>PYHW01010264.1:1466052-1492588 GCA_013186435.1 Turdus rufiventris
TGGGATATTCTGTGATTCTGTGGTATCAGTTATCAGATCAGTATCTAAACTAATCCCACCCTTCCTTTCCACTCACTGCTCTCTTCAGCTATTATTGTAGGCTTTCAAGCAAAGCTGTAAGCAACAGGAGATGACAAGAATAATGCAACCACCAAGATTCACGCACATGGCATCACCTGCTTTGATGCCAGGGCTGGCTGGATACATCCTGTTCTCTCTCCTCTGCTTGCACTGCACCAGGCAGGCTCTTCCCAGTGCTAAAACACAGATGCTTCACAGCTACTGGTGAAGTCTGCCTGGCTGCTCTGGGTGCAGGGAGAACAACCAAAGGACAAACACAGACTCATGCTCATATGACCACTCACATGCCCCCGAACTCACTCCTGACTGTGGCGTGGATAAAACACACATTGTGTGAATTCAAGAGGCAAAGCAGAGCCAGAGAATTATTCCTGCTCTTCTCTTGACCCAAAGCAGCCTGGCAGGAGGGTCTGTGCTTAGATTAACACTTACTGGTTACTGGTGTGGCATTGTTGGGCGTGTCAGCTCGCAGGTACTGCGTGGTCTGCGTGGAGGGCTGCGACAGCCCCTGAGAGCTGCTGCTGTCACTGATGCTGTGAGGAAACAAAAACACAAATCAACATCACTGCCTGCCACTCCAATACATTCCAAATGAACTTGTACAGGCCAAAACCAGGAGATTTTCCAGGCAAGACTTTAAAAGAGCAGAGTTTTTGAAGTCTCTCACACATGAAAATGTATTTCAAGTAACTCAAAAATCTTGGCACCAAGCACACACAGCTTCCTCCTATTTTGTTTTCTGGAATTTACTCTATTTTCTAGTACTTCTCCCCACTTTTGAATAATCCAAGTGACAAAACATTCCTTGCCAGAACCATCTGTCATACCAAGAACAACCATTATATTCCAGAGAAGATTTGCACACATTTCTCTCATGGCAGTTATGTCCCAACTCAGACAAGGGTTTTATTTTACAGCCCAAACTGCTGTACCCTACTTTGTCACTCCCCTCCCTAAGGGCTCCTGTTGCCCCTTCCAGCACCATCTAAAATGTACTTTTTCAGATGCTTTCTTTGGGCAGAAGAACCAGGGTATCCATGAAACAGGTAAACCACAGCAGGCTGACTTCTGTCTTATTTTCATAGCCAAAACTCAGCAAAAAGGGTTGCAGCTGTAATGGACCAAAAAACCTGTTAGCAGGTCAGATGGCAGGGCCGGTTTTGTTGATGTTCTCCCCCTCCAAACACACACAAATGTCCCCCACTTTGATCCAGCTTCAAAGTTTCTCCACTGCTGACTGTACTGGGAGGACAAAGAGGAAACTGGTTTGGGATACAACCTCTGCTTGGCCAAATAATCAACTTTCTTGGGTTGCTGCTGTAGGATTGTCAGACATGGCTGGTGATGCCCTCCAGATACCTCTGAAGCCAGGCTTCCTTTAAAAACCATTAATCCAAGTCCACTCTTCCCCATTATATCACTAGCATGGATGCACTCACTGAACTTTTTCTTTGGAACAGAATCTACTGAATCTCACAATACAAATGTATTCATTTATAACCAGCCTCAATCTCTCCCAGGAACCTTTTTTTTTACAGCTATTCCCACATTCCCTGTCCTCCAGGTGCAGAGTTCCAGCACAGCATTTAGCATGAGCCTAAAAACCACAGGTGCTGGTCTAGCTCCCTTTTAACTTCCTTCAGTTTTTGAATGAATATTCTTTTGGTGATGCAACTTATTACTGCTGATTTGAACTGTTCCCACTACTGCATGCACAAGCTGCTTCAGTATGATCCACTCTGCAGCTCCTCAGGAAAGAATCTTGGCATAGTCACCACATCAAACACCAAAGCACAACTTGCATTTCCTTCTCTTGCTCAGGCTGGAAACTCCTTCTGTAACCTGATCACCCACTAGCCCTGCGGATTCCTTTGGCTAGAGGCAAGTGTGAGGAAGGAATCATTCTTTTCATGCCTTATTGCAAGTTTGAAAATACTCTATTTTGGGTTGGTTTCATTCTGATTTCTAGGTTTAACTTGCTTCCTGAGCTTCCTCACTTGCATATTCTGTCAGCTATTTGAACGATGCCCTCTTGCTTTAATGACTCCCATTATCCTGCTGTTAAGCCATGCCAGCTTTCCTTGGCACTTTTCCAGTGCCCTTGCTTCGAGGTTTGCAGCATTTGCTGTGGACTTCCAATACAATGTTCCTAAATAATCCATGTGCAGCCTGTAAACTCGGCTGCCTGGCTTGAGCTTCCAGTTAACAACCCTCCTCGGTTTTATTTAGTTCTGGGGGTTGAAATTAAGAGCACCAGTGGGTTTTCCAGGCTCTGTTGCTCCTGGGAGGTCGTTAACCCTAATGACATTGTCATATTCCATTCAGGAACCTTTTAGAGAAATAGTTTGAGATTTTTATTCACAACCAAATCAGAAGTTCTCGTTTCCCTCGGTGAGTTTGTTCAAAACAAACCCCATAGCTCCTGATTTTCAGGCATATTTTGCTTCTGTTACACCTTTGCTCTGGCACTACCTGAGCAACAGCTTTTACATAGAAACATATCCACAGCTCTGCCAGGTCAGGCATCTCCAGGCTCAAAAAACAAACTGTCATATGATGCTTGAAGAGCTAAACCCCAGGAGCTGCACAAACTTCATAAAATCACACAATGGTCTGGGTTGAAAGAGACCTTGAAGATTATCTCATTTCAATCCTCTTCCATGGACAGGGAAAGCCCCCTGAATTTATCAGTTTATCAGTAGTATATATGGTGATTCAGAGCAAATTATGAACACCTGCAAGCCACAGAGGACTAACATTAGATGGATTTTTAGCTTTATCTCCACAGAAAGTCAGTTGGTTTTTTAGGATTTTTACCTTGTATCTCCACAGAAATCCAGTGCAATGGAGTAGATGGAAGGATATCTGATCACACTGCTGGGCTGGACACCTCAAAACCTCACAGATGACACTATTCCACACTATAAATGTAATGTTTTTCCTTTCTGAATTAAAGCAAGCTGCACATCCTTTAACACCTCCAGCTGATTAAAACCCCTCCATCAGACAATCAGGCACAAAGGAATTGAGGGAGGCTGACATTTGGTTATAATCAGTTGAGAAACCACAACTGCTCAGTGCAGTAGCACCAGTAAAGGCACATGGGCTGGGGACACCAGGGGAGGGAATGGCAGGGAGAAAATGGAAAGGAACAGATGAATGGATAAAGAGGAGGATGAAAAGATAAAGCTACTCCATGAGGCTGTAGGCAGCACAGAAGCAGTTCAAGACACCCTTTAGTTCAAGATAGCCTTTCACAGGGGTGACCACCCACAGGCTGTTTTCTAAAGGATCCAGTTTCACACTGCTGCTCCTGAACAGTTGCATCTGATGCAGGCTCAGTCCACCTGCTTTTCCAGCCTCCCTTCTCCTCTGTGTTTAATCCCCACTCCAATGCCCTTGGACTCATGTTACAAGTCCCTTTTCCATGCATGTGCTATGGTTTTTCTGGATTGGAAATATATTTGGGAGAGCCCAACACTGCCAGTTTTATAACCAAGTAATGCTCAGACTGTACCCTGAGGCCCAACTGAATACTGGAAAATCAATCAAAGTAGGGAAAACTGAAATTCAGTTTCCTGCAGGTGTCAGTAAAACCCAAATGTTTTTATCCAGTCATGTGTCATGGAATGGTTTGGGTGGGAAGGGACATTAAAGTCCATCCAGTTCCACCCCTGCCATGGGCAGGGACACTTCCACTATCCCAGGCTGCTCCAAGCTCTGTCCAGCCTGGCCTTGGACACTCCCAGGGATCCAGGGGCAGCCACAGCTGCTCTGGGCAACCTGTGCCAGGGCCTCATCTCTCTCACGGGGAAGAATTTCTTCCCAATAAAATAAAGGTAAAAACTCTCTGGTCAGTGGGAAGCCATTCCTCCCTGTCTTGGCATCCCAGGCCCTTGTCCAGGAGCCCTTTCAGGCACTGGAAGGGGCTCTGAGGTCTCCCTGGAGCCTTCTCTTCTCCAGTATGAACACCCTCAGCTCTCCCAGCCTGCCTTTCCAGTGCACCCAAGTCAATTTTTCCTTCAATCATGATAATCCCTGCAGATCTGATTCTGTCTGAATCTTCCTACTCCACACAAATATTCTGGTAAAACCTGAAGAACTCTTCCATCTCATAAACAGCAGAGCACCTGCAACTGCTGCCTTTCCCTCTCACCACAGCCCCACACAGGCAGTATCTGCCGCAGCTTGCCATCAAGAGCAGAAATTGCAAACTACCACAGATGGCTCATTTTGAGACCAAACTCCCACAAATCTGAGTAAATACATCCCAAAACCACACTGGAAAAGCTTCAACACGTACCTGTCATCCAACTCTATCCTTTTCATGCTGTGGAGGTGCAAGACAGCCAGGATTATTGCCACCAGGAATATCACAGCACAGCACACACCCACACTGATATAGAACACCCGGGTCGAAGTGGTGGGAGCTGCGTTTACAGGGTCGACTGCAACAGATGTGGAAAGTTACTGAACTCTTCTCAAAAAGGAGAAAAAAACCAACACAAAACCCCAAACAAAATCCCCAAGAATCCACATTTTGTTAGCTTGTTACAGCAATACAAGGAGATGGGCTGGTGGCAGGGAGAGGCAGCAGCCTCAGCCATCCCAAATGTTCAAAAAGGCATCCTGGAGAACAACCACCCTAGAACAGACAGTGGGAGGCAAAAGGAGCTCTGAGCACTCTTTCCCATTGCTGTCCAACAGCATTTTGGCAAAAAACACTCCCATTTTGGGTATTATGGAACCACAGTCAGCCAATGACATATCCATCTAGAAGGGAAGGAAACTACCTCATTCTATTCCTTCAATAGTGATAAATTAAAACAGCAAATCAGATAGATCTTAAGGTCAAGAAAATACATCAGAGTCAAGTACAGAAACCAGAGACCTTAGGATATGATACAAAAGTTGTTACAAGGCTTGGAATAGTTTTTTCCTCTTCAGCAGTTAAAACAATTAATCACCAAAAAACCACTGCAATGCCAGGTACAGAACAGACTACCTGGGGATGGTTTTCACAGGGAAAGCTGTAGAATCAAAGCACATGTGAAGTTTTGCAGATTTTACACCCCAAATTGTACATTCAGGATTACTTACAGATAGCCTTGCTGCTGTTTTTATCAGCTGTTGGAGATTTGATTTCTGGTTCAAGCTCTAAAGAGATGAGAGAAAGTCATTAAGTTTGGAGTACATTTATTATTGCAGCCCTTCACATTGCCTCAGCTATGGAAAAACAGATCTGCTTTTCCAAAGAGAAAGGCTGACTCAAGGGCTACACTAATCCCTACATTTCCATTTAAATATCTAACCAGAATTAAAACCACACTGAAACACACAGGTCAGGTATTTCACCACTGGCACACAAGTCCAGGGAGGCAGAGCTTGAACCCACTGAATCCATGTAAAACCCTGCAGCTTGTCCAAAGTCCAAGGCAGCAGAAGGAAGAGGTGCAGAGAATGTGTTTGCTAAGCACTAAACAAACACCTCACAGAATCAGTTCCTACAGAGAGAAAATCTTTGCTGGGATGTTCAGTCAAGACTACTCTGATCTTTTGGAGGAAATCCTGGCTCCAGTCTAAGGTTGCTCATTCTAGGAAGGGGTCAGAAATGCAAACACAGGCACTGTGCCTTCTCAGCTGATGCCAGTCAGAAGGCAAAGAGTTAAAACAGAAGGATGGAAGAGGAGATGTCTATTTAAATACTTATAAATATGCAAGTGAAGGTAGGAGGAAAATTCTCTGCTCATGTGCTTGCAGTCCTTTAGAACGTGGGTGAATCTTCAGTAAGCTTACTGTGAGTCTGGTTACCAAGAGCAGTGCAAACCTGGGGAATGCAGGAGATGCCTCCAGATGAACCCCTGAGGATCTGCAGCAGCTCAGGGAATCCCATGGACTCCTGCACAGTCCCACTTGCACATCCCCCTTCCTGCTCTCAGTTCTGTCCAACCCAGTACTGTCCCTTACCACTCCTTGGTAAGCCAGTACAGCTCAGGAAAAAGCAATCCAAGGGAGGGAAAAATCAGAGTTTTTCTTTTTTTATCAGGAATGCCCTGAGCAAAACCACTAGCAAGTTCCTCCATATTCCTAACTTAAGCATTAAATTCAACCAGAAACCCCTGCATGCTCTACACCAATCAACACATACCAAACAAAGCCTTTTTTTGTTTTTATGAACCTGCAGAAATGAGATCTTTGTAAGAAGCATTTCTGATGGTTCAGGCAGTGGCTCTGTGTCAGCCCCCAGAGAACTGTCTGGTGCTTATGGAAAGCTCCATCACACATCCACAGCTCAGTAAGCTGTGAATGGATCAGCAGGGCTGACTTCCCTCACCTGGAGTACTTGAAAAAATACCCAAGAAAACATGAAATAAAGGTAAAAATATCAACATCACCAACCAGACTGCCATTTTACTAGAAGGAGACACACCCTTTGAATTAAGAATGGTCTTCCTGAAGCCTCAATGCAAGGAACGTGAATATCCCAGCAAGGCATGGTTGGCTCTTCCATTTTCCCTGAGCTCACCCTTAGATATTTATACCCAAGAAGAGTGATAAACCCCCTTTTAGAAAGGCAGCTACTGTCCTCAAAGCTCCAGGCAAGCTGACCAGAGGCAGCAGGAGCATGCAAAGAGAGGGAGGTGGCCATCCCCAAATACTGTCTAGGAGTAGGACACCACAGGTATTTTTAAGGAGGGCTCTTGGGATTCTCCAAAATAATTTTCCTCTGATGCCTATGAAAATACTATTAAAATCCTAGAAAGCAGCAACAGTAAACAGGAACAATCCAAGAATAAGTTATGCTTGCAGACTGCCAAGTGGTAACACAGAAGAGTCAATTCAGGATTTCCAAAAATTGGATTATCTCCCAAGATCATTTTGTACTTCACATCTAACAGACTAACACCTCCCACACTCACTAAGTAGCCAATTTTATCACAATTTATAAAGCAAGTAGATTTTCTTGGTAATTCTTAGAACAATTTGAATTCTCAGAATGCTGCAGTTTTTTCTTTCCAAACAGAGAGAAAATGCTTTTTGTTATATATGTACAAAAAGGTCAGTCAGTGCAGCAGAACTCTTGAGGAAATTGTACATTCACCAGCTTCTGCTTTAACCAAAAGTCCCCATTCCCCTCTGAAAGGTAGAATTTTACCTGATTTCTTCTGATCCTCCCCAAAATTCACTGTTACTCCTGTTCCTGGCTCATACACCATCCCGCTCCCTTTTCCTATCACACTTAAACAGTAAAAACTTTACATCAGAAACTGAATCTCTTACTTTTGTAGCACATTTTCCTCCGTTTGAAATTTAAAACTGTGATGTTTTTGGAGGAATTTATTGTTAAGTTGAGCTGCATCAATATAGTGACGTCGGAGTCGAGTCTGCCGGTGCAGGAGAGTTCGACACGGAACACTGTGGATGCAACACAGGAGTTACAGGGGGACTGGCACATTCTCACACACTGGGATCAGAGAACATTTCAATAAAGGCCTTTTGAGATGATGTTTATAATAAACATAATATAAGTATTATAAGTACATCATAAATTATTATAAAGAACTCGACACTAAGAAATGCTGTTTTAGTCTTCACACATCACTTCAGCTATTAGAGCATTAGAGGGCATGGATTTTAAATTCATTTTTGTCAATTCTATTAAGTGCTCACAGATTACTAAAACTGCATTTGTGGCTAAATGACCATTGCTCATCCATGAGCTGGATGGGGGTGGGGAGCTCACCTGAGAGGGTGCGAGGAACTTCTCCTTGAAGAGAAATGTTGGCCTGGGGCAGAGCCATAGCCATGGGATCATGGACCTGAAATCCCAGTTTATACTCAACCTGTAACAAACAAATGGGAGACAGAAAACACATCAGAAATCTGTCTAGGAGTATGAAGAAATGCAATTTCATAATTCTTCTTGAAAATAAAAAATCATACATTATTTTCAAGGAGTGCTGGTAATTTAGGTGACCATATTCCAAGTTTCTTATGTGACATTTTAGTATCAAGACTTTTGTGGCAGTTCAAATTAAAAAAGCCAAAGCGGAAGCTACTCTTGAAATCATACCTTAAAACTTGGGGCAGAATTTGGAATGCTTGTATCAAGAAAACTTCCCCCCGCAAACCTCACTCAATGATACTTTCAAACTTACTTGTTCAAAAGTCAGTTTGTTAAAGCTGCTAGAATTCAAAAAAATTCCCCTTCCCCAGTCAGTTTTACAAAATAAATTGCTTGGAAGGAGTTTATTCAACTATAGTCAAGATTTTGTTTCCATTTAAGAAGCTGACTCTGCAAACATTCACTCAAAAAAAAAGTACAGGACCTACTCAAAGTCATAAGCTGCTCTTGGAAATTCATCTTACCCCTCCACTCTCAGCTGAATTAATTTATTTGACTTTGTCCCAACAGTTAGTTTTTCCCCCCTTTCCAAAACATAACATGGTTCATTTCTGTTATCAATTTATTTCAAGGGAAGAGACACAATCCCATTTCTGAGCTCCTCCAAGCTGCACTACATCAAGTTAGAATGGAGATGCTGAGGGGTGGAATCCCAGGGATGGGCTACACAAGCTCCAAAATTCCTCAGAATTCACAGCCAGGCCCCAGGAAACACAGGACAGGGCCAGCAATGCAGGGAGCCTCAGCTGAAGCTGTGAGAAGGGAACTCAAGTGACTGAAGTGTGACTGTGCATGTGGAATAAGGGAGCAGGGCTGGCTGGCTCAACCCAGCTCCACTGCAGGCCAAAAGTCACTCCTGTGAACAAGTTACACCTCAAAGGGAAGAACAAGGGCAGGAGGAATCCTCAGGACCTGCACTCGTGGAGTTGTTTAATGCTACTGCTCCTACTGCAGCCTTTCCTACTTAAGGGCAGAAGAACAACCATCACTCACATTTGAAAAAAACAGAATGAAAATCTGGCAGAGACTAAACAGATCATTTCATACATGAAAATAAATTGTTAAGTAACTGGAAATGCTTCAGAATGTAAGAGCATACGCAATCCCTGTGACAGCTGCTGCTGCATGCTCCAGGCACGGTGATTAAGTGACATAAAAACCCTTTCCATTTAATCAGGGCTCAGTAATAACATACTGGATGCTGCTTTTATAGGCTTTCCCTGTCTCCAAGCATATGTTTCTAGAAATCTCTACAACAATTGCTCTACATATGATTTCCAGAGGCTTCAGTTCATGGCTGCCCTTTTGTGTGACCAATGCACCAAAGAAAGAGATTCCACAGCCAGTGGTTTGTGTGCATACAGGGACTTTGCCAGGAGCAAGAAGCATAAAGTACTTTGAAATAAGCACTTCAACTTTCTAATATAAGGAACAGCTTGGATGTGAGCCATCTTACTGCCTGCAGTCATATAAGTAAGGATTTTGCACCTTGCATATGCTAATTTTTGCAAAGAAAAAAGCCATTAAATGATAGCAGTATTCACCAAGCAGAACAGCTCGTGTGTCAAGTACCCAGAGCAGAAGTCTGCCTGCTCACCTTGGATTTGGCATGCCAGGTGAAGTGGAGATTGTTGGTCTCGCTGGGTATTAGGAGATTGAAGGACAAGGCATAGTGATTAACCACATCATTCCTCACGTAAGACAACTCTGCATCCAGACCTGGAAAAAGAAAGAGAAGAGTAAGACAGGGAAGAGCAAGACCAAACAACTTTCAGGACCAGCAGCTCCACTTATATCTGCATGTTTCAGCAAACACTTCCCGCAGTCCATAAATTCTAAGGCAGGTTTGGAGACCAAAGCTCACAGCTCCCACAGAGTGCTCCAAAGCCTTACAGAGCAATCACTTCAGAGAGGTGCCATAGCCTAAGGAACAGGCAAAAGCTGGAATGTAATGAAAGGAAACATGACTTTTCATAGAAACATCCAGGAAAGTCATTACAGGCTCTCCTGAACATCCCCTATGCTGCTTCTGGGAATCACAGCTCGTTTTATTTACAACTGTGTTCACTCAAACCAAACTGCTCTGGATTATCAGTTGGTTATCACAGGCAATTCCTTCTGGAATAGCTCATTTCCTGAGCCTAGACACCTAGGCAGTGTGGAATTAGCTTCAAGGTAATTAGATCACTGAATGGTTTGGGTGGGAAGGGACCTTAAAGCCCATCCAGTTCTACCCCTGCCATGGGCAGGGACACCTTCACTAGCCCAGGTGGGTCCAAGCCCTGTCCAACCTGGCTTGGGACACTTCTAGGGATGGGGAAGCTGCAGGTTCTCTGGGCACCCAGTGCCAGGCTAACCACCCTCACAGGGAAGAGTTTCTTCTCTTCCTACTATCTAATCTAAATCTCTCTTTTGTAGTTTAAAGCCATTCCCTCTTGTCCTATCACTGTCTAATCATGTAGTCACCCTCCCTCATACAGAGTGAGAGGTGACATTTGTGCACCAGCAATACCAACATTTTGTGTTTACCCTTTGCTCTCTGAACATCTGAACACACCTAAAGACCTGCAATCCCCACAGAACTAATAATTTCAGGGCACTGAGGTGCATTTCCCTACAAAAGACACAGCCTCTGATACTATAAACACTGCAGCTGCTGTTATTTTTTGTGGCACACGATCCAAGGTCATGCTGAACAGAGGATGGGGCACCGCAGCTTGCCCTGGGTGTCAATAGCAATTAGTGGTAGGGTAGGCACTGCTTCCCTGCAGGGGTAAAATTAATCCCAGCTCCATATCCTCAGGACAAAACACCACTGGATTTGCAGTCAGTACATTTGGCCTTGGCTCATAACAGCTCCCAGTTAAATGCTATCAAGGCTCATGGACATGCCAGGAGAGCAATGGGGTAAATCAGACACTGAACATTCCACACTGAGAGAACAGAGTTCAAATCAACCACAGTACAAATGGGAACAGAAATAGAGGATTCTGGGATGTCTCCTCATGGCCCTCCAGGACCTAAAGGGGCCTTTTGAAAAACAGGAAGACATTTTTCAAAGTGAGATAGTGACAGGACAAGGAGGAATGGTTTTAAACTAAAAAAGGAGAAATTTAGATGGGATATTAGGAAGAAACTCTTCCCTGTGAGGGTGGTGAGGCCCTGGCACAGGGTACCCAGAGCAGCTGTGGCTGCCCCTGGATCCCTGCAAGTGTCCCAGGCCAGGTTGGACAGGGCTTGGAGCACCCTGGGCTAGTGGAAGGTGTCCCTGCCCATGGCACAGGATGGAACTGAATGAGCTTTTTCCAACCTAAACCATTCTGAGATTCCATTAATTACTTTTTTATGGCTAGAAAGTCAAGAATGTTGGAGAGGCTTTGACTTCAAGATAACAGCATTTCAGCATTTCAAGGCATCCTGAAATCATTTCAAGAATCCAGAGAAACATGAAAGGCTGGGTTTTCTCAAGAAATTAAGGAAAAGTAAATCCATGCTAACCATTGAACAGTGTAAATGATCTGCATTTGAAGAAGGGAATATCAGCTCAAGAGAAATAATTCCTCCTGTTTAGTGCAAAAACTGGGTACAGATCAGTACAAAGTGACATTTTCTCTTATTTCAGAACTTGATTTAATCCACCTTGTTTTCACAAGATACAAAAATGCAGTCAAGATGTTCCTCTTCACTCTTGTTGCTGTTAACCACTTTTACTCCCTGCTAGCTCATCAGAGTCCCAAAATTTAACCAAATCCCCACAGCTTAATCACAGACAGTGGGGGTGGTGAGGGGGAGAACCCCAAAGACTGGGTGCATGAAAGGAATCAAGATAATGGAGTAATCCCAGGGAGAAACGATCTCACACAAGATGTTGAGCAGAAAAAGATGCAGGTGCTGCTCTGTGTGCTGACTGTAAACAGCCTGAAACAGTATCTAAAAGAGAAGTTCAATATTCCTTGTACACACAGTCCCTATTTCCACTTAAATGGGAAATGCAAAAACGTATCCACCAGCAAAAAAAAAAATGTATCCACCAGCAAAACAGGGAGGAGGGGGAAGCCCACACAGCCCCAGAAACAAAATAAAATTTTGAAAACAGATAAAAGCAACAGCAAACTTTAAAAATCCATGCCCAGATCATTTTTACATGCCTACATGTTTGTACATGAAACCCAACTTGGAGTTAGCAAACACAAAAGGAGTGTGGAGAAGAGATCACATCTATCAGACACTTGGCATTAGATCCAAAATGGGAAATTCTGAAGGCAGAACCTTCATTCAAATGAACCCTATTAAGTACAAATCATTTTTAAAATTAGGGAAACAAAAGGATTAGCAATGTGAAACAATGCAATTGGAACAAGGAAGCTGCCTCTGGAATAAAGAAAAACTTCTCTTGCTGATAAATGGTCCCAGCAACCAGAGGTTCACAGAAACAGTTCAGAATTTCAGGCTAATGATCCTTGATTTAATAGAAACTTTTTAGAGAAACTGGTCATTGTAATCAAGTGGGTACACAGCAATAAAACTGCCTATTGCAAAAAACCCAGCTTCACAGAGGTTATGTAAAATGCAATCCTGACTGAAGCTGTCAGAAGTATCTTCATGTGCAATATCATCTAAAGGTGCACAAGGTGTACAGAAGATCAAACCTCTAAGCTTTCATTGTGATATAACACTGAGTAATTTCATTTTTTAGGACACTAATGTTTTGTGCCTGTACTGCCAGAAAAAGCTCCACACTAACAGGAGACACTAATTATCTGAATTTCACAAGCAAAATATAAGAGCTGCATGAGAATCAATGTATTGCTTCAAAATATTCTGCCACAGAAAAATAATTTCAGAGGTTTTGTACTTCAGCTCTGAATTCCTGAAAAAGACAGAAGATTGTCTGGCACAGAGTCCTGCTCCCCTCAGGGAGCTAAAGAAACTGCCTAGGGAAAGAGTAAAACGCGAGGACACGGTGACACTTCACCAGCAGATTCTCTGTGCTTTTGGTGCTCATGGATCACAAACTTTAGCAAGTTCCTCAAGAAGGCTGGAGTGGGACTTTTGACAAGGGGCTGGAGTGCCAGGACAAGGGGGAATGGCTTCCCACTGCCAGAGGGCAGGTTAGATGGGATTTTGGGAAGGAATTCCCTATGAATGGTGGGGCTTTGGCACAGGTTACCCAGAACAGCTGTGGCTGCCCCTGGATCCCTGCAAGTGTTCAAGGCCAGGATGGATGGCTTGGAGCAGCCTGGGATAGTGGAAGCTGTCCCTGCCCCTGGCAGGGGGTGAGACTGGATGGGCTTTAAGGTCCCTTCCAATCCAAACCTTTCCATGATTCTGTGATCAAGCTCACAGGCAGTGTCTCCCAGTTGCTTCCCACCAGATATTTTGTCTCCTAGGAATCTGGGTCAATGTTTTCTCCAAGCCTGGAAACATTGTAAGCTTATCAACAATTGAAACATTTCCTCTTCAGCACATCTTTTCCCATCAGTGAACTACAGATAAAATTCTACTTCCCACGCACAGCTAAGAACCAGAGATCTCCCCAGACAAGCAAGTTCCCATCTCCCCACCTCCAATCCACCACAGGACAGATCTGCTTCCAGACCATCCTTCCTAATTTTTCATCCCCTCACTACCTCCCCAGCTCAATTCTGAATTCCCCAAGCACTCTGGCTGTATAATTTATCTCAATCAGGCCAGTAAAACACACACAAAACTTCCACTGAGGAAAAGCCCCAGCCTGTGCTGCAGGCAGGCAAGTGTATTCTGCAGCCACAGGGGAGCCCAGTGCTCATTCCAATCCCACCACATTCCAACCCTAAGGGAAGGCACTGAAGGTACAGGCAGGTCAGGGATGACCCAGGGCACTGCAGAGAACAGCAGTGAGAGCCATGGCTCACTGAGGGGGTGTGAGATCTGAGTGTCTCCACAACAGCTGAAGTCTAGCTCAGAATTGCTTTAATTCTGCATTTCCCCCTTTTCCTTCAGACTTGCACACTTGCAACACTCCTTATTTAAGCCTTCAGCAAACCAAGTGCAAGGAGTCAAGCTGGCACTATGCAGGGAGAGAAAACTGCACTACAGGTCACAGAAGTTTAGTTATTAGGTCAAAAGTATGAATAATATAGATGTTAGTTCTTTATTAGATTGTTTAGCTTTAAAAAACCTTCTAACTAGCTACATTCATTTCCATTTTGCTCCCTTTCAGCTGGTAGCTAAAAGTGTCGCAAAACACTCTGTACTATAGATAAAATTTAATAAACAACCAAGTCCAAACAGGCAAAAACTCATTTCCTTTGTGTTTTTAATCCTAACTCTAAATAAAAACAAAAAACAAAATAAAAACAAGCCACTAATGAAGCAGTACAGTTAATCCATTTACAAGACTGCAGCAGCACTTAGATGGAGCTTACACTAGAACAGTGCTGTGACTTCATCAGACACTGTAAGGCTTTTCCAAAGCATGCTTTGGACATAGGTAGCTTAGAAAAATGGCATCAAATGAAGCAGGTCACTGCAAATACACAGCCTAAACTAGCAACCTCAACTTCTCACTTTTTTAGTGCAAACCTCTTCCAAACTCAGCAGCAGCATAAGATACACCAGCTGAAGTAGCAGGCTGCAGAGGAAAAGAGAAACAAGTTTAGTTTCTCAGTTGTTTCAGATGTCAAGAATGCTCAGTAAACTACTAAACCTAAAAAAATGTCATTCTGCAAGATGCTGGGTTCCTCTGAAGGTGCTCAATTCTTCCTTTGAACTGAGAAGGGCAAATCCAAGATGGATTTAATGTTTTGTGTCCTAAATGGAATAATAAAAGGAGAAAACAGGTGGCTCTGGGAAGAAAGCACAGATGCAATACAAACAGCTACAGGAAATGGGAAGCTCCTCAATCATTTTCTAGGCAAAGTGGCAAAACATAAAGAAAGGGGTGGAGAGCCTTACAAAGAAATATCACAACATGCAGAGGAGGAAAAGCAGCTCCTGTTGGTTTAAGCAGGATATTGGTGATCAGTGCTGACCAGTTTGAAAAGCTGGGCTGCAGTTTCGCTTTGGCAAAGCTCCCTAAGCAAGCCCATATGCAGACAAGGCACAGCACAGGAGCATCTGGTTTCTCCTTACTTGGACTTAACCTACACCAACACACATGAAATCAGTTCAGAGCAACGCCCTGCTGGATTTTGAGGCAAAACCACCAACCTTTTACCCAGGCAACCTCTAAATCTCATTATTAACTTCCCCATCTTTGTACCTTAGGCACGGACTTGAAAGAATAAATTAAAGTTGAAGGCAAACAAAAAGGTAAATGTAAGCAGCAGCACAGGGAAAGTCTGTCATTCTTTGCACTGCTTAACATAACAAAGCATCTGAAGAAGCTCAGAAAGGAAGGGGAGAGGCCAACTTTCATTCCCAAATACCAGGGATGCTGGGCAGCCCTTGTGCTCATGACAAAATTCAATCATGTCAGTCTAGCAGCCTAACAAAACACTTCTTTTCAAATGTCCTTGTGCAAATGCAGTCTAGCTTCAACTCTTTTTTTTTTTTTTTTTCATTTTAAGCACAATACACAAAAGAAACTTGCCTCTGCAACCATGGGAAAACTGGATTTTATTTTTATGAGGTAAATCTATCCTGCAACATGCACCAGTACTAACATGTTCTTCTTAAAGACGACAGTAGTGTTTAGGAGTCTCTTATCTAGGGTTACACTTCATTACTGAATCACTTCATATCTCCATAACATAATTCTGGCAGATTTTGTCTTGTATGGGGAGATCCACAATGAGTGTGCAATGCAAGAGTTTCCTGTTAGATAGGGGTAGAATATTGCAAAAAACAGCATTTCATTAAAAGCAGTCTGGTAACAATTGCTGACAATTTTCTGTCCAGTGGCTCCCCAGCAGAAAAATGACTGAAATTGGGGGTTGTTTTCTTAATGCTCTTGTCTGTAATTTAGAAGTTTCTTCATGCAGCAGCTGAGAAATCTCTGCAGTGACATCAAACCACCACAGCCCACCCAGTGCAGAGCCACTCCTGATCCTGACTCACAGCCACTGAAACCAATTAATACGGAAGATTTACTCAGTTCAGTGAGTTATGATCTTCATATAAATATTTTATTTGTTCTATTATGCACTCCAGAGAATGAGGCCTCTGCTCCTGAGCAGCTCATCTGGGTTAGTCCTCTGGCCAAAGCAGAAGTTTCCAAGCCAGGATGAACATTCACGAGAGTACAAACCTCAGGGTTCGACACCCCTTGAACATCACCTCCCTCCCAACCCTGCTCATCCCATTCCATAAACACCCTGGATCTTCCCCACACTGGACAATTTATCTTGCTGAAGAAAGACAGATGCTTTTCACTTCCATTTTCCTTTCATGTGAAGTGCACCCTTAGTCTGAAACACTGACTTTAAATGCTACATTTTGCTTGTTTTTTGCAGCAGTTCTGCAAATGTCCATTGGGAAATACAGCCCAAACACAAGGAAATGTGACTGCAGAATTAAAAATCAGCCCTTGACTACTGAAACTTCTTTTTTTTTAATAGGGTAGAAAGAATGTGCTCCCAGAGCAAGCCTTATTAGTTTGAATGTACTTAATTCAACAATCAGCTTGCCCAGGGCTGAAACTACAGCTGGGAGTTCAAGGAAAAAAATGCAAACTGATCCACACGGATCAATTTGGTTTAGAAAATAGCAAACTATTGGGAATGCAATATTAAACCTCTGACAATACAGACACACAAAATTCCACTTACACCATATTTGTGCATATCCGGTGTACACAACAACAAAGTGAACTTTGCTTTAATAAAACAAGTAACTGACCACAGCCTTCCACCTGCATTTTTACTTAAGCTTTCCACAAAGCTCCAGTCTGCCAGGTAGGAGTAGTTGGTCAGGATATTGGGCTAAATACTCGTTTTTAAACACCTTACACGCTGGGAGTCTGTGGAAAAGATGACTGATGAAAAATAAAGCAGAGTAAAAACAAGTTAAACTTTCAGCAACATGGAGATGATGAAGAAGCAGCTTTTCAGTCTCCTAACACAGGCACCAGGGACTGTCAAAGCAGCACAAACCCAGCGATACTCACAGCTCTGCAAGGAGCAGCAGTGCAGGGTACTTGGGCTGTGGATGTTTGTTACCTGTGCAGAGTTAACTTCCCAGGAGCTGGAGGGGAAACACAACGTGCAAGGCATTCAATTTGAGGAAATACCCAACATCATTTCAAGGCAATTAATGCACCCTTGAAAACCGACCAAGACTCCCTGGCAGGGAATCTTAGCAGGAAGCTTCCCAACATCCAGCAAACAGAAAAAACTCTTAGCTGAGAGCTCTTATTAAGTCCTTGTGAATCTTCACAGGCAGTTCACCCCCAATTCACCTCATTGATACTGCTCAATACAATTTGCAAATTCAACACCCCAGGCAAATGGGATTTTTTCCCACTGAAAGGCCTTTCAGAAAGTCAGAGGGAAGACTTCACTTCCAAAGGAAGAAGCTCCTCCAGGAGATGCTACCTGCTGAAGTACAACCAATATTTAACTCAATCCATACTAAATAGAAGGTATTTATTGTTCCTAGGACCCACCTGCTGACCCTTTATTTGTCTCTGAACAGCAACAATTACATTTCAACCACCTGCTTGTTCTTCTCTTCTCTGCCTACAGAAAAAAACTTCATTTTTCTTCTAGGTAGGATACAAAGACCCCTGTAAAAATAGTTAAATTATTCTTAATTCGGGGGGAAAACCCAAACCAAAACTGGATGTCTCACCTCAGAGCAAAATGCAAGTGAACTCTGCTCCTGAGAACACCTTTCTAAATGAAATTTGGCCATTTCAAGAAAAAAAAGAAAACCTAGAAAACTTACCAAAATCAGCAGCCACCTTGCTGTTAATAGGCAGGATGGTGCACATGAGTTACCTGAAGTGCTGATTCCAAGGGAAAAAGGCAGTAGAGATGTACAAAATGGATACTTGAAGGCAGAGGAAAATTAGTGGTAAGGACCCACACAGAGGGTAACGGGAAATGGGACAAGTGGGAACAGGAATGGCACAGGTACAGGGTTGGAAGCAACTTAAGGAAACTTTGTAATACAAAGAAAAATATAAAAACTTTATCCTTAGGTGTACTTATGAAATAAAAATTTAACTTAGCAGCTATGGCAAATCTCATCATTACTGTAACATGAAGTTTGATGCTTCATTTGAATTAAAATGAAAAGAATAGAAAACCAAAAGGTTCCCTCCTCATGAACTGCAGCTGCCAAGAGCACAGCCCTCAAAATAAAACAACCTCTGATCAAATGCTCAGTAGTGCCCCAAAGCTTTGGAAGGGAGCTGCTAAAACACCACCAACTCATACAGGTATGCCAGGTGTCATTTAGGCTCGTGAGTAACATGTGTTTGTGGTGTTTCAGTGTCACCTACCCAGAGGAGTTGTGCCATTTTTATTTTTGTTTCATTTAGTTATAGCAATGCACCTACATGTTGATTTAGTTATCCCTGTAGACAAGACCCAAAGTCACATCCAGAACTGGTCCAGTGTCTGAGCTGGTGCCATGGCTAATCCAGTAATGAGTCTGAATAAATTTAATATTAATTAGGAAGAACAGACACACTCCTTCCCTCAGCGCTCCAGATCTCTCAGCCTTGAAGTCCACACTCCTAGTTCTGTGCTTGACAGGACTGCTGAAGGGATAATGGACTGTCCACATCTTTTGAGATGCTTTCATCACTTTCATCAGAGCGACACAGATTGCTAACACAAAACCAAGCCAAGTTTGCTCATTCCTGTGGCCATCTCTAAACCTACAGAGCTTAGTATTTTTTTTCTTTTATTAGGAATTACTCTTCAAGGCCATGAACTTATTTTAAAAAAGGCCCCAAGAGACTGGAGAGGATAACCATCATTAGTTTATCAGCCTGCTCCAGCTTTGCAAGCCTCCCAAGCAGCAGCTCCCATGCCTGTGCTCCCGCTCTGCTCTTTCCCAAGCAGCGTGCTGAAATCAATATACTGGTTAATTTAATTACAGCTATTCAACACCCAGTAAGTGGCAGGGAAATTCTAAAGCATCACATTAGTTTCATGCTGTTGCTTCTGCTCCCAGCTCTCCAGAGCAGTCAGAGCAAATATGTGAGTTATCCGCTTGAAAGAAGGACAAAGGCAGCGAGGGAAGAGGAATAATGTGTTTGAAGCCTCTGCCATCGTGCCCTTTGTGCCACCACAAGGCGTTTGCAGAGAGTGTTAGCATTCATCCCCACATGGGAGCTGCTGGTGCTGCTGCCACTCCAGGGGAAAAAGGGGAAAGAGCTCAATTCACTAGGCACAACTCATTAAATGCATTTCAGCCTGTACTCCCTGCTCTCACGGCTGAGACCTCGAGTACGATTCAATTCTGCACACCAAAGTACAGAGGAGTAACTGACTTAACACCCATCCACTGCAAGGAAAGCAGGAGCCTCTGGGATATTCCAGTCTGGGTAGTTTCAGGTGGGAATGAGTCATCAAGTCATTGCACTGGAGCTCAGCGCTACTGTGAATCAACACATTTGGAATCTGTCTCATTAATTCAACTTTCCCAGTATCCAAACAAAGCTCCGAATAGCAGAAGGGGAGGAGAAAAACACAAGGCTTCATCCTTTAAAATACCCAGAGTGTTACAGTACAGCTGCCTCCACAGCTCCCACTCCCAGGAAAACACCACCCTGGGATTTTTCATGCCTGTGAACATGATCCCTATCTCCTGTATTTCCTTCCCTCAGCACGGGTGGTGTTTAGGAGCAGTTTCGGTCCCTGCCTTCCTGGCAGTATCCTGAGCCCTTCTTGCTGGCTTTTCTCATGCATGCAGGGAGCTGTGCCTCCATTTCCTCTCTTTCTCCCCATTCTGTCTGTGCACTGGAGGGAGAAAGAGGCCAAACAATCAGCAGTGATAAATAGGATGCTGCCAAACCGAATGCAGGTGTAAAGTCACAGGAGTGAGTGAGGAATGCAGCTTTGGGAATTTTTCCCCTCACCACCACCAGGACAGCCTTCAGTCTCAGAGGTCAGGTTTCTTCCAAGTCCCTAACACAGAAATGTTACAAGAGCCACAAACATTCATCACTAGACAGACCTTGACCTCTGGGGAGCTGAAATGGCTGTTTCCTCCCAGGCCTGAGCACAGACAGAGCTGCACGAGGCAGCCCAGCCGCGCTGTGCCCGTGCAGTCCCGCCTGAACACCAATTTACAGGAGGAAAGAGCCTTCTCCAGGCAGGATTCAGACGGAGCCCCCAGCAGGGTAAACCCCAACACATCAGCTGTGGTAAAGCAGGATCCAGAAATCATCCACCCACCACATCAATGCTCAGCAGATCAACACACACAAGGACTGAAGTTTATTTCAGATTTCTGCCTTAGTGGCATCACAGAATATGGTTTCAAAGCAATCCTAATCCAGGCCAGAGCTGCCTCATCTAAGACAAAGAGGCTATTTCTGGATAGCCTCTAGAAGCTTATTCTTCTGCAGGTTTGCAAGCATTACCAATACTGCAGTGGATGACAGGATTTTGCACATCTCCAAAGAAATGGAGGTGTACTGTTATTAGAACTGTGCAAGCTAAAGGGGAGGGAACAGAATGGAAAGGGACAGAGGAACCCCAACTGCAGCCCATTCTCAGAAGCCTCAGTATGGATACAAACCATGGCACTGGCTCAATCAGATCAACAGGCACCCAGGCACAAGGGGAGGCTCCAGAAGGAACACAGGCTGCTGCAGGGAACTAGTCCCAACCTGCTGCTGCTGCACAGCCCCAAACACCTGGCTGTCCCCAGCCCCAGTGCTCCAGAGCACTCCCTCAATCCCAAACCTACTGGCTACTGCACACCCATCACACATTGTCAGTGGGCTAAAGGGCTTTACAGAGCCAGGTAACAGAATTATTATCCTAAAAACAGCACTTGCACTTCACTGCATATATCAGAACATTTTCAGCAGTTCAGTTTTGTTTCAGTGTGTGGTGTCTGTCAGGATTAGAATTATGTTTTCCACCCAGGTGTGCACCTTATGTAAATCTTCCCTTTCTAATGGTGCCATGAAGTGGGATTTTGTAGTCCTGCAAAGACAGGCATGTGGACCACAGCAAAAATATAACATTGCAAAAACCTTGTGTAATTCAGAGCCAAGCATTTAAAAGCTATGAAATGAAGATTTCAGAACACATACATACAAGAGAACCTGATCTTAAACTGTAAGTCATGTACCACACACACATCTGCTTCTACACCTTGGGGTACTCAAATATCTGCTCCTTGGGGGACATCTCTTTCATTCTCCTTGATCCTTAGAAGCTCTCAGCTGCATTTTTTCCAATACCTGTGAGCTCCCCAACTCCCATGGAAAATGATCTTGGGCTGCTAACAACCCTCACTCAGAGCACAGCACCGGCTCACGGTGCTCCAGGCTGTGATGCTGTCCCAGACAGGCTGAGTGGGATTTTAACAAGGCCCTGAAGCTTTTCAAGAATCACAAAGAACACACACATTCAGGTCCTTTTCACAAGAATCAGGCAACAAAGGAACAAGAGGATTTCCAGCCACTACAGACGCAGTGCAAGTACCATAAAGCACTTTTGATGGGAGTTTCTGTGGCCAACTCCCCAACACAGTGACATCAACAAAGCTGTTTCACAGTATAAAATGAAAACAATTAAGATCATCTGCTGCAATAAGATGATGTTTAGACTCCATTTCTAACATACATTTAGCCTGTAATTTCCCACGACTCTGCTCAGTCAAAGACTTAACCCCACAAGTGAGCACTGGCACAGGCTGCCCACAGAGGTGGCGAAGTCTCCATCCTCTGAGATGTTCAAAAGCTCCTGGATGTGGTGCTGGACAAGCAGCTCTGGGACCAGATGACCTCCAGAAGTCCCTGCCAACCTCAACCACCCTGTGAGTCAGCAGCACAATTTAAAAACCAAACAAACAACCCTCTGTTGTCATAGATTTTGCATCGATGTCGCATCTTCCAGCCAGGCAGCTCATTTTAGTAAACTGCAGAATGGCTTTTAATGAAATTCAAGAACACGTAAGTACAAGTCACGTAAGTGAAATTAATTTAACTCTGTAACTGAGTGCAAATATAAAACTAACAACAGACAGCATTCAGTGATTGCTCAGAAGAAACTAGGCCAGAGAACACTAAATTTGGAAACTCAACGTAAACACTGTAGGATCCTGACTTCAAAATTCCCCTACAAGTCTAATTTAGCCCCTGTATATATGCATTGTGATAGCCCTTAGTTACACGATAATGTGGTGGCATTTTCCCCCCATGGGACCAAAGTCTCAGTTAATATCCAAACCAGACTCTTTAAAGACCCAGAGCCATGTGACAGGAGGGCTATCCACAAGACAAATTTCACAGCTGAAAGGCACGCAGTGTCCAAAAAAAACCCCTCAGGGACAGAAAGGGTTGTCCTCACTGCTTAAGTACCTTATTGCTGCCATGAATGCTGCAAAAGAACAGCCTGCAACGCCAGGAGAACTGCTTAAGCCAAGTTTGCACAGGCAGCTATTGATTCTAGTCCTCAGAATCAGAGGGTAGAACCTGAAGTCTCCTGTGAGGCTGAGCTCAGAACTGCTGGGAGCTCACAATCATGAGATACACCAGGAATGCACAAAGTGCCAAATAACACCCTGTATTCAAACAGGCTAGATCTGATCCTCAAATATTAAAGTGAGCTATCTAATAATAATGAATATTTTCCACCTTGTTCTCCAAACCTTAGATTGCTACCTGCAAAACAGGGATATACCAGCCTTCACAAGCCAGGATCCTGTGAAAAGCAGAACAAAGGAACATTTCAACATGAGGCAAACACCACATTCTGATTTCATGGGAAAACTGGAATGAAAGTCACTAAATGAAGCAGAGACCTCCTACTGAATAACTCATCACTAACTTTACACCACCTGTGTGTTCAGCATCAACACATGGAAAAAGGGATAGGATCAGGTGTTCTCACACCTGTACAGTCACTACCACCTAAGACTAACAAAACTTTCTTCAGGTCTAAGCACAGGCCCAAAAAAGATTCTCCAGATGAATCAGTTCCAAAAAGCTACAGATCATGGTGCCTCTAAAATGGTTGTGGTGCTCTGGATGTCTCTCCCCAAAAAGCAGCACTTCTCTCCCTCCTCCCCAACTCCCTCTCACCCTGTACCTCATCACTGCTCTCACCCTGACACCTCTGGCTCCTGCTGCCATTGCTGGAGCCATCTCAGCCAAGTCCCACCAGCTCATTCCTTCCTACTCCATCCCCTCTGTTGCTGAATCCTGCCGGGTGCAAGCGGAATCTGACACATTCAGCTATGTGAAAACCACAGATTATTCTTCCCAAAGGCTTGTAGTCTGGATGGCTGGGAATATTTTCCATGGGAATGGCAATACTTCTAACAGAGACACCATATGCCTGCCATATAGCAAGTCCTGCTTTCAGACCCTGAGAACTCCGCAGCTTTTTGAAATAAAAATCCACCTCACACAACAAGACAAGCCAGTTTCCTCTAGTTTTCTTCTACATAAAGTCCTGAAGATGACAAAACAATTCCTCCTAAGGCCGACACATGGTCAGAATTCCACAGCCCGACAGTGGAAATCTGGCGTGAGCACACAGGAAAGGAGCGAGCAGTTTTCACTGTAAATCACCATATCTGTCCTTCCTCCACACCACAAAGAACAGCAGCCACAAATAATCTGCAACAAGTTCCCATTTCACTTCCAAGAGCCACAACTTGATTAAAACACAACCCATGGTTCTGCAAGACACCAAACTCTGGGTTTGGGAAAAGCAGCAGCAGCAGACACTCCACTGAACCGTGTCAGCCTGGCTGATGGAGAGCCCACGTGGGGATACAGCCCCACAAAGCTTCCACCAGACCCTGGGGATGCTGCAGCTCTGCATCGCTGGCTGGCACTGATTCAGCAGCCACATGTGTGCTTACATTTATTCCCAATCAAATTTGTCACCTAAAGTTGTACAGAGATGATATTTAGAAGCATGAGAACAGCACGGGATGTAGTAACTCCTGCAACACTTGGGTTTATGAGCACTTCAGAAAGTCAGTTTCTGTTCTGCCACAGCAAGACAGTAGCAGAGACGAGTTTGTTTAGAGACAAAAGGTGAAAGAATCCAGTTTCTATTAGCAGCCTCACTGAACTTAACACTTCAATTCACAAGCAACCTCATTTTCCTATCCCCCGTGACTATCCCAGCATCTGCAGAACCACAGCTTTTCTCAGGGAAATTCCAGAAGCTAAACCCCCTCGCTGCTCTTTGCAAGCTCCCACATCAGCACGAATCCTTAAACCATGAACTTGTAAATGGAACATATGACAAGCTGGATTGGTTTGCAGAATTGTGAAGACCTGGAACAAAACCGTCTGTCCCTCTGGATTTTTTTCTGCCAGAGGAATACATGAAATTATTGGTAAATTGGCCTGTGCCTAAATGCCTCCTTAAACTACACCTCACCTACAGCAGAGAGCATGTGTAGAGATACCCCTAAAATTAAATCTGCTCATGCCAACAACACAATTTAGATCTCTGAAGTTTAGTTTGCAACAGATTTCCAGTGATCTGAACTCCACAAACTGAAGCAAGTCCCAGTTCACCTCCACATTAGATTCCAATTTATCCAAGTCTCTGGGGTCACAGAGGCAGAACAGATTATTCATATCAGATACTGGAAGTGATAGAAACCAGCTACAGACAGCTGAGTAGTAAGTGCCTATGGCCATGTAGTAATAGACACCCATAAGTGAGGCTACAGGACAAAATTTACCTTAAAAAATAGTAACAGCACATCTTGCCTCCTCAGTTACTACTTCATGAGGAACAATTATGTCAGTGGGCCACAGAAGCCTGAAAAATCCAACTAACAGAGATTTCAGTCACTAGAAAAGGGAGAGCTCAAACCTCATCATTCAGTACTCCGAAGATTAACCACCTACTCAGAATCCCAGCACACCAGCAAGCCAGACATTTTCACCCTCTATCTGTACTGGAGCACCCAGCAGCAAGCACGTGCCACACACAGATGACAACAGCAGGACACTGATCACCAGGGCAAACCATGAGGGAAAAATGTTTACAGTGTTCTTCAGTCCCCAGATCCCCTGACTTGGGTCAGCTGGGTGCTCACGGAGTGCAAATTAACTGGAGATATTTTTATTTTGTCCATTTGACGTAAATAAACTCTTGCACTGCCAGTTTTCCAGCTTGCAGAGATACAGGGCACTTGGGAAAAACAAATCACTAGGGACACCAACAGATGTGTTTTGAGACTCCAGCCACCAACTCTAAACAAGAGCCTATGCAAAAGCCAAAGCCTACAGAAAACAAATCTTTGTTTAAGTCAGACTCTCCAAGCACAGAACTCCTGTGAAAGCCTTCCACAGTGAGCCAGATGGGGGACTTCAGGAACTGCCTCCAAGTCCTTGCACAGCAATTGTCAGCCTGCCTAGAAATTAAGATTCCTTTCACACACACACCCAATTATTGCCAGGTCTCCTCTCTGCCCTCGGCATGTCGCTTGCCTGGCTAATTAAATCATGGGCCTGAACTCACCTCTTGCAGGGCTTACCCTGCTCCCACAGGACACCACCCCCGGTTGCTCCAACGTGGGGAGCCCCTCACCATAAGGGTGAAGCCCTGTGCTCTTTTCTTCCCCCAGCCACGCATACACAATGCAGCACAGAGATCCCTTTGACTCGTCCATTCTCACCGTGACCCCAGTCTTACAAAACCGACCCATCCCTACCCCAGTCCCATAGTTCTCCACCCTCGCCTGAGCTCGAGGTCCTTCATCCCTGCTCACAACCCTTTCCATCCTCCTCTGCACCCCAAAACTGCAGAAGTCCCACAGACATCCCCGTCTCCTGGACCCCACAGCAAACCCCCGGTCCTGCTGACACCCTCCGTCCCCACCCCAGGGCCTCAGCCCCCCAATCTCCCGAGCCCCAGCTCACAGCCATTCCCACAGAACCCACACAAATCTCTGCATTCACCCATTCCCATCCCAGACCTACAGACCCCATCCTCTCACGAGCTGGAGATCCTTCATCCCCACTCTCAGCCCTCTCCACCCTCCCCTGCACTCGAGATCTGTTTCCCTCCCAACATTCCCACAGACACCCCCAGTTCCCTCCTGGACCCCTCAGCCACCTCCGTTCCTGCTGACCCACCACTCCCAGCCCAGTCCCACAGCCCCCCACCCTATTCCAGCCCCCCAAACTTCCACCCCGGCCCACAGCAGTGCCCTCAGCCCCTCGGGAGCGGCCGGGCTGCCCAAACCCCAGCCCCGCACAGCGCCGGGCCCCGTGCCGCCGCCGGGCACACTCACCGATCAGCTGCCGCACCTCCTCCTCGCTCAGGTAGATGCTGAGGCTGGGCCCGGGGCCGCCGGGCGGCCAGTCCGGGGCGTGCGGGCCGGGGCCGGGCTGGCCCTGGACGCCGGCGGGCAGCAGCACCAGCAGCAGCAGCAGCGGCGGCGGCAGGAGGAGATGGC
>PYHW01010264.1:1501248-1520338 GCA_013186435.1 Turdus rufiventris
TCTCATTAAAATGCTTTGTGCCTTTGGCTCTATTCTGTTCTTTCACTGCTGCTGTGTTTTCATAGATCCTCATCTTGAAATTGTGGGAAGAGTCAGGAAAAAGCCTTTGGCAAAAAAAGGCAACCTGTCCTCCTCCCATCCAGCCATTCCTGGGTGATTTCAGAATCCTGGCCAGACCATTTGTTCTCCAGCAGCTTCTACCGCATGAGGCCCTGTATACCCAAAATTCAATGAAAACTTCTTTCAAAAAATCAGAAAAATCCAAAACATTTTCAAATGCTTCTCATAAAACCTACAGTATCCCCGTGTTGACTTCCTGTCCTCCTCCCATCCATCCATTCCTGCATGATTTCAGAACCCTGAAACCACCTCACTGCACCTTCCAGAGCTAAAGGGTCTCTGGGAGAGCCATAGAGGAGCCTGGGACAAGGGCCTGGAGTGGCAAGACAAGAGGGAATGGTTTCCCACTGCCAAAGGGCAGCATTAGATGGGATCTTGGGAGGAAATTCTTCCTGTGAGGAAGGTCTGGAGGTCCTGGCACAGTTAGCCAGAGAAGCTGTGGCTGCTCCATATTTGGAAATGCCAGGTTGAACAGGGCTTGGAGCAACCTGAGATTGTGGAAGGTGTCCTGCCCATGGCAAGGGGTGAAGATAGATGATCTTTGAGGTCCATTTCCACCCCCACCCAAACATGAATCTCTGATTTCATCCCTTGGGAAATTGCTCCTGTTCACATCCAGGTCCAAACCAGCTCTTGCATTTGGTCAGACAGCCCTGGCAGTCCTGGCATAGAGCAGAGACCATGGCACCATCACTCCTTATAGTGTAATTAACAGTGGGAATTCCATGAGAGAATAAACTTTGCTGCAGATCCAGATTCCCCCAGGAGATACGGGAGCCAAAGGTGCCAGATCATTGCAGGGTTTTAAATCCAGCTGGATTCTGGCATGCCTGTGGCTCCCCTGCAAACTCCAATTGGTACCACGAGGATACAAGAGCCAGACTTGCATCAC
Source organism: Turdus rufiventris (assembly GCA_013186435.1). Lineage (NCBI taxonomy): Eukaryota > Metazoa > Chordata > Aves > Passeriformes > Turdidae > Turdus > Turdus rufiventris. The sequence goes on from PYHW01010264.1 coordinate 1,502,261, forward strand.
CTTGGCCAGAGTGGGAACTCCAGGCTCCCGATGCTGTGCACTGCCTCTGTACGAGAAAGGGATGCTTTCCCAGAGTGCCACAGACATGAAGCACAGGGAACAATCCATATGCCAAAACCTGCTCATAAAAAACTGCCCACAGAGTGACTTTAAATACCCAGTGCACCCATAGCACCAAATCCTTCCAGGATCAGAGGAGCCAGGCTACTTTCCTGCCTGCAGGTGTGCATCTCCCCCTCGCTCAGGCTCAGCTTGCTGCTCTGCTCAGCTCCATTCCCACGCTGCAGCCAGTCCTTGCTCAGCCTCTCCAAGGATTTGATTCTATAACTTAGGAGTTTACATCCCACACTGCTGTTTGCCAGCTCCTCACTGGGTCCAGCCCTGCTGCCATCCTGCCAGCAGCTCATCTGGAGCCAGCAGGGATGTTTTGCTTCCAGCCCCTCTCGAGCGCTCCTGGAGCCCAGGACCAGCTTTTAACAAGGTTCCCGAGCAGCTCACGGTGCTGCAGAGCCCCAGCTGGTGCCAGGAGTCATGGTTTAAATAACACACAGTAAATATTGGAACAGCCTGAGCTGTGGAGAACTCCTCAGACACCAGTTTCTAAGGATGATCTAATACATTTCTTGGACTCGCTCGTCCTTCTCATTACTCTTCTGCATTTTTCCCCCTCCTATTTTTCTTCCCTCCCGTTGAAATGTTTTGGTATTCTTCTTTTATTTTTTTCACTGCTTGAATCTCTGAAATATGCAGCCATGGCAACAGGCTGGAGGAGCGAATTCCCCTGGTCCGCCTGCATGTCCTTGGGGTCTGGGGGGGAGCGAGGGGGTGAATTCCAGCCATTCCCTCTGGCCGGGAGCAGTGTTTAGTAAACACACGGCAGCACACATGTGCTCACCCCTGCCCGGCTCTGCCAGCTCGGCAAAGCCTTTTCTGCGGGCTGAGCAGAAGGAGGGTCCTCCCCTCATCCCCTCGGATGAGCAGCACCCTCTCCCCGTCACCTTCTGGGCTGGCATTCTTTGGGAGCAGCATCGGGGAGGAATGCGAGCCCCTGGCGTCGGGACAGGAGCTGACATTCCCGGCCCTGGGCTGAAGAATGTGGACATAGTGTCCGCTCCAAACTCCAGCGCTGGAGTTCATTCACCCTGCAGGAGGGGGATGCTGGCGTCTGGGCAGGACTGGGCCCTCGGTGACCAGGCTGTCATAACCTGGGAGTGATGGGCTCCCTGTCACCTCCAGGGATGTCCCCGTGTCGTGCCATGGCAGCTGGGGACTCGTTCCTCCTTGTTTTGGTGGCCCCATGGCCTCTGCCCCTCAATCTGCAGCTGCGTCAGCTCTTTCTTGGAAAAGCTGGGAGAACATGAGGATGCTGCTGGCTGAGGAGCTGGGCTCAAGGCACCAGGCAGCTCTGACTCTGGAGAAGCCAAACCCATCCTTGCTGAGCTGCTGGCAGGGAAGGAGCCCAGCAATTAGGGGCCAGCACCCCAGTTTGGTGGGTGTTACTTAAAGACACAGGAAAGGCAGTGCAGGCTGAAGGTTTTAAGCAAAGCCAACTTGTTTTAGTGTCTGTAACGTGGCAGGGACCAGGACTGAGTGTGAATTCAAGCCCCAGGCCCATAGCTGGCTTTCAGCTCATCTTTGCAAGGCAAACAGGGCTGCTGTGATTCCCCCTGCCCCTCCGACACGCCCGGCGAGGGCTATTTATACACTTTACAGTGTTCCACAGCGCTTGGATTACTGCATGGCATCCAGGCTGTTTGGAGCAGGGTCCCATGAACCAGGAGAGTTTTGCATTAATGCCACTCTCCCCAGTTCCTGGGTTTGAAACTGGATACTCGCCATTTACTCCGGCTGGATTGTGTGGGGCTTTGTGGATTAAAATAGCAAAACTTCAGCACTAACAGCGATACAACACGGCCCGGGCAGAAAGATCCCCACTGCCTGACCACCCTGTTACATCAGCATTTCAACACACCAGGAAATGCTGCTCATTCCACAGATTTTGGAGGATGGTGAAACCCCGACATTGCAGCGAAGCTGAGAAAGTTGGGGAGTTTTGAAAGGTTTTGTGGAATTTTTGCACAGAACCTGAATACGAGCGGAGAGTTTTCCCCAGCCCATGGGTAACTATTCGAGGGCAGGATAAAATAAAAAGAAGGCATCACAAAATCTGCTCCTGGGGAAGGGGTGAGTGCAACAGCATTCCCAACCTGCTGTGCCAGGAACAGGGCTCAGCAGCAACCTCTTGGTGCAGGACCCAGCAGCATCCCCATACCTCCCTCCCTGCCCAGCCTCTGGAAAGGCTCCAAGTGTTGCACAAAGCAGCAGCAGTTTGTTGCAGAACCTGCAGGAAGAGGCAGCGCTTGCCTCGGCACGTTGGAGCCACCCAGTGCTTTCTAGTCATGCTCTGAAAATCAGGCCTGGGGAGCACATGGGGTTACTGGGCAAATCCTTGTCTCCAGGAGGGAGCATTGAATCCAGAGGGGTTTGGGTTGGATCTTAACGAGCATCTGGCTCCGCTCCCCACCCTGGGCTGGGCAGGGACACCTTCCACTAGCCCAGGTTGCTCCAAGCTCCATCCAATCTGGTCTGGAACACTTCCAGGAATGGGGCAGCCACAGCTTCTCTGGAGAACCTGTGCCAGGGCCTCACTGCACTCCCAGGGAAGAATTTTTTCCCAGTATCCCACCTAACACTGCCCTCTGTCAGCAGGAAGCCATTCCTCCATGCTCTTACCCAAAGTCCCTTTTCAGTCCTCTTGGAACCCCCTTTAGACTCTGGAAGGCTGCAGCTGGTACCCCAAAGCTCTCTCTTCTCCGGACTGTTTTGGTTTATAGAGGTCACCCTGGAATTCTCCTGCTTTGTCACTCCAGGATTTTGTTCCCTGGGCTGTGAGTAAGATGTGACAAGCTGGGGACATGCACAGCCGTGCCTCAGTTGTGCAGCACACAGCTCTCTGTGTGTGTGTGTGTATCCAGAAGGATCCACAGCACCACAAGAACCTGTCTGCTCAGGATTCCATCCCTGAGTTTTTGTGCCATGGTCACCCCAAGGATCCCTAGTTCTAGCCCCAAGGATCCCTGGTGCTGAAGCCAGGAGAGGTTGTGGAGCTGGAAATGTTCCAGCTTTGGGATTGCTTTCAGTGTTGTCCCACCTGGCAGGGCAGCAGCTTCCAAGGAGCACTGGGGGTGGAGATGGACCATGGACTGGAGATGGTCTTTGGACCACGGGAGTGGGGCTGGTGCTTGGTGGAGCATGAAGAGCATGTGGTTTGGAAGGGCTGGGCTGGCTGTCCCGCCTGGAAGCAGGCGGAGGCCGAGGGGGGTGATGTGATGGGATGACTGTCTTGCTTCACCACAGAATGACACTTTCTCCAGGCTCTCTCCAAGCCTCCCAAGCCAGCCCGTGGTGCAGCAGTCTCCAGGGAGATGTCCATCCCCACTCACTCTTGTTCCCCTGACCACAAAGCCATGAGCTCTGCTGCAGCCGTGGCACACATCCCTCTTTTCCATGGGTTTTCTCCTCCCTTACAGCTGTTTTGGACTTGCAAAGCCAGAGTGGATTTTCCTGCATTGTCTGCCCAGCTTCCCTCACACTCTCCTGGATGCAGCTCTGTGGCAGGGCAGGCAATCACTGCCAGCAAATGCCTGGCATAGAAGAGGAGGACAGCAGAGATTACACCCTGTGAGCAGCCGTAAACAAGAGAGCAGAGTGCAAAAAAATTCCTGGGATTTGCAATCCAGTCTTGCTGATTTGCCAGTGAGCCCTGTGCTGGGTGCTGGTGATGCTGAGCATTCCTCCCCACTGATCCATGGGCATTCCCAAACCATGATGGCTCCAGGCACTGCTCAGCTTTGCAGCCAGCTGAGCATGGGGAGGGAAAGCAAGGCTGCTGGTTAAACAGACACACAGCTCAGGGACATGGGGACAAAAAAGGATGGAAGAGGAAGGAGCAAGGAGCAAAATATTTGGGCTTTAGGGCAGAACAAGCTGTGTTTGGGCCACAGGATGGAGCCTCTGGGTGCTGGAGACACATTTAACTCTGCAGGGACACCACCCAAAATAGCTGCCATGGGGTAACCACGTCTCCATGGGGCTCTATTCCAGGATGGAGCCGCTCCTGCTCTGGGCTTGGGGCAGCAGCTCAGGAATAGCCTCAGCTGGTGAGGGCAGCCCTGCTGTGCTTAGAGACAGCCACGAGCATCTCCCCTGCTTGTATGCATCCAGCATTCCTCAGGGAGGACCAGGGAGAGGGACCAGCCTGCCTGGTTTCCATCTGATTTCATTTTCTTAGAATTTCCTCTGATGGTTCCTTTTTTTTTTTTTTTTTTTTTTCCCNCCCTCTAATTCCACCTTTTTTTTTTTTCCTTGGGGCAGCTGGAAAAAATAATATTTTGGTTACCTTGGAAACACGCTCCTAAACTTTTGGTGGATCCAAGACATGCCTGGAGTTCCAGGATGGCCAGTCAGAGTGGTGGGGGCTTGCCCTCCCTTCCCAAAAGTGGAGGAGCTGCTCTCCAGTGGCTCTGGACACACGTGGCCCTGACCCACCCTCTGTCCCGACCCCTGTTTACTCGGCAAATACAACATTGCTTACAAATTCCTGGGACATGCCATGGGATCTCTAGGCTGGGTAGTGTTACTTCATGCTGGACCCTGTGCAAGAGGGAAAAAAAATAACAGGATCGCACTTTAAGGCTGTAAAAATGCGGGTGGGAATATTTTCCAGCCTGTGTCATTTTCCATCGAGGCCAAAATTCACATTCTGCCTTTCTCTGTTTGTGTTTTTCTCCCTGAAACTTGGATTTTATTTTTTTTTTAATTCTCCAGCTTTCTCAAATGAAAAATTAGGAAATTCAAGGAAAGCCATTCTCCCCCTTACCACGTTTCAAGGAAATTTTGTACATATACAATTTCAACTGCCAGGAGTTAAAATTTTCCTTTGGCCTGAAGCCAAATGTTTTCTGGAAAATCCAGCATTTCTGTGATTTTCTGGGAAAGTGGGATGTGGGCCCCTTCTCTTTCACTAACCAACACACATTCTTAAATTCTTGTTTATGCGGAAGAATTTCAGATCCAAAGAGGGGAGGAGAGGAAAGGAAAATCACAATGAAATATTTCCCCTGCAGTGGGCAGAGAGGCCAAACATCCAATTTTTCCTGGAAGGAAGAAGACAAGTTTTTTTTAATTAAAAAAAAAGAAAGAAAAAAAAAAAGAAAAAAACCCAACCAAACACCCAAGGCAGTACTTGTGTAAGGGAAAACACTTGAAACTGGAATTTCACTTGAAATGGCCTGAACAGTATTAGTGTGCAGTGACTCTGTATTGGGAGAGAGACCTGGGAAATGAAGCTGGGTGGGTTTTAAAGGCTGTCCCTGCCTGGAGTGATGGCTCCAACCATCTCCTTCTCCTCCAGCTGGATGTTGTTTCCCCCTACAACCTAGGACGTGCCCTTTCCAAGCCCCTTTGCTTCCAAGTGAGCTTCTAATGAGCACAGTTTTTGTTCATCCAGTTAATTAATCCCTGGTTCCCTGCAGATATTATTCCAGAGCATGTTGCAGCACCCTGTGGTAGGACGTGCCCATCACCCCAGTGACTTGTCCTTTGCTCCATGCTGGATCCAGCCCTGTGTGCCAGGACCTGCCACAAACCTCTCAAATTGTCCTACTGCTGCCAAACTCAGCAAGCAACCAAAAGAAAGCCCCATCAGATCTAGCAGGATGCTCCTTTCCCCCTTTCCCTTTCCCTTTCCCTTTCCCTTTCCCTTTCCCTTCCCTGCTTTCCAAGGGAGGATGAGGAGGCAGGAAAGGGAAGGAAGGAGTCTCAGAGCTGTCAGAGGAGTTGTGGAGGGAACCAGGGAATACCTGCTGTTCTCATGTCCCTCAATTCCCAGCTGCCCACATCATCCCACATCATTCCTTCCAGCTCTTGGGGACACAAAGCGAGTAGCACAGGCAGCATCCCATGTCCCTACCCCAAAAGTCCGTGTGAGCTGCACCCCCAGTGCCTTCAGCATCCCCAGAACCTCCAGCATCCCCAGCAATGATCCCCAGAACGGCAAGGATTCCAGCATCTTTGAACATCCCAAACCTCCTCGGGCATCCCCAGCACCTCCAGCATCCCTGGAGCCTCGAGCATCCTGGGTGCCTCCAAAATCCCCTGCTCCTCCAGAATCCCCAGTGTCACCAGAATCCCCAGCACCACCAGCATCCCCAGCACCTCCAGAATTCCCAGTGTCACCAGAATCCCCAGCTCCTCCAGCATCCCCAGCCTCCTCTGGCGTCCCTAACACCTCCTGGAGCATCCCTAGCTCCTCACCCAGGGGAGGAGATGAGTAACATGCCCAAGGCAGATCCTGCCCACCAGTGCCGCGCCACCACCGGGCTCAGCCCCGAATTCCGACCATGGGGAACAGCGGGAGCTGCAGGAGGAGCAGAGACAGACAGAGAGCTCATCTGCCTGGTTTTTCAAGGTCACAGAGGGGAAGGAAAGAAAAGAGAGCAAGGGAGAGAAAAAAAAAAAAAAAAAAAGTTGACTCAGAAACCGCAGGGAATTTTTTGCCTTTTTAGAATACTGGGAAGAGAAAAAATAGCCACAGTTATTCAAAGCATCCAGGATAATAACAGCCTGTTTACTGTTTGCATGCAAAGATGGCAGGCAGGCAGCACAGCGCAGGGAGCAGGAATGAGGAATTCGCCGCGCTCGCACCGCGGGTCCGACCGCTTCTGCTGAGCCCAGCAAAGACCGGGTGATGATCCCGGCTGTGCGAGCAAGAGCTGGGCAGCCCCACCGGGACACCTGGACAGTCCCCACCCCTCCCCAAGGGTCCTGCAGGAAGGGTTTCAGGTGGCTCTGGGGCTGGGGAGGACGGGGATGGAGTTCCCAAGCTGGAACAAGCTCCAAGGCTGAGAGGATGGAGCATCCTGGAGGGTGTCTTGGTCAACCCCTAAATAAAAACCCACATCCTGCCATCCCATCCCATCCCATCCCATCCCATCCCATCCCATCCCATCCCGTCCCATCCCGTCCCATCCCATCCCATCCCGTCCCGTCCCGTCCCATCCCATCCCATCCCATCTCCGATGCCCAGCAGTCATCTCCAGCCATCCCCTCGCAGCACTGGGGCACGGGCATGCAAGGACTGAGGACACAGCGATTCAGGGATCGAAGACAGGAGGTGCAGGGTCATGGGAATGCAAAACTCAAGGCATGCTGATGTTCTGAAGGGAGGGGACACATTGGGGTGGCTCATTCTGCAATGGAATGCAAACCCCGATGAAAGGAATTCGGGAAGGGAGCGTTGACCCCCTGGCAGAAGAAAGCCCGGGGGGGAACACCCCAACAATCTCTGGACACAGATAGGAGCCTGGAGGCTTGGGGGACCTCCGGGAAAGGGGTGGGATGTAAGAGGGAGGGAGGGGGAAGGGAAAGGCTCAGCAGGACCAGCGGGGAGAGCCTCATTCCTGCCGGTCCGACGAGCAAGCCGGGACTTGAGGCGAGAGAAAGCGCCCGGATTGCCTGACTGGTTTGCTGGGAAGCGGCTGCAGGGCTGGCCCACAGCCTTGCCAGACTTCCTTCATGAGGATCGGGATTATTTGGAAGGGGAGGGGAAATTCCCTTCCTCCCAAATTCCCATGAGGATTTTTTGGTTTTTCAAACAGTTTTCCGTATGAAGGAGAGTGTGATGAGCTTGTCTTGCCTCACTCAGCAAATGGAAAGGAGTGGGGATGTACGGGGAGATGAGGAGGTCCAAGTTCCAATATTCTCCAAAGAGAAACGGGGAGAAGCAGGAGCCAAAGCTGCAGAGAGGCTGCTGTGCTGTGGCACCAAAGGAATGAGGTGTTCCTGGCTGGGAATGGGGCTTGGTGAGCAGCCAGGGAACCCCAAGGAGATCCCTGGCGTTGTCCCAGCCCACTGTGACCACAGAGGGACCAGAACTCCCCAGACACCCTGGAGCAGCAGAGCCATCTCCCTGTCACCCACAAGAGCTGCTGCCCCGGGGTAGGGCACCCACCCAAAGCCACCAAGGTGACACTGCTGGCACTTGGAGCAGATCCTGCTGGCCCTTTCCCATGTCTGCAGGGATGTGGATGTGCAGCCCATGGGAGGAGTCACATCCAGGTGCCAGCCCAGCCAGCAGCTCTGCAGGCATCTCCAGCACCCCTTCCAGGGCATGGGAGCCCAGTGTCTTAGGGTGTGAGGATTAGGGATACAGGCATGCAGGGATACAGGGATGTAGAGATTAAGGACACACAAAAGGACACAGGGATGCAGGAAGTCAAGGATGCAAGGATCAAGGATGCAGAGAGCACAGGCACAGGGATGGGAGCAGGTATTTCAGCCGTGACAGGGACATGGGATAAAGGACAGTGGGTCCAGGCAATGCTGATGATGAAATCCAGGGAGACAGTGTGGGAAGGGCAGACGGAAATGCCATGAGGACAGAGCAGGTGATAAAACACCCCCAGAGCAGCTTCCATGGCCAAGCTGTGCAGTTCCTTTGGGATGGTGCTCTGGCTGAACAGCATCCCTACCAAAGCACATGGCTCCATGAAAAGTGTGGCAGGAGGAGCTGGGACCTGCTGGATTTAGGAATCCTCTCCCTACAGCCCAATTCCTGGATCCACAGGTGGGCTTTGTACTTTTTCCTGACTGCCAGAAAAGACTGAGAGCCCTGGGGGTGAGGATCAATGGGCAAAGCTCTCAACAGGAGCCCATTCCCTGAATCCCTGGTCCCAGAAAGCTCCCTGCAAACAGCCAGACCTGCAGCCAGGCCACTCTGCATCCGGATTTGGGTAAATAAAGCGTGGGGTGTGAGAGCTGCGGTATGCCAGGAATGCTGCCGGCCTTCCCGGCCTCTGGAGCGCCAGGAGCTGGGGGAAGCAGGGCAGGTACAGCCCTGGCTGGAGGCTGCCAGGATCACCCGGACATATTCCCAACCCCAGCAGTTCCCTGTGAGCTTCCACCCTGTTCTTCCCATCCCTGGCCCTGTTTCAGGGTCCTCTTCAGCCTTCTGCATGGGCAGAGCAGATTTCCTTGCTTGCAACACCCAGGAGAAGCCATAGGTGCAAGGAGGATCCCAGCTCCAAGCTTCTCATTTCTCCAAGTCTCCCTGAGCTGCTCCTCAGGGATAGAGACCTGTCCCACAGACATAGAAAGACCTAAATTTTTATTTTTTTAGCCATACTTCTTCCAGATTCCTGAGTGGGAAGGTTGGGGCTCAGCTGGGGTTCAGCTGTCCCACTGTGACCAGCAATCCTCAGTGGAGTCCTAAGGTGTCCTGCCCAGGGAAGGGATGGGATCACCATCCCTGGAAGTGTTGAAAACCATGCAGATGTGGCCCTTGGGGACATGATTTAGAGGTGGCTTTGGCAGTGCTGGGTTAACAGTCAGACTTGATGATCTTAAAGTGCTTTTCCAAGCTAAATGATTCCATGATTCCGTGATTCCATGGAAGAGCTGGCAGCAAAACTGGTTTCTGATGGCATTGTTCCACATAATCCAAGCTAAACCCCATTGCAGAGCACAAGAGCTCCTGGTCCCCAGAGGCAGTGGGATAGCAAAGATGAGCTCCCAGCTAATGCCAAGGGGTGGCACAAAGGGAAAGCCTTGGCCTGGCTGGAGATGTTCCCTGGGAAGCACTAACACCACAGTTATCAGAAAATAAAACTCCAACCCCTGGAAAACTTCTGGTCTTCCAGAAGATGAAGTAGCCAGGCAGAGTGGGAAGGGTTTGGAGATGGCTCACAAAGCCAAGGAGAGCTTGGGGACCAGGTCCATCCATGCTGGAAGACATCAGGGAGTCAGGAGAGGAAGGGGTTTGTGAGGAACAGGAGGAGGATCCCATCAGGCTGCAGTTATGGGATGCAGAGAGCAAGGACAGCAAGGTAGACAAAGGGATGCAGGATCACAAGGATGCAGAAACCAAGGGATGCAGGAATGCCAGAGCAGGAAGGAAACTACATCAACACTTTCAGGCAACTCCTTTTCCCCCATGAAGACGAGGGGAATCGGATTCCAATGGGATTTTGGGGAATGCAGAAATGCTGTTGAGCCTTTTTCCCCTCTCCCATGCACCCTAAATCTCTGGGAAGGACATGTGAACCAGGGGGCCACTACTTCCCATGGTGGCACCTCCATCTCTCCGCATTGCATGGCAAGAAAGAGAGTCCGTGGATCGATATTTGGGGTTTTTTTATTAAAATATTGTTATACCAAGTGGAATGCTACAGCAATCTCGGTATAGGGCGGCGTAACGAAACAGCCAGGTTTATGTTTAAATACTTAAAGATAACTTAAAACGCACAAACGAGAACTTGTCGTCTTTGGCAGGAAAAAAAGTTCACAGCACGAAAAAAATACTTAAAAAGAAATACCAATATTAATATAAAATATATTAAGTCATGGGGTTTGGGGGTTTTTTTTTCCTCTTTCATAATTTTTTGTTTCTTTCCATTTTGTAAACAATGCACGAGAACCGAACGCATTTTTTACGTGTCTGGGGAGAGAAAAATAAAAAATGCAGTTGGCCAGCAAATGCACACGTTGAAAGGGGGAAGAAATAAAGAAAAATATATATATTTACATGAAGGGCAAGGATGGGAAGCTCTGAGGAGCAGGATGTTGGCGCTGGCTACAGGCAGAAGCCAGCTGCCAGTAGCCAGGGGATGCAGCCAGGAGAAGGGAGGCACATCCATCAGCATCCTCAGAGCCTTTCACCTCCGCTTTTCCTGCACCTTTCATCCCCTCCATTGTCATTTTTGTTTCACTGTCACCCCATCACAAAGCCCTGGTGATGAAAACCCCGAGGCAGGATGAAGGTGATGGAAGTTTGGTGCTCCCAGCGCTTGGCTTGGCCACGTGGATGCGGGTGGTCCATGGGAGCCACAGGGGATCGATCCCTCCCAGCTCTGCCCTCGTGCAGAGACTTCAGCCTGAGGGTACAGTTCGGGCATCAGAGAGGGATTTTCCAGTCAGAAGCCAAGCACCTGGGAGGGTGCAGATGGCCAAGACCCAGAGGTGGGAGCTGGGATGGGGATGGAGCTGGGATGGAGCCGGGATAGGGATGGAGCCACCGTGGAGTCCCTGGGCTCCAGCGCGCCCTGCGCAGCCAGGGACCCGTGTGGCACCGAGGGGGACAGTGACACTGCCACACCCAGAGTCACTGCTGAGACCGGCCGGGGGGACACCGCTGAGCTCCCGGCTCAGTCCCTCCTTCCCAGAGGCTTCTCCATCCCGACGTGCTGGCAGGAAGGGTGCAAGGGCCACCGTTCAGCCCGGGGTGGCCTCAAATCAGGATCTCCACCATGTCCGACAGATCTGGGGCTCTGGCAGTGGCTGAGCTCTCTGCAGAGAAAGAAGGGATTTACAGGGATTCGCACCCACCCAACTCAACTGGAGCCTTAAAAAAGCCTAAAAATGGCTGATGCTTGTGCAAAGCCCATCCCAGGGATGCTAAGCCCATGTTCTGGGGTACCCCACCTCTCTGCCCCGTGCCATGCAGGGGGACTCACCCAGCATGGAGGTGCCCTCGCCCTGCCCGCTGCTCCCAGCTGCTCCATCCGTCTGCGTGCTGCCATCCTTGCTGCCGTGCTTCGAGTGGGATGGCAAGGGAAGGGTGCTGGACACTGCTGTCCCTTCAGTGGTGGCTTTGCCTGCTGGAGGAGACTCTGTTAGGGATTCAAGGAAAGGGATTCAAGTTTTCAAGGCCAGGTTGGACGGGGCTTGAAGCAACGTGGTCTAGTGGAAGTTGTCCCTGCCCATGGCGGAGTGGAACAAGATGAGCTCAAAGCTCCCTTCCAACCCAAACCATTCTCGGATTCTGTGATTGCTGGCTGGTGTTGGAGGAATCACTGCTCCCCAAACTCTCTAACTCCAAAACCACAGGGGGAAATTGCAAGCAGTGAGGCAGGGAGTGGGCAGGTGTCCCTATTTACCTGTGCTGCCACGGGAGCTGCCCTCGGATGCCCGGTCACTCTGGCCAGCCCCTGGCCAGCTTGGGGCGGCGGAGGCAGCGAAGATGGAGGGCACGGACTTGGCTGGCCTCAGGGAGCCCTGAAGGGCTTTGCTGGGGTCCCTCCGTGAGCGCTGCTGCAGGACCTTGATGACAGCATCCTTCTCCAAGATTTGGGCATGAAGGGCTTTTAACCTGAAGAGGACAAAAGGCAGAAGCTGGAAGAGGAGCTAGATGGGGAGAGGAGGATCCAGGCACTGCCCAGAAAAATTTGCTGGAAGCCGAATGCCCCTGGCAAGGTGGCACTACCTGTTCTCCATCTCCTGGTGCTTGTGGCTGGCCAGGAGAAGGTCCTCGTTGAAGCTGCTGTTGGGGGAGTGCCGTGGGGAATGGCTGATGAGGGTGGTGTCGCGCTGAGCGGCCGCCGTGGCCGCGGCGTCCATGGCGAACTGGCGCATGGTGCACTCCTCCAGGTACTTCTGCTCCCACTTGGTCATGTCAGCCTCCAGCGCCAGGATCTTCTCCTCCCGCTCCCGCAGCTGCTCCGACAGCGTGTGGGCGCTCAGCTCCGGTGTCCCCGCGCTTGCGGTGCCCGCCTGCCTCTGCAGCAGCCAAAACAACGCCGCGGTGAGAACCAGGAGGAGCCGGGAGGGCGCAGCCCCCGCCGGAGCCACCGAGACTCGCCAGCACCCACCTGCTGAGCCCGCAGCATCTTCAGCTCCTGCTCCAGGCGGGTGCGGAGCCGCAGCTCCAGCTGCTCCCGCTTCTCGCAGGCGGCCTGGAGCTGCCCCAGGGCTGCCTGCAGCCTCTCCACCTTCTCCACGTAGGCTCGCTTCTTGCGGAGCTCGGCCTCGGCCTTGGCCGCCCGCGCCTGGGCGCTGCCCAGCGCCTGCTCCAGCAGCTCTGCCCGCCGCCGCTGGTCCTCGTTGGCGCTGCGCAGCAGGGACACCTCCCGCTCCAGCTTCTCCTTCTCCTGCTGGTGCTCGTAGCCTGCGAGGGAACCCCACAAATCTCAGGCTGGCTGCCCCATGAAGCCCAGCGGGGATTCTTTGCTTCGCGACACCCCTTCGTCAAGGTCTTTTGTTAAATGGGGGGTCAGGGGCATTGCAGCCACTTGGGCAGATGGCCAAAAGCCTCTGCGTGCCACGCTCCAGCTTAAATTTTAGCTCGGGAAGAGCGAAACCTGCCTGATGTGAATCCAGCCACTTTAGGGGAAGGGGATGCAATTCTTCCTGCTAACACTAACTTCTCTCTCTGCTAAAATATAAGTACATTTTCCCCAAAAAATGCCCAGTCTAGCATGGCTGCGAAGTGCAGGAGGGAGGAGGGAGAGAACGGCCGGGCTGGCGTGGGGCGGGAGTGCGGGCTCGGTGCTGGAAGAGCCGGCGCTGCGGCAGGAATGTGGGGAATGCGGGTCACGCCGCCGGCCGGCCGCCGGGATTAATGGCTCGAGTCCAGCGCCAAGAGCTGCTCCATCCTCCCTGGGGAAGGGCGAGAGCTGCCGCCCGACACCCGCCTCCTTCTCCAGCCCAGCTCCCACGGGGAGCCGGGCAAGGATGGTGTCCCCCGGGACTTACTCTGTGCCAGGAGTTTGGCCACACTGCCCTGGTTGCTCTCCTGGTTTTCCTGGGTCTTGCTGGCCAGCTGCTTGTTCGCCGATTCCAGCCGCTCTGGTCCAAAACAATCAAACCCAATTAAGATTTAAATACAAGATTTTGGCTGGAGGAAGTGGGAAAAGCCTGGTTTCCCATGGAAACAGCTGGGGGACACAGAGCACCCGCAGGGATGGGGACGCAGAGGGTCCCTCACCTTTCAGGTCTCGATTGAAATCCTGGAGCCGTCGCATCTCACAATCTCTCTTGTTCCTCATGGCTTTCTCCAAGGCTTCCCGCTTGGAAGACGCCTTGACGAGGTTTTCGTAATCCTCCGAGATGCGCTGGATCTCGCTCTCCAGCTGGGGTGGAGGAAGGGACAAGCCGGGGTTAGACATCCATGGAATGAGGAAAGGAAAGGGAGATGCCGGTCAAAGCTCAACTGGGGTGCTCAGCACAACCTGAGCTGCCAGAGGAGCTCAGCGCACCCCGAGCTCACGCCCAGCACACGTTTTGGGGGAGGAAGCCTGATTTTTTCAGTCTTTTTTCTTAGGGAAGAGTCTCTCCACGTGTTTTGGCCCAGCCACGGGGAACAGCCACGCCTTGTACACGGGCACACAAAGGGCTTTCTGTGGCGGCTGGGATGGGGGGACAGGCGGAGGGACAGGGACACTGGAGAATGGGCTCCTTCTCCCCAGTCCCGGCTGCCGCGCTGCAGCTGCTCCGAGGGGAACGAGCCGCCGGAGCGAGAAGGGATTAAATCACTGAAGGGGCTGAATTTTCACAGCAGCTGCTCGAGCATCCCCCGCCCAGGCAGGAGGGACACGGGGATGCCACCATTCCCTCACCTTCTGGATGCGGCTCGCCTTCTCGGCACAGCTCTCCAGCTCCCGCCGCAGCTTCTCGTTCTCCCGCTGGAGCCGCTCGTTCTCCCGCAGGACGGCGTCTGCCCGGGCCAGGCGGCTGCCGGCTGACACGGCCTGGGCACTCACCAGGGCCTCCACGCCAGCCGGGCCCAGAGCACCCGGACACAGCGGCAGGAACGCGGTTGGCACCGGGGAGGGCAGCACCCTGCAGGGAGCCAGGAGAGAGGGTCAAGGTTTGGCAGGGTTGGCCGCAACTCCAGCATCCCATCGAGCACGTGCTAGTGCCTCCTGAAAGGAGGTGGAAGTGCCTATCCTGCTTTTTAGAGCTGGGAAGCGCTTGGTCTCTAACCACAAATCCCGTCTTGCAGGCGTGCTTTGACCTGACCCCTCCAGGACCTGGCCAGTGTGTCTGGATGGGCTGCCAACCCCCCAGGCCCTTCTCTTCCTGGAAGTGCTGCAGGCAGCCTGGGTCAGGCTGCACCTTGGAAGCTCGCATTTTCCTTATTTTCTGGGCTCCTCACTGGAGCTTTCTCACTGCCGAACTATGATCCATGCCAGCCTGGCTGCCCCTGGTGCCACTGCTCCAGCATCCCTCCTGAGCATCCCGCCTGGAATGCCCTGAGCAGGGTGGTTGTGCACAGCCCAGCCCCGCCGCGCTCCCCGTGGGCTGCCCGCCAAGGGCCTGCATTCCTGCGGGATGATATAGGAGTGAGGAAGAATAACTACATCTTCCTCGCAGCTCCCCTTCCCCTCTTTGTTCCCTGGAAGGAGAAGGTTTTCCTGCTGCAGATGCTATCGCTCTCTGCCTGGATAGATCAGCAGGGCTGGGAGCAGTGTGTCCTTCCACTGAGCAACCAGTTCCTTTCTTCCCATGATTTTCCACACTGGAAGAGGTTGTTTCCAGTCCTCCTCATTCCAGGCAATGCCTGGAGCCCCAGATGTCCATCTCACAGTCATGCTGGGGCTTTGCCAGAGGCACTGAGCTGCCAAAGGGACCACAGACCACCTGGCACCAGCCCAGGCTCTGCTCAGCAGCAATTCCAAGTTACATGGACATTCCCAGCTCAGGATTATGGCATGGGTTTCTGTGGAACAGGGAACTTATTTGTCTTCCACCCTGCCCCATATCTATTCCACATTTAGCTGTTTCCTGGGCTGCTTCCAGCTCCTAGATTATCCCCTAAGTTAACCCCAGATTCCTTCTGGTGTGTGGGGAGGAGGCAGGGTCTGCTGTGGGAATGGGATTTTCATCCCTGGTTGGAAAAGCCCAGCCCTGATGGGGGAACTGGGACAGCAGCAGAGTGGGGGTCTGCCGGCAGACCCCCTTGGCCTCTGAGCCAGCGAGGACAGGATCAGCTGCTCTGGCCCCCACTGCCCTTCACATCCTGCAAGATTCCGTAGCATCCATCCTGAACATTCCTGGGAGGCATCCAAAAGCAGAGCCCAGTTTACCTGATGTCAGGATGCTGAAATCCAGGACCGTCCCGGGAGCAGGGTCGGGGTTCAGCCAGATAAGCATCCTGGTTGGGGATGACATAGGGATACTCCGGGGGCGGTCCCCGTGGCTCCGTGCCCTCGGGGTGCTGCTGCCCGCGCAGGGGGACGAGCTGCCGGGAGAGCTGCGGGAAGCTGTGCGAAGCGCTGATGGGGCTCTGCGCTTTGGCCCCGTTCCTCTCCAGCGACATCCGCATGAGCCGCTCGCTCAGCGACCGCACGTGGCCGTGCTTCAGGTCCTTGAGCCCCTCGTCGGGGCGCCGGGCCCCGCTATCGGCCCCGCGTGCGGCGGGCTCAGCCCGGAGCCCCGCGCCGGCCGCTGCCCGCTGCGAGGCCAGCAGCTGCGAGTGCGCTTTAGCCTCCTCGTAGGTGGGGAGCTCCTCGCCCTTGGGCGGGCACAGCCGATAGACGCTGTTCTCCAGGTAGATATGGTCGGAGTGATGCTCCTGGCCCTGCGGCTCCTGCCGCGTGGATTGCTGCACCATCTGGCTCTCCTCCGGGCTGAGGCTCTCCAGCGAGGAGCGGGGGCTGCCGGCCCCGCCGCCGCGCAGGGCTTGCTGCTGGATGGCCAGCAGAGTGCGGTTCTCCGTGAGATTCCCATAGCGCAGCTGCTCCTGGATCAGCCGGTGCAGCACCGTCCCGTTCGAGTCCTCTGCAGTCCTCATGTCTGTCCGTGCCGCCGGCAGAGCCACGTTTCCACCCTGCGAGGGCGTCCCGGGGGATCTCAACAGCGCCTGGCCACGCCGAGACACCTGCGAGAGGGGCAAACGGGGTTGTTGGGGAGCAGTCGGGGCAGGACGCTGCGGATCCTGATGGACACGGGCTTGTTTGCCAGGAATGCGGCCGGGACGTGCCGGAGGGATGGCAGCCCGTGGCGGCAATGGGGTGGCCGAGCACCGGCACTCTCAGCGCTCCCGGGGCAGGGGCTGGCACCTGGGGCCGGCACCTGGGGCTGGCACTGACTCGGGAGTGGGGGATGGAGCGACCCCACGGCACAGAGCCACCGGGAGATGGATGGGACTCCCCCATCCCATCCATGGGACCCTGGACTTGCAGAGATGTCCCAGTCCCGATGAGGGTCCTGGGATTTTTCCCCGGGGAGCAGGGGGTGGTCTAAGTGCCGTGGGGATGTTCCGGGCCGGTTGGAAGCTCCCGGGAGGGTTCCCAGTCCCTGGGGGTTAATCGGCATGGGAGAGGGTCTTCTCCCCGAGAGGAATCGAGTCCTGGTCCCAGGGAGAAGGGTCCCGGTTCCGGGGGGGCATTCTTTTCCCGGTGAGGGATCCCAATCCCGGCTGGGGGCTTCCCTGAGCCAGGGGGGTTCTATGCTGCTCCAAGAGTCCCAGTCCCAGGGGGGTGTCCCAGTCCTGGCCGGGAGAATCTGGGTCCAGGGGGGTCCCGGTACCGAGGGAGGTCCCGATCCCTGCTGGGGGGTTCCCGGTGCCGGGGGAGCGCCCTTTCCCCGAGGGGCATCCCCCTGCCGGGGGGGTCTCGGTGCCGGTCGGGGGTGTCCCAGTGCTCGGGCGTTCCCTGTGCCCGGGGGGTGTGTGGGGGGGTCGGTACCGGGGGATTCCCGGTGCTGGGGGGTCCCGGTGCTGGGTAGTTCCCGGTGCCGGGGGGTCCCGACGGCAGAACTCACCGGGGCATGGCGGAGCGGAGCGGTGCTGTGGCGGCTCTGAGCGTCCCGGGGCCGCGGGGGCCGGGCCGGGCTTTGCTATGCCCGGAATGTGGGGCCGGTCCCGCCCCGCTCCGCCCCGGGGCCGCCGCCAGCGCAGGAGCGCGGCCGGGAGCGGGAGCGGGAGCGGCAGCTGCGGCCGGGACGGGGTGGGGGGGGGGGTGGCTCTGCCCGCCAGCTGTCCCGGGCCGTAAATCTGCCCCAGCCTTTGTCTGCGGGGCCGGGGCAACCCCCAGCCTGCCGGCCCCATCTGCTCTGCCCCCGCGGGCCCCCCCTCCTTACATTCCCCCTCTTCGCATCCCCCCGCCTCGCATTCTCCGACCTCGCATCCCCCTTCCTCGTGTCTCTCTGCTTACATCCTCCTCACATCCCCCTCTTCACATCCCCCCCTCACACCCCTATCCTCTCATTCCCCATCTCGCATTCCTCCTCGTGTCTTCCTCCTCACATCCCCACTCCTCACATCCCCCTCCTCATGTCCCCCTCTTCGTATTTCACATCCCC
>PYHW01010264.1:1533726-1559890 GCA_013186435.1 Turdus rufiventris
AATTCACATCCAGGTTCTACTCACTCTGCTATTTGTTTTTATTTCAGATTGTGTGCATTTCTTCTGACTCTTCATTTGTAGCATCTGAAGAGGACGAGGACACAACAAAACCTGGTAGGGCTGACAGCAAATCCTTCACTTATTCCTTTCTCCTACTGCTCTAAATCTAGGCAGCTCTGCCCAGCCTGGGGGCTGGTTCCTGAAGGCAAAATAGTTGGGTAGCACCCAGAAATAGTGGAGGGTGAGCTCTGTTTCTTGCCTGCATCCTGGTATTGCTTGTGGGTTGGAGCCAGGGCTGGGAACAGGCTCCCCAGGGAATGGGCACAGCCCCAAGGCTGCCAGAGTTCCAGGAGGGTTTGGGCAGTGCTCTCAGGGATGCACAGGGTGGGATTGTTGGGGTGTCTGTGCAGGGACAGGAGCTGGACTGGATGATCCTGTGGGTCCCTTCCAACTCAACATACTCTTGTTTATCCCAGGATGCCCATGTGGTTGTGGATCCTAGATATGAACTGCCTTGGATGCAGTTCTGGTGTGCCCCACTGCCAGCTTGCCAGAAAGAAATTGTTATAAATGCTGATTTTAGGTAGTAGAGCTTCAGAACCCTTTTGTGTTAGGCTCAGGCTGGCAACATTCTGTAGCTGCCAATATGAAAATATCCTGAAACACCACAACACAAATAATATTAGGACATAAGGCATAACATTTATCTTTGGTGACTCTCTTTAAACTCATAAAACTCACATTTTCTTGACCAGTTGCTGATGGCTTGTGCTCTTCTCTCGCAGACAAAATGCCTTGTGACACCAACCCATGCTTGACTGAGGAAACACCATCCCCTTTTGGCAAGAGAGTTCCATATCTGAGGTAAGAATCCTCCTGTTTTATTTCACTTCTGCTTTGAAGGGTTTCTTGCCTTTCACTTTCATCCTTGAACTTCCTATGTTGCCCAACATTTGTGTTTGTGGCCACAGAACAGTGTTTTTCCAGGTGTTCTGGGACTCCTCCTGGCTGCCATACTGAGGGAGGTCTCCAGCTGTGGAGAGACAGTTGTGTTCTTGCCTTTTGCCAGTTTTAAACTTTCTCTTTAAATCCAGATAGTTGATAGACTCAGGAGATCAGAGAAAGATTAGCAAGTACCACACTCTCACCTCCTGTGGTAGGAGGAAGTGGTGAACTTGAGAGGAGCCCGAGACCAGGAGTGCAAACAGAAACTCAACCACAAAAAAACCCAAAAAACCCCTCGGAGAATTGCCATTTCCCCTGAGAATTTCCATTGGGAAACACTTTTTTCAGCTACTGCCACAGGTTGTGGAGTCTGTCCATGGAAAACCCTCCTGGACAGAGTCCTGGGCAACCTGCTGTGCCTCCTTGAATCAGGAGGTGCTGATTAAAACCTAATTAATAAATCAGGAGGTTTGAATGTTCTCTTAATCCCATTTGTTGTGCTTTTTGATGTTTTCAGCCTGAGCAAGAATAACATCCAAGCTGCTCCAGAGAGCCCTGTCACACCCAGGCCCCCCATTAAGGAGCCAGGTCCCAGCTCTCCAGGAGTCAGTGGCACCAGGAGGCCTTTGTGTGCTGCTGAAGAGGTAAACTGGGGAGAAGGGAATTGTTTTGGGATGAAACAGCTGTGGAATTCCTGTGCAGTTGGGCTGAGACAAAAGGAATGCCTGCTAAAGTCTCTTTTTTCTTTTCCTTCTTCAAGGATGCTCAGCAAGCAGAAAATAAGAAATACAAAGAGCTCTTGAGTCTGCTCAGGGAAAAATATTCTGGAAAACTTACTTCTCCACGGCTAGCAAGACTCAACAAGTAATTATGAGCAAAATAATCCTTAACTTTGTGGTGGTGGAAAGGGAGGAGAATTGATCTTTGCTACTCTCAGGGTTCTGGACAGAATCAGAAAATGTGACTCTTGTATGTTCACTATGCCTGAGTTGATAGTGGCCAAACTTCTGGATGTAAACTGCTCAGAATGCCCTTTGCATCTGGTCATGAACCAGTGACAGCGTGGTTCTGTTACTTTATATATTTCTGTTGCTTTCATGTAGCCAGTTGTGTACAAATGCATCCTCTGCGGTGAATTGAGGTGCACTGGTAACAAATCACTGTAAAAACTCTGTCCTTTTCTTCTGCTGCACCAAAGGGTTCAAACCAAGGAGCCAAGGATGACTGGGAGTCCCCTGAAAGAGGAGAAATCCAGAGGTGCCTCTCCACCTGTGCCAGAAAGGACCAGTGAGTATCCCCAGGACCCACCCAGGTCTGCTCCACTCTGTAGGTAGAAGTCCAGCCCAGACAGGACATTTCCTCAAATTAGTTATTGGTTAAACTTGGTTTGTGAGGGTTTTACTGAAGGGGAAGAGTTGGTTTGATATGGTATTTGAGAGCTTTTTACCTGTTTGTTTTTGTACCAGGGGAGGGGAATATTTGACTGTACCCTCAGAGCTGCACTTTAATCCCTTTTTAATACTAGACAGGACTATTTCCATAAAAACAGAGCTGCCAAACCAAGTAGACTAATTACATAATGTTTAATATATTCTTTCCCCTGTTCATTACTTAAATACTTTTTCATCATAGCTCTTCTATATCTTGGGCTTTGTGATATGATCATGTGGGGATTGAAATGATTTCTGATCAGATGCCAGAGTTGTAACTTCTAAGTTGAAAATACTGATGGAATGTCTGTGATGTCACCTGGAAACTGAGAGCTCTGTGCTGCTGCTGGAATGGGAAGTGGCCTCCTTGTTCTCATATTGCTGCTTTTCCCTGCAGGTATCAAACATGGGGATGTTTTCAGCCCCCAGCTGCCTCAGAGAGGTGTCATGATCAGGTAAGAGTCTCTTTTAACCATGGCTCTTGTTTCTTTTGGTCTGTCAGCCTCCACAAGTCCAGTTCTGTTCAGTGTCTCAGTGCTGGGGGAGAGGAGCAGCTGGTTTGAGGAATTGCTCACAGCTAGTTGTCCCTCAAATCCAGGTCCCCTGTTGCAGCTGGGCAGCTGTGGGATGTGCTGGGTGGTTTTTGGGAGAAGGATGTAGGGGTGACAGTGGTGGCCACACCAAGTTGTCCTTGGGTTTGCAGAATCTGTTTTTGCTCCTGAGCGTCTTTCTGGTGTGTCTCTCACACCATTAATGAGCTGACTCTGCATTTTCTGTGGATCCTGAGCAAAAGGACTAGGGAGCTTGTAAAGCCTGGGGGGACTGAGGCAGTTTTTGAAGCTTGCAGGATGGAATAGGGGACCAAAAAGGAAGCATTGCTGTTCCTCATCAGGGCCCAGGGGACTCCGTGGTGGCAGGATGGGTGTGCCAGAGGCTCCTTGTGGAGGGAAAGGGGCTTCTGGCTGCAGCTCCAGGGAGAGATTTTGGTGTGGCAGTTTGGTGCCCTCCTCTTCCTCTCCTCAGACAAGAGGAGAGAGTGCAGATGGGAGCAGAGAGGTTTGGTTGTGGTGGCTTTGTCTCTGTTCTTTCCCCTTTAGACGTGAGCACTGTATTGAGCTGTGCATTTGTCCTGAGTTAAATTGTCACTGTCCCTTAAGATCAAGGGACCAGAGGAAATAACTGGTGGAGTGGCATTTGTCACCAGGAGATTGCAAAGCACTTGATAGAGCAAGTGCTGGTTGCTTCCCTGTTTTCAAAAAATTAAAACTGAGAAGTTAAAGGAGTTTAGCAGCTGATGGTGGAACAAAGTCTGCAAAGCTTCCAGCTCTTCACCTGTCCTGATCTGGCTACTCCAAAAGGAATGGGGAAGGAAACGAAGATGTTGTCATGTGTCAGAATCAGCCTTGGAACAGCATTTCTTATGCAGAAGGTGAATTTGGGGGAATTTCATGGGACAGTGTGGATATCCAGCTCACTTGTGTTTCTCTCCTGACAGCTGCTACACACCACCAGAAAACTCTCGTGGACGGGCAAAACAAGCAAGACGAGCTGCTTCAGTGGTAAGCTTGAGTTAGTTACTACTTCACTTTGTTTTCTGGAAAATACAACTCCTCCTCTGCTCAGGAATGAGATGCAAAATAAAATCTGAAGTGTGGAAATAGAAACACTTACCTTGGTCTCAGCTGGATACCTGCATGTGGAGGCTTTGCTGGGGTCCAGATGGTTAATCCAAGCCCAAGGAAAGGCCTGCCTGTCTAGGCACAGTTGGAATGCAGTCACCAATCAAATGTAGCTTTGGGGTTTGCTGCTGGGATGTGTTTGCACAACCCCTCCCAGTTTCTTGCAGGATTCTCTGCCCTGTCCCTCAGCAAACCCCTTGTCCTTCTCTCTGACTCCCTGTCCTTGTCCCTGGCAGGGCCAGCGCAAAGCCAAAGGCCCTCAAGGAAAGCTGTTCGAGTCCTATGTGACACCTGTCCTGTCCAAGGACCTCTTTTTTGTCGACAGAGAGCCACTGCCATGCCCAGAGAAGCCAGCAGGTGATCTGGCTCCACTGACAAAGGTACTTGTGCTCAGCAGCAAGCCAGTGCTGTGGCTGCTTCAGCAAAGACCTGTGAGGCTCCTTGCTCTGGCACTTGGAGCCCTTCTGGGGGGCTGGTGTGCTCCATGTGCTGCTCCATGAGCCCTTCCTCATTGAACCCTTTTTTCCAGGCTATGGAGAGGGAGATCTCTGCTGCCTTTGACAGTGGTGAGCCTGAGGATGTCCTGAGCAGGGCCTTCAAGCTTGATGTCACCCGTGATGACATCTCTACCCTGCAGCCCCAGGGCTGGCTCAACGACAAGGTATGGGATCCTGCACTTCCTGGGAAACCCCCCTTCCCTGGGCACAGGAGGCTTCCAGGAGCTCCACTGCAGAGCCCACAAATAGCTGTACACTCTTATTTTGGGTACTGTGTGGGCTGGTGTTTCTGGAAGCTTTCACTTGGATGATGCAGCTCCCAGGAGTCAGTCTGGGTTATTGGTTATTGGAGTGGGTGTGGGGGCTCTAACCAACAGCTCAAGTCTCCCAGTGTAAAATTCTGGGAGCAAGAGCTGCCAAGCTGGAGTTTTCTCAGCTCAAGAGTGGTCAGCAAAGACATGCTGCTGCTTTTTTAATTTAGTGCCTTATTTCACATCTCACTTTGTCTCTGCTCCAGATCATTAATTTCTACATGAGCCTTCTGGTGGAAAGAAGCAAGAAGGAAGGATATCCAGCAGTCTATGCTTTTAGTACCTTCTTTTATTCCAAGCTGAGCTCTACAAGCCACAAGGGAGTAAAGAAATGGACCAAAGGCGTGGATATCTTTCAGCATGATGTCATCTTGGTGCCTATTCACCTTACAGTTCACTGGACACTACTGGTGAGTCAAGCTGGCTTTTTGTTTAGGGGATGGAGAGAACAAAACTAGCAGGCAAAGTCCTGGGGTATTTGGGGTGTGCTTTGTCTAAGTCACCTTTTAACCCCAGGTCATAGACCTCCGAGAGAAAACCATCAAGTACTTTGACTCCTTGGGACAGAGAGGAGACCAGATTTGCAAAACTCTCTTGTGAGTAGCTGGGTTTTTTTATCCCTTTTGGCTGTTTTTGAGGCCTTTCCCCTCCCCAGTGAAGTGTTTCTACCCTGCCCCATGGTGCTCTCACTTTGTACCTCTTCTGTTCTGCTCACTGTCAGAGGTGCAAGTTTTCACTTGTGCTGCACATCCTGATGTGTCTTTGTCAGTAAAAACCCTTCATCCAGCAGCTTTGTAGGGTGAGAGCAGCCCCACAGAGACAAATCCCAGAATCACTGAGGTTGGAGAAGCCCTCCAGGGTCATTGATTGCAAACCAGACCGATCCTTGCCTTGTCAGCAACCCAGAGCCCTGTGCGGAGCCTTCCTGCCCTCCACACTCCCACCCAGCTTGGTGTCACCTACAAAGGCTCTGAGGGTGCCCAATCCCCTTGTCCAGGTCATGGATAAAGGTATTACACAGTGCTGGGCTCCACACTGGGCCCTGGGGAGCCCTGCTCACAGCCTCTCACTGTGCCTCTAAGATTGGGATTTTTCTTCCCCATTCCTTAAACCCACTGCTGTGAGGATCCTCTGGCATTTCACTGTGATTTATCTTCTTGTCACCTTTCAACAGCTTTTGTTGTTGTTGTCCTAAATCAGGGAGATGAAAAGTGATTTTTGTGTTGTTTTCAACAGAAAATACCTGGAAGAGGAAAGCAAGGAAAAAAGAAACATTGAATTGACTGCTTCTGAGTGGACCCTTCACAGCATGGGCCCAGAGGTATGGCAGCAATGCCTGGATTTGGAATGGGAACTAGAACTCCTCCTCACAGAGGGTTTAACCCTTTCCAGGAAAGCAGAGAAGGGAGATGATGTGCAGTTAACTGGGACCATCCCTTGGGTTTGGGAGCAGTAAATGGGTTATGGAAATAGGTTTTCAGGAGTAGGTGTGGGTAATGTGTGCTACAACCAAATTGCTTTCCTTTCAAGAGAGATAAAAGTTGTGTGGTTTTGTATTCCTCAGGAAATCCCTCAACAGAACAATGGAAGTGACTGCGGAGTTTTCGTTTGCAAATTTGCAGATTTCATCTCTAGAGACAAACCCATCATCTTCACCTCGGTGAGAGGGGGTGGAAATGGCTCCACACACGTGGGAGTGCCAGGGAAGCTGCACAGCAGCTGGGGCAGGGGCTGAGGGTTTGTTCCTCATCTCTGGTGTCTGCTGCTGGGGCAAGATCGTGGAATCCAGGGTTTGGGTTGGAATGGACCTTAAAGACCATTGCATTCCAACTCCAGGATGCTGCAGCCAAGAGTTTGGAATATCTGGCCTTGCTGTCTCTGGGTGAAATAGGTTTCCCCCTTGCACCAGCCCCTGGTTGTTTTCTGATGTGGTGATCTGTAATAAATGTCCCTGTAAAGAAATGTGGTTGTGTCACCCTGGTGTGAAACCCACCTTGAACCCAAGTGGCAGGTGCTCAAAAGCAGCTTCCCATTCCAGAATTCCCTGGCTGTTAATAGAGATTTCCTGCCTCTTTCTCCCCTGGCTTCCTATGTGATGGATTTTTCCTGTTTCTTTTCAGGAGCACATGCCTTATTTCCGCAGGAAGATGGTGTGGGAAATAATCCATCAGCAGCTGCTGTGAGACATGCACTGTTAGAAAAACACTGTTCTGTAAAAGAGTAGTATTTATTTCTTATTGTTTAGGTGAGATAAGATAAATATTAACTTATGTAAGAGCCTTATTGTAAGGAAACGTTACTTATTAATAGAGTAATTTATTTTTTAATTGAAAATTGATTTGCTGTGTCTGTGTGTTTTTTAACTTGCTCCCCCTCTGAAGATGAGCAGGGATTGTCTTCTCACCACACCCTGGCAGAGCTGCAGAGGGGCTTTGCCTGTCTTTGAACCAATCAGTGAAAGCAATCTGCCACAACCTCGGGGCAGACTCTCCAAAGGACCAACAATTCCCAAGGCACTTGTGTTTTATCCTCACAAATAATTAATCAGGGATAATTAATCTTCCCTGAGGTGCTGAAGATCTGAGCATGAAGATACAGCAGCTGGGAATGTTTTAGGTGTCCTTTCCACCTTCCCTTCAGTTCTCCCTCTTTGGGGCTGCAGTTCTGGCTCTCCCAGGTGGCACCAGAGCCACTTTGCCACGCTGGAAGGGTGGGAGAGAAAAGCCTGGCTCTGGGGCTCAGGGAGGATCCCTCAGACCTGTCAGCATCCCAGGCAGCCCCACCCTGCCCCCAACGGCATCCCAGCCCCATTTAGCACCTTTCCCCAGAGGATGTTCATGCAGGGAGGGCAACACTTCCCAGTAAAACTCCACATCCACCCCTTCCCTCCCTTTCCAGCAGGGAATTGGGCACCAGGGAGCAACTCCCAGCTGTGACCACAGAACGGGACCCCAAAGAAAGCAACAGAGAGCAGGCTCAGGCTCTGGTTAGCTGGATATATTTCTCTTTTTTGTCGGTGTCTCAGGTTGGTTTTCACAGAACACTTTGCAGTAGAGGAAAACACGGATTCACAGCCCACGGCAGCGGCGCTGGCACCGCTCCGCTCCCCTCCCTGCTCTTGCCCGTCGGCCTTCACCACTTCCATCCATCACTTGGATTTGCGTAAACCTTTTTTTTTTTTTTTTTTTTTTTTTTTTGTGTTTGGCTCTTTTTTTATTTTTCCCTTTTTGTTTTTTTTCTTCTTTTTAACCATTTCTCAAGCTTTCTCCAAAGGAACAGCCACTGGCTCTTGGCTTGCAGGAAACTAGGGAAGAGCTCTGGGACACGGGGGATGGTTTCCTTCTTCCACCTCGCAGCTGACTTGGTCGAGATCATTTTTCCAACTCGTTTTTTTTTATTACAAAAATAAAAAAATGCTCCAACTATCAGTTTTACAAGGCATACAAAAATCTCTAGAAGGGCAACACAAGCGCAAGGTGCTGAGGTACGAAAACCTGAGGTAGTTTTTCTGTGTGTGTGTATGTATGTTGGGAGGGTTATTTGGGTTGTTTTTCAGTTGATGCCAATTTTGCTGGTTGGGTTTTCCAGCCCTGGGCTGATAACCTCTTGTAAATCCATTTTTTTCACCCATTTCTCCCTCCTGTCCCTGCAACAGGGATCTTTCCCCAAAGATCCTGGTCCAAAGCAGGTAGGGCTGGTGCTGCCCATCATTTTCCAGGGATGTCAGTGCTGGGCAGTGATGGAGAGAGGACAGACAGACAGAAAGGGGGGACAGAACAGATGCAAACCCCGCTTTTGGAGTCCAAAGCAAAAAGGAAAAGGTGTGTGAAGGAGAGGAACAACTCCTACATGAATCTTCTTGGCTCCTACAGGCCCTGCTCTTTTCAAAGCCCTTCAGCCATTGCTTTTTTAACAGTTATTTAGTATTTTTTTTCCCTGCTGGTGATCCTACAGCTCTGCTCTATGGTGCATTAGAGAACCAATGAACCAGCTCCTGCCATTAAACCTCTAGAAAAGCCTGCTTTTGCTAAAAACAAACAGCCCCCTCCCCCCAAAAAAAAATTTTAAAAAGTGAGTTAAAAAACAAAACCTTACAAAACTTAAAAATCGGCGTTAGTTTTGTTACTGATATATTAATTCTAAATTAACGAGCGCCGCGGCTCCCCCCAGGCCGGCCGGGCGAGCTCCTCCGGGGTGGAATGGGCAGGGTTGGGGAGAATTGTAAAATAAAAACCACCTCTCTCTGCCTGTGTTAGTCCAGCTGACGGGGGAGCGGCGATGCAGTAAGGCGGAAGCTGCGGGGTGGAGAGCGCGCCCCGTGCCCCGTTTCTGGGTGGCCGGGGGGGCTCGGGGCTCTTTGGTTTGTCCCCTGCCCTGCTGGGCTCCGGCGGTGGCAGTGGGGGTTACATTCGTCGGGCGGTGCTGGCGGGAGCCTCACTTGCTGTGCTGCGAGGCCGTGGCTCCCTGAGCGTGTTTGTGCTCCTGCTGCTTCACCTGCTGCACGATTTCCCTGATCTTGCGCTGGGCAGTCTGGAGGGGAAGGCAAGAAACGGAGCTGAGCCCCATCAAGCACTTGAACACCAGGCCAAACATGAGGGATTCTGTGATAAATGAGGCTAATCAAGGCTAATGATGCCTTGATATCTTTGGTCACATCCTGTATTGAAACCTAAGTGTGTATTCTGTTGAAATCAGGTGGGGCAGTGATCCTTAGCTCCATGGGAGATGTCCTTTGCTAATGGGCCAGCAGTTAAAATCAGGTGGAGCAGTGTTCTTTATCTTTTCCACAACCCATCCTTCCTCCAGGGAGATCTCTCCTGTTAATGGCCATTGAGTCCCAGTGCATGACTGATAAAATTCCATCATCCCACTGGGAAATGCCCCAGCCAGGGGGAGAAGCCAAGCATTTCTACCTAAATAAAATCTGAGATTTGGAACACTAAGGCAGCCTTTTCCACTGGATTCCAGAGGAAAACTAGACCTTTCCCCATCATCAGTGGACCTCTGGAAGAAAGCTGCACCTTCTACAGGAGCATTGCTCCAACTGAGTCACATCTGTCACTGCAGGAGGATGCAGCCACCATTGAATGGGACTGCTGCCAACAGCCTGCCTGACTGATGGGGTGTCAGGTTGTATTCTCTGTCAGTGTTTGGGGTTTGCTCTTTGTAATACTATATTTCTATTTTAATTTTCCTAGTAAAGAACTGTTATTCCTAATTCCCATATCTTTACCAGAGAGCTCCTTAATTTCAAAATTATAATTTGGAGGGAGGGGGTTTACATTCTCCATTTCAAAGAGAGGCTCCTGCCTTTCTTAGCAGACATCTGTCCTCCTAACCAAAAGCCTTGAGTTTTAAGTTTTTCTGTTCTGCTTGGTTGTGCGGCTTTTAGTTCTATATTAAGGGTTCCCAGGATCTTTTCACAGCAGTCCTATTCCAGCTGAGGACTCAAGGACAGTTTCTTCAAACTTCAGGCCCTAAGCATAAACAGTGTGAAAAGAGGAGGGTGGGCAAGGAGGATGAAACTTCATGATTTGAGACTACTAATTGGACAGTATGCATGCAAAGGGACTAAAATCTATAAAAATTTGAGATCTCATGACCAAGCCCTCTTTTGCTTCCATCTTGGAGCCATCCAGACAGGGTCATCATTTTGGCACTGGTACTGCCAGGATGTGACCTTTGAAGGCCCCTCAATAAATATCCATTTTATTCCTCTGAACTCTGTCCAGCCTCTGTTCCAGCTCCTCTAGGCATCACTAATGAAAAGGTTTGTCTTGTTCTTCCATTGCTCAAGAGTCTCTATTTTGAGATGTCATCATGCCCTCACAGTCAGGAACCCAGCCTGGTCAGATGCACCCAGGTGGGATGCAGGAGCCAATTCCCACCCTGTATCCAAGGCATGGATTTTGGCTTAATCAAGCCAATCTTTCATTTTAATGCAGCCAAAACCCCTTCAGTGCATCCTAGGTGCACAGAAACCACTCAGAGCAGCTCAGGGGACGCTGTGCTCGGCAGCTTTCCTTAAACTGGGAATGCTGGGAGAGGCACAGCCAAACCTTACCTGGCTGGCAAAGAAATGCCCAATGATTTTGACGACGACCTCCTCGTTCTCGTCCGGGGTTTGGTCTCGCGGCACGATGACTTCTGCGCTCGTTAAATTCTGCAGTTCGTTCACCTGGAGCAAAAAAAAAAAAAGAGATCCAGCTTTTGCTGTAGAAGAGCCAAATCCTCCCCTCGGTAGCACCCAAGCTCTGAGCCAGGCCATGGCATGAGGCTGCTGTGGCTCACACCCTGTCCCTTGGGATGGCTGCCATCCAAGAGCCACCCCCATGACACGGGGCTGAGACATCACTGATATCACACAGCATCTGGACAGAGGTGATGGGAGATAAGGGATGTCCAGCTCTCTGTTCCTGGGGCAGGTGGGAGCCCTGTCTTGGGTTGCAATACAGGATGTGACCTAAAGTGTGTATTCTATCACCATCTGCTGAAACCAGCTGGGGCATTGCTCTTTATCTTTTCCACAACTCATTCTTCCTCCAGGAGATATCTCCTGTTAATGGCCATTGAGTTCCACTGCAGGACTGATAAAATTCCACCATCCCATTGGGAGATGCTCCAGCCAGGGGGAGGAGCCAAGCATTCTACCTAGATAAAAAATCTGAGATTTGAACATCAGAGCAGCCTTTTTCCAATGGATTCCAGAATAAAAACCAGAGCCTTCCACATCATCACTGGACCTTTGGAGAAAAACTGCACCTTCTACAGGAGCACTGCTTTAACTGAACCATTTCTGACATTGCAGGAGGATGCAGGTACCTTTGAATGGGACTGCTGCCAACACCCTGACTGACTGATGGGGTGTCAGGTTGTGTTCTTCTTTGTAGTACTATATTTTAATTTTAATTTTCCTAGTAAAGAACTGTAATTCCTATTCCTGTATCTTTGTCTGAGAGCCCCTTGCTTTCAAAATTATAATAATTTGGAGGGAGGGGATTTACATTCTCCGTTTCAAAGAGAGGCTCCTGCCTTTCTCAGCAGACCCCTGTCCTCCTAACCAAGACAAGCCCTCACACCCCCACCTACCGTCTTGCCACCTTTGCCGATGACACGGCCGGCGGCGAAGGAAGGCACCTTGATGTGGGCTTCGAGCTTCACTTCTTCTTTTGGGTTAAAGAAGTTTTCCTCTTTCAGTTTCCCAAATATTCGCCCCTGGGCCTGGAGAGGGGACAAAAGGGACATAGAGTTGGCAGGCAGCATCCTGGAGGTGGCCTGCTGTGCCCTTCATGTCTGCAGGCAATGATGTGCCAATGTCCAGCAGCACCAAAACCGTGGTCCTAAGCTGAGAAGCCCCCCTGGCAGGGTGGGGACCAAAGGGACACTCTCACCTTTGCCCCTGCCCATGTCCCCAAGCCAGCCCCCACCCTGTGGCCATCATACCTTGAACTGAGCCTCAGGTGGCCCCGTGATGATCACCATGCGCTCGCTGGCATCGGGGCCTTCTGCTGGGGCAATCTGTGGAGGGATGGGGAAGGAGTGTGAGTGTGATCCCTCCTCAGGCAAGACCTCCCCTGTGTGGGATGTGCCCCTGTGCAGGGACACCCCCCGTGCAGAGACACTCCCTACCCAAGCAGTGGTGACAATCAGGATGCTGCAGGACAGGGTTTCTACTAACGTGGGCAGCAAAACCATTCACCAAGAGCTCCCTTCCCTGCCCTCAGCAGTGGGAAGGGAAAACTGTGGCACAAAGCCCTGGCCCAGCCCTTTACTCCTGCTCACCTTGATGGAGGCACCAGCAAACCGTGCCAGCTGCTTGATGTGCTGCCCCTTCTTCCCAATGATGGCCCCCACTGCCTGTGTTGGGATGAACAAGTTCACAACCTCCTGCTCCGGCAGCTGGAAAGGCAGGGAAGAGCCAGAGGTCAGGGCAACAGCTGGATCATGGGCTTGCTTCCCCTTCAAGCATTCCAGGCTTGAAGAGGTGGTGGGCTGAGTAGGGTCGGGCTGTGGAGCTGGCACACATTCCCTGCTTTGTGCCCACCCGCCTATAAGGTGCCCAAGGGTGGAAGAGCTCATGGCAGGAGGTGCCAGGGCACTGTTGGGGAAGGGAAACTTACGGGGTGCTGATGGGGGAAGGCGGCGGGGGCTCCGTACAGACTCGACAGATAGGCTGAGGAGCTCTGTGGTGGGAGAGAAAATGATGGTGACATCAGTGATGTCCTCAAGGTGTCAGCCCCTTCCCAGACACCCCCAACCTGACACAGGGAGTGTGTCACCACCATGAGTGACACGAGGGACACAGGGACCACCCCTCATCCCCTGAAACCCCTCCAGGACAGCACAGGCACATCCAAGGATGAGATGCAACTAGGATCCTGCACCTGCAGCACAGCACGAGGCTGGGATGTGCAAGGGAGCTCCCAGTTAACCCCAGTCCCTCCCCCTGATGTTTTTTTTGGCTTTGTCCTGTTAATGTTTGTATCAGAAAAAAGATCCCCTTCTGGCCTCACTAGGGGGGCTTGAAAAAGGCCACACAAGGCCTTGGGGTGAGGGATCCCACACCAAAGACTGCCCTTCAGACCTGTCCTCTCCATCTCACCCATAAATAACTCCCACAGCTGTCTCCCAAAGACTGCAGATAAAGCACAGCACTGTCCCTCCACAGGCTGAGAGTGACCAACCCACCCTCTTGGAGCCCTCCAGAGCCACCACAGCCCCCAGACACCCTCCCAGGCACTCACCGTCCTCCTCCGCCCGCTCTGCTGCTGGCATTCCAGGGAAAGAAAACAGCACAGGTCAATTAACCCACAGCTTAGAATAAATTATTTAGGGACTAATGGAGACAGCCCACAGTGCCTGAGTGACCTGGGACGGACCTTCTCCAGCAGCACCTTGGCCATCCTGTTCTCCTGGCACTGCACCACCCCTGGCCACTGTCAGCTCAGGGGTTGTGAACACCCCTGCCCCAAGAACAAGGGGCACCCTCCCCTGTAAGGTGTCAGGCAGGGATCCAAGCTGATGGCTGTGGATGCACAGAGTGGGTTGCTTGTCCCCTGCATGCCCTGTGACCACACCAAGGGGCTCTTGTGGCCATCACAATCCAGTGGTGGGCTTGGGGTCAGGATTGAAGACCTCCTACATGGTTTTCCCATGCTCTCTTCAGAGAGCAGCGCCCTTGGGACACAGCCAGTCCTTAAAGACTGGTGAGACCCAGCTCAGCACAACACAGGGATGCAGCTGACCCTCCTGGGGGGCTACCACCTTCATTCCTTGTCCTCTCCACTTTGCTGCTGTGATGAGCATCCTCCCCAAATGGCCAAGAGTCCGAGCTGCCCGGGTACAGTATCCACCCAAACCAAGCAGCTCTGGCAGGGCACCCCAGACACCGGGAATACCTCACACTTACTGCAAAGGGGTGGTATGGGGTGGCAGCTGCAGCCCCTCGCACCCCTGGCGTGGACGGGAGCATGGACAGCCCTGTGGAGAAGATGCCCAAAGCACTGAGGTTCAGTCCTGGGATCAGGTTGGCCTGTTGCTGGGAAGGGAAAGAGAAAGGTGTGAAAAGTGGAGTGCTGGGCTTCTCAGCACAGCGTGGATGTGACAGGAGAGGCCCTGCCCTGCTGTGACACTGAGCTCCCCTGTGAATTTTTGTGTGGCTGCCACAGCAGGAGCAGGTGGTGGGAGGGCTGAGCTTACATTGACGGCCACCACGTCGCTCTCGTAGGCCTCGCGCAGCTTCTTCATGATCTCCACCTCGGCGCTGGAGCAGGCCTCCGTGCTGCCCTTCACCGTGATGGTGCGCTCAGGATTGTAGATGGTCAAATCCTGCAAACTGCCCACGGGGAAATGCACGGACACGGTCACATTCCTTCTTCAAGTCAAGGAAAACCCCGGGAAAACTCAAATCACAGCTGAGGGTTCCCCTGAGACAGTGTAAGAGCCACGCGCCCTGTCCCTGCCCAACACCTGGGATGAGGAACATTCCTGGGATAGGGAATGCACGTGCAGGACACAGCTGCTCTGTTCTTCAGCTCCAGCACTGCTTGTACCATGTTGGACGCCACGGGGTGGCCTGGTGTTCACCAGGACTTCACAGAATCATTAAACCATGGAATCATGGAATGGTTTGGGTTGGAAGGGACGTGAAAGCGCATCCAGTTCCACCCCCTGCCATTGAAGGGAACAGCTCCCTTTGGACCAGACTGCTCCAAGCCCTGTCCAACCTGGCCTGCAACACTTCCAGGGATGGGGCAGCCACAGCTTCTCTGGGCAATCTACCACCCTCACAGGGAATTCCTTCCCAATATCCCATCTAACTCAGCCAGGGTTATTCCCCCCAGTCCTGTCACAGAAACTTACGGGGAGATGGTGATCTTTGTGCCCGTGTCCTGCTCGATCTTCTTGAGGTTGCGGCCCTCCTTGCCAATCAACCTCCCCACCAGGCTGTTGTGTGCCAGGATTTTCAAGGGAATCTCTTCTGCTCTAAAATGGGATAAAAAAAATAAAACCTAAAGGTCCAGTCAGTCAAGAAACACAGAAATTTCCAGGGAAATTACTAGGGATGTGCTGGAAAGCTGAAGGACCGCCACCAGCACCATTTCCCACCAGGCTTTTGGCAGAGCCAGGAGCACTTACGATTTCGTTTCGTCAGCCTCCTTCTGCATGATGTCCAGGATCATGCGGCACGCCTCCGAGCAGCCCTCGGGCGTGGCGTGGATGGTGATGGGCTTCTCGGCAGCACCCGCGTTCTCCTTCCGATGGATGTCAACCCTGCGGGGAACAACCAGCAGAGAGGAGCCCCTGAGATGGGCCTGGTGCCACACCGAGTGCTTTGAGAGCTCAGGAGCTGAGGAAAACTCCTTTCAACACTTGCTCAAGCTCTGGGGTGAACCTGGGTCTCAGGTGCATCTACCTGGCTCACACAAGCCCAGGCACTGTTTGTTTTTGGGTGGTTTGGCTCAGATTTGGGCCACATTGGGACCCGAGCTCCTGGAAGCTGAGGGGCGTCACAACATCAACCAGGGGGCAGAACAAATGCACAACTGGACAAAGCCCTGAGCAACCTGGTCTATCTTCTCTGACACCAGTCCCGCCCGGAGCGGGAGCGCGGGTGAGAAGCCCTGCCACCTCCGCCTCTCTGTGCACAACACCCGAGGCTGTCCAGCGGCCACGTCCTTCGGGACAGAGGGCACTTACCCGTGGGCAGCGTCTGTCACGACACGGAGGCACCCGGCAACAACAGCGCTGGTACTCACGCCCTTCCAGGGGAGCCCAGCCGGCTCCCGTGCGCCTCGGCAGGGACCGTGCGCTACTCCTCTGGTCCTCCCTCAGCTCATGGCGGGAGGAGGCACGGCCTCCAGCTCGCTCCTCACGCTCAACCGTACCTGGTAAAGCCCTGAGAGAGAGGGAGAGAGGAAAGCAGGGTAGGAGACTCCCGCACCTCAACCATGCGCCTTGGACAACAGGGGGAAGAATCGTTCCGTCTTCTCGGCGCGACTCCGCGCGCTCTTCCCGCTGGAGGGTGGTGCCGTGTCCTGCCATCGGCCACCACCTCGGTGTCCCTGTCACCGTCACTGCTGCAGCCAGGGCCACATCTTCAGAGCAGACGTGGTGGTGGCAGCTCAGCCGCTCCTCCAGCCATGTCCCCGAGGTCCTGTCCCGATGGGATCATCCAGGGTGCTGCTGCACACGCCAGGCCAAGGGCTGTGGGGCAGAGTCACCACGCTGGGACACTGCGGGCTCCAGGTGGTTTGCACAGCTCAACTCTTCCAGGAGCTCAAGGGCCAGCACGCTGGAACATGGATGGTGGAAGGGGAGCAGCTGGGTGAGCTGCTCAAGGGCAGGGCCAACCCCACCCGCTCCAAAGGGACCCGGAGTGGTTCCATCCCAGCACTAAGTAAGGAGTGAAGACAGTGTAGGCTCCATCTCTCCAGATCTCCCGTGGCTTCAGCTGGCACTCCCAGCCATGGAGCTCCCTCAGGTTGGCCTGCAGGATCTGCTCCCAGCAGGTACAGGCACACTTGCTGCCACCTCTTCGCCACAGGGTGGACATGTCATGATGGCCATATGAGGCGATGACAGACCAGGCCGATGCTCCCAAGGTAGGAACGGATGAGGAATCTCAATAAACCCCACAGATGGGAACTACGCAGCTCCTCAGATCCACAAGCAGCTGAGGCAGGTGGAGATGAGAACACAGCTGAGCCTTTGCCCCAGAGAGGGACCAAGTGCTGAGTGGAGGCACTGAGGTGATGAGGACCTTGGACAAGCCTTGGAAAAGGGCATGAGGCAGGTTCCTGGCTGACCAACCCATCTCATGTCTGGATGTGTGGGCACAAGCTCACTTGGCAGAGAGAAGAAGGGATGCCAGGAAGGGGCCGCTGCTTTCAGGCACATCCCACCCCAGAGAGCTGGAGAAAGGAGAGCTCTGGAGCTCCCAGCACATCCCAGTGCCACTGCTGAACTGTTCCATTCCAACAGGAGAATGGAGAAGTACCTTCAGTACCTTCACCCCATCACCAGGTGCTGCAGGGAGGGATGACCAGGACTGTAGAACAAGACTTGCCTGTGGTGCAGCAGGAAAAGCCTCCAAGAGACCTTACAGGAGGCTGGGAATGCTTCAGGAGTGGCTGCCACAAGGGACAGCCCCCTCCAGGTGGACAATACAGTGTGCCTGCAGGGTTATCCCGGTCCCATGGCTGCTGGGCAGCATCGATCCTCTCCTCATGGAGTTCCAGAGGTCACCTGGTGGGGTGGGCTCTTGCTCTGGGTTTCTTAATGAAAAAAGATGGCTCAGCCTGGGCACAGTTTTGCCTCCTGGGGCTCAGAAGCATCTTTGGGATCTTTGTGTGTGGAATCAGGGGTGAAATCCAACTTGACCAGAGGAATCCAGAACCCAACGCTGCTCTGGGGAGGAGCAGGGGCCAGGCAAGAGGATGCCACCCTCAGATCGTCACACTGACAGATGAGGGTGGCCTGGGCAGGGACAGAGCAGGGATGACACCCAGAGTGAAGGACAGGGGCTCCTGGGACTGCCTGGGATGGATTCCTGAGGCACCCTTCACCCAAGCCTGAGGTAATAGAGGGCAGAGCACGGAGCACGGCCTTCCTCCATGGCACCTCCATCGTCTTCGGGGCAGCACAGGGAGCTTCTCCACAAGGAGGGACAATCCAGTGCACAAACTGCTCCAAGCAACAGCATTTGGCTTCATGGTTGGGAGAAACCAGCACCTTCCCACCTTCCTTGCTAGGCTCAGGGCTTGGAAAGGGCAAATTCCATTCTTGGGTGGGGAGGGCACAGCTACACCTGCTGCTCATGCCACCAGGACTCACCTGGAGAAGGGTTTGAGCCAACAAGGATCCGCTCACAGCTACCAGGTGGCCACACCCTGGGGTGAGCCAGGCTCCAAGAGCTCCTCTCCTACTCCTCTGCCCCCTTTCCCTACAAACCTCTTCCTGCCAACCCAGCACCAAGGGTTGGCTCAGCTTTCTACCTCCAGCCACACTACTACCAAAGATTTGCCTCTAAACACTCCTCTGAGAACTAGGATGCTCTGGGACAGGAGTCCTACGTCCCATGGGATCACCAGGTTCAGGATGGTGAGCATAGGAGAAGACAGCTTTGGGTTAAACACAAACACACCTGGGCAGGAACACACCATGCAGGAAAACCATGCAGAGAGTGAGCAGTGAGATCGGGAGAACAGCAACAAGAGAAACACGGAAAACTTTGGCAAGACAACCCCACTTTTTGGGTTTTTGTCCTTTTTCAGTTCAAAAATAAACACATTAATAGCTAAAAAAGATTTCAAACAATTACACAAGCCCATCCTTCTCGTGGCAGTGCTCCCACAGCGTCCCTTTCCCCTCAACAGCTCTAGCCCATATGGGATGCTGCAGGATGAGCAAATCCCAAGAGCAAAGACCACTGCACTGAGGATGCACCTTTAGGATTTTATCCCCATTTCTCCCTAAAACCTCATCCCCAGCTGTTCTGAGGCTTTAGGAACTCATTCCAGGCCTCTTCCAGCGTGCATCCCCCTCTTGCCACACCCAGACCACCCTGGCCAGCAGGAATGGTTGAGGACTTGAGCTCTGCCACCACCCCCTGATGTCTGCACCCCAAGGAATCAGCAGTGGCCGGCACTCCAGAGCCCCCCAGAGCAGGGAGAACTGAGCTGGGACCTCCAGCACCCTAGGGAAGGAAACAAAACCATTGGAAGTACTTACTTGGACTGGGTTTGCTTAGTAAGGTTCTTTATGGTCAAGCCCTCCTTTCCTATGATCGCACCAACAAACTGCGTGGGCACCAGCATCCGCAGTGGGAACTCGAGCTGTTTGGGCTGCTGGGAGCCCCCTGGGGAGGAGCCCCGCTCCCTGGAGGAGTGGCCCCCGCGGCGGGATCGCTGTGGGGGCGGAGGGGAGCTCACCTCTTCATCCGGGATGTAGGAAATCTTGAAGGAATAGTTCTCAAACTGGTGGTCGCTCAGCTTCTCTATGGCTCTGCAAGGCAGGGAGATGCAAGGGGGTGGTGAGGGGCTCCCCGCTCCAGCACCCCCATCACACACAAAACATGGATCCAAATTTCCTCCCTCTCCAGTCTGGAGAAGGTGGCCATGGGAAGCCAGAGCCCCACGCTTTTCCCACAAGGAGAAAGCCCCATAACCTGGTGGGATGTCATCCCCTCCCACGTGGGTCATGCCAAAGCTGGCACATCCTCTACCCCCAGCAGATGTGAATGGCAGCCCAGGGACCTGCCCCTTCACCTGGGCAAGTCGTTGCCAGAAGCTCCCCGCAGCATGGGAATGGTGTCACAGGTTTTTTGGACACGGAGAAGGTGACAGAGCAGCTCTGAGCCACCCCTGCTGCTCCAGGGAGAAGGATGCAGCACAAGGTGTCCCCTCTGCTGGGAACCCCAACTCCCTTCCCTTGGGTGAGGTGGGAAGGCAGCACCCGGACTCTTCATGCCCCAAACACCCTCCTCAGCAGCGATGTTTGGCCACACCTGCATCTGCCATGACCCAGCTGTGCTCCAGCTTTCCCTGCTCCTACCACATCCCACTTTGGTTACTGACAGATCACAAGCAGCTCCTTGCCAGGCCACATCCTCTGAGGACTTCTGCAGCTTCACCATCCCTTTCCTAAGCCCAAAAAATCCTCTTTTCCCAAAGCATTAAGCACTGCTGTGTTGGGGAAACTTTGTCTTCCTTTATTGCCACACCTCCCAAGACCACGGTGGGATTTTTGGGGTTGTCCTGTGCAAGACCGGGATTGGGACTCAACGATCTGTGTGGGTCCCTTCCAGCTCAGGGGACTCCATGATTCTAACACATTCATGACATGTTTATCTGTGGTCCACGGCACATCCAGCCAAAGCCGGAGGCACAAGGATTCTCCTCTGCCCTCCTGGACCAGCAGATCACTGTCCTCAACTCTGTCCTCACTTATCCAACACCAGGATGGGTCAGCTCAGATGGGAAGCTGGTGGAATGTCCATCAACAAATGGATTCACAAAAGCTCTTTGAGGCCTGAGATCTGCTCTTGAGCATATAAAAAATAACCCTGGCAACTAATAATAACAAGCTCACTACTTACAGGGTTGCAGTCTCTACAAGACTGGAACCAAAAGTTTTGTTTGGAACCATGCTTCTTTCACTTCTGAAATAACCCCTAATTTGTACTTACCCCATCTCCCATGCCAGGGGAGAAGGCAGAAGACAACCCAGTGGTGGGAGAGCTTAGAGAAGCCAGGAGGATACCTGGGATTCCTTGGGAAAGCTGGTGTGGTGTGAAATTATGGGCAAACCAAAACAAACCCCACTCACACTTTTGCCTCCTCCTTGGTGGCGTAGGTCACGTTGACCACGGCAGTTTCTGTGTCTGTGTTCACTGCGGGGAGCAAGAGAAGCAGAGCTGGAGCAGGGATGGGAGAGGTGGCACAGCTGGCACGGGGAGAGGGAGGTGCAAGGACTGGGTTGGATCCAAGGCTGCATCCAAGCAGAATGCAAGGCTGGACATCCCCGACCCACCAGTGGATCCCAAGCTACACTCAGCTCATTTCTGCCTGGGCAGAGCTGGGGACAGCATTGGGAATTTTGCAGGGATGAGGACCATGCTGGACCATCTTACCTTGCTCTACATTCTCCACTGTGCCATACTGAGCTAAGAGGCCATCCAGCACCTGGGGACAGAGCAGCATAACGGGCAGGTGAGGCCCCAAACAGGCAGGGCAAGAGCCCACTCCACCCATAAACACCTTCCAGCACCACCCAGCTGTGCCAATGCCTCACACACCTACATCCCATCATCCCAAAGCTGGCCCACAGCTCTGCTACCCAAAAGCAGGGAGGAGCTGGAGCCCAGTTCATGCTCCCTCCTGCAGTTATTGGGAAGTTAAAGAGTGGACCATGTGCAGACCATGTGCTGCAGCAGCACAGCTCATGCTGCTGGAGGAGATGAATGGGATGTTTTTGGGATCAGCCACTGCTTACCTCCCACTGTAGGTGGGGAGGGATGTTTCGGATCTGGATCTTCCTGCTCCTGCAAAGACAAAGCTCTGGGTTAGGGTCTGCAGGCACTTCAGAGTGGAGGGAAAAGCCTCTCTGGGAATCAGAGAGCAGCTGTTGACAGCTTTCCAAAGCATCCCACTTCCCCTTGCTGAGCCAGGGCAGCACATCTCCAGGGAAAGCCATTTCTCCCAGCTTTGGTCACCACTGGGGCTGAAGCTCTCTCTGGAATGCTCCCTCCTCATGCTGGCTGTCAGGTTTCCAAGGAAACCTCCTCAAAGGAGCCTCTGCAGAGCCATGACCGTACAGGGATGCATGGACAGCCCTGCCCACGCTGCTCTGGGCTGGACAGCTGGGTGGGAACAGGACAGGCCAGCCCTGCTACACCTCGAGGGGAGCTCTCCAAAAGCACATCCAGCTGAGGCCCACCATTTCCCAGCAACATGGGGCTGCTTCCCTTATTTATTGGGGAAACCCAAATAAATATCCTCAGAGGCCTGAGCTTGGAGATGACAACACACCCAACCTTGTCCAGTGGCACTTCCAAACTTGCATGGCTCACTCCCAACCTGGCTGTGACTCCACTCCCAATCTGGACATGGTTTCATTCCCAACCTCGCTATGGTTGCATTCCCAAACTGTGGGTGCATTTCCAAGCCGGCCACAGCTTCATTCCCAGCCTGGCTGTGGCTGCACAGCAAGCATTGCCCAGGCTCCCCAAGGGTAGCAGCCCCCAGACATCTTCCCCAGCCTGGCTGTGGGAAGTTCTGACACAGCCCAACCCATGGAGGATCCAACCAAGCCATGAGCTCATCCACGAGCCACCCAGATCAGCATTCCCAGCCCTGCCTGCAGTCAGTCAGCTCTGAGCACAGCACTGTCCTGGGCTCTCACCTGGTCCAGCTCTGATGCTCTGAGCAGAGCACAGCTGGACCACCCCTCCCAACACCAGGGATGCCTTTCCTGACCAAGCCACCCCCTGCCCACACACAGAGCCAGGTTTCAGGAGCTGAGCAGCAGCTGGAAGCTGCTTCTCTGAAGTTTTCCTTTTCCCTGGGATGAGTTCAAGGAGGATGCTTGGAAGGACAGGTCCCATCAGCCTGGGAGCTCCATGGGAACACAGAAGCAGCCCCAGCTGATGGCCACCAACACCCAGAGGCTTTGGGCCAAATCCTGCAGGACAAGGAGGCAGGAGGAGGTGGAAGAAGACATCAACAACCTGATCCCACCAGGAATCATCAACCACTGGGAAACAAGACCTTCTAACTCTGGTCCCTGCTCTCACAACTCACTGCACACACAAGTCCTGAGCCCCTGACAACAATTTTGGCAGACAAAGCGTTCCTTGGGTAGTTTGGGGCCAGACACTGGAGTCAGAGAGGAAAAGGCAGGGAAAATGATGTTTTTAGAGATTTGGGCTGTCAGGGCAAGACAAACCCCGCAACTCATCCCATAATAGGGACCATGGACAAGCAGGTGAAACCACCAGGGAGCCTGGTATCTCCTGGGGCTGCTCAGCCACGATCAGAGGGACAACAAACCCTGTGCTGGCATCCAGCTGAGCTGGTGTGCTCAGGAAAAGGCTCCTGTCCCCAGCTGCCACTGGGGATTTCACAGCTGGGAATCCCAGAATCCCTGCAAGGGAAGGGGCAGGATTTGTCCTATCCCACCCCCAGCCATGCCCACCCATGGCAGGCCCAAGGGAAACCTTGGCAATGATGATCCTGCTCCGTTCACCAACAGCCTGAACCCTTCTCCTGCCTGTGTCACCTGTCTGTGACCTACCCTGTTCCCACTAGAAACATCCCACAGGGACCACTCCACAAAATGGGATATGTTTCATTGTTAAAACCCACCAGCATTTCCCAGAGG
This sequence comes from Turdus rufiventris, assembly GCA_013186435.1. Taxonomy (NCBI): domain Eukaryota; kingdom Metazoa; phylum Chordata; class Aves; order Passeriformes; family Turdidae; genus Turdus; species Turdus rufiventris. Next base: position 1,556,970 of record PYHW01010264.1, read on the forward strand.
GTCTATTTTAAGATGCCCAGCCCTGCCTGCATACTCAGCTCCCAGGAGACTGCTCCAGCCTGCTCCAAAGAGACACATCTCAGTCCTGAGAGGATGTGAGGCCAAAGTGCCTGAACAAATCCTAGCGAGTCTCAAACCACTGAAGAGAGACAGACACACTGCCCAGTCACTCCCACCACCTCCCAGACCCAAACCAACCCTCATCCCAAGGTGCCACTGCTCAGCTCCAAGCTCCATCACCACAGCCAGCCTCCTCTCCCAGTGCGGGAATGGTCTGGATGCCCCAGGATGGACCACAGAGGAGCTGCTCTCCATTTGGGGTTCATTTGGCTCAGCCCATCTGTCAGCAAAGCCCAGGAGCCCAGGGGACACAGGGCACTTGGAAGGGGCACATGCAAGAGAAACCAGCACAGGAGCTGAACACGATCCCTTTGCCACTCCTGGAAAAGCCCTGCCTTTCATTTAATTGCTCCAGGGCCATAATTTCCTTACTCCTCTGCCAAGGGAGAAGCCAGAGCAGCCCTGGTCTCCCAAGGTGCTGCCTCACCTCCCAAAACACCCAAACAGAAGGATCACAGCAAGGTGCTGCATAACCCCACTTCCATGACACGACAGCATTTTCCCACTTCCAACACCCATCCAAACCAGTGCACAGCATCTAAAGATACCCAAAGGGCACTCAGGCTTCAGCTCCCATGGGCAGGATTCCCAGCAGCTCAACATCACCACTCAGCATTTAAGATAAGGTTATTATTCCTACTGGCTGTGCTTACAGCTCTTGTAATCCCACACCTGGTTGGAGCAGTGCGGGACCACACACAGCCATCACTGATAGAGCCATGGATGTACATCTGGAGCCATGACAGAGGGAGGGGTTATTCCCAGGGCTGGGGCATGGGCCATTCTTCTCCAACACCACTCCCAAAAGAATTTTATGGCAGAAACCCCCTTTATTTCGATTTTTGTTTTTATTTTATTTCATTTTCCCCGCTCTCCCAAACCCCAGGGACTGACACACAGAACGCTGCCACAGGAGCTCACAACGGCCACGTTTCACTCACCCTGTTTTGTAGCAGACTGCTGGGGGATTTAAAGAACGAAATAAATCATAATAACCAGCTGGGGGAAAAACACTCAGCTGTGCCCTGCTGTAGTGAGTGCCCTCGGATAACCTGGAGAGCTGCATCCCTCTGCCTCTTCCCGACCTCCACACACCCACCTGGCTGCCTCAGCAGTCTCAAGGGCTGAAGAAACCAGGTTGGGTCACCTGCTTTTTTTCCCCTTCTAAATTGATCCCAGACTAGCCCTGCTGACCCTGAGCAGGAGGAAGCATCTCCTCCACCCCAGAGCAGGGTTTGGGTACTGGGAGCTGCCGGCAGCACAGTGAAGATCGAGCAGTGAGTGAGGAGGTGAAGCGGGCTCATGAGAGAATCCAGGATGGAGCTGTGTGTCCTTTCATGGCTCCATCAGAGCAGAATCATGGGGAATCATCACAATCCTGCAGGGAAAGGGGATGGAAAACCATCCATGCCCTGCCAGCATCACCACTGCCATGTGCCTGCTGCCTGCACTTGCTGAAATCATGCACTAAACCAGAAAAACATAAAAACTTGGGGTTTATTCGCCAGAATCAGGAGGATTGAGGGGGTTCTGGTACATCCCCCCCTTTTACAGCATGGCTTCCTGCCCTCCTGTAGCTTCCAGGGAAATAGTGGGTAACAACCCCCTCAAAATTCAAGGACACAGGAGGGCAAGAACAAAAATGTCATTAAATGTGAAATGAGACTGAGCCACCAGCCCTGCCCGACATCCACAAGCCCTTCCTGGATTTTCCCCCATGGATCACCCACCCACCCATCCCTTAGTCAAGGTGAAGCTCCAGAGGGGCTTTGTCTCCCACAAGAATTTGGGAACTAGAAAAAAGCTGGCTTGAAAATAAGCTCTATAATATAATAATAAAACCTCAACAAAATAATACAATAATTACATAGAAATATAAGGCTATATAGTAATATCATATAATAATGTAGAAAAATAATATAGAATGGTATATTATGAATACAGTGGTATACAAGGGTCGGCCTCACCACTCTGCCCTAAAAACCAGATTTTTTTCCTACTCACACTCTGTAATACCTTACTATAATAAAGCTTAAAGGGATTTTATCACCTTCCACCTCAGATCAGTGCTGAGGGCAGAGAAAACATGCTCTGCCATCTCCTGTTTTCCATAAAAATCAGCTTCCAGGAGAACTGGGGGGGGAAAGCAAAGGGAAAACATGCTGAAAACCCAGTGGGGGCTCTGCCTGCTTTATGAAATGTTTGTCCCAGGCAAGAAAACATCTACGGAAAAAAAATAATTCCCATCATCAAGCAGGGACCAAACTCTGTCCCAGCTGAATTTTCCAGACCCAGCAGCTCAGAGCCTGAGCCAGCCACAGCCCCTTGACCAGGCAGGGAAGGAAGCGGCTGCTGGATTTGTGATTTGTGAAAATAGATATTATTAGATACATTTTCTGGCTGTCCAGCAATCATGTATATTTTCTGGGGCTGTCCTGGAGGAGTTTTGCTTCGTCCCAAGCCCACCCAGGAGCAGATCCTGCAGAGCAGCAGCTCGGATGAGCATTAAAGAGCTGCCCCAGTTTCTACCAGTTGCCAGGAGCGTGGAGGCTGTGGCTGCTCCAGTTCCCCTCCCGGCCCGGGGGCTTTGCCCTGACGCTCTTAAGGAATTAAAATCGCGGCTGGAAAAGCCTCGGGCTCGTCCTGCCGAGGGCCGGGCAGCACCAGAGCGCTCCAGCCCTTGGGATGGATCAACAATAGGGACGGGAATCGCGGCCCATCTGTCACAGCCCCGGAGGATTAGGGGGGAAAACAAAAGAGGGTGGGAAAAGGAGGGGGGAAAGAAGGTACAAATAAAGGGG
>PYHW01010264.1:1564986-1589343 GCA_013186435.1 Turdus rufiventris
GGGGGGGGGGGGGGGGGGGGGGGGGGGGGGGGGGGGGGGGGGGGGGGGGGGGGGGGGGGGGGGGGGGGGGGGGGGGGGGGGGGGGTCGCTCACCCGAGAGGGTCTCGATGGCCCGGATGGCCCAGTTTTGGTCCGGGTAGTCCACGAAGGCGTAGCCGGACTTGAGGAGGACCTGGCCGGGCAGCGGCAGCTGCCGCTCCCCGAAGAGCTGCCGGAGGTCCTGGGCGGTGGCGGCGGGGCTGAGGTTGCCGATGTACAGCTGGTTCATCCTCCGGCGCCTCATCGGGAGCCCCCCGGGCTCCTCCCCGGGAGCCCCCCCGGCTCCTCCCCTCCCGGGAGCGGGACGGACGCGGGCTCGGGAGGGTCCCGCTCTGCGCCACCGGCCCCGGCCCGGCGGAGCCTCCGACAGCGGCGGGCGGAGCCCGGCCCGGCCCGGCCCCGGGGCCGCCCCGCGGGGGGGCAGGTGGAGCCGCCAGACCCCCGCGGGGACGGGATGGGCTGGGGGGGACCGGCCCTGTGCCCCCCGCCCTTCAGTACCGGAACTCACCGCACCCAGCACCCCCGAGCCACCGCGCCCAGCACCCGATCCCGCTGTCCTGGAACACTCGGCTCCAGCATCACGATCCCTCTGCCCTGGAACTGCACCCAGCATCACGATCCCTTTGCCCTGGAACACCCAGCTCCAGCATCCCGATCCCTCTGCCCTGGAACACCCAGCTCCAGCATCCCGATCCCGCTGTTCTGGAACTGCACCCAGCATCCCGATCCCTCTGTCCTGGAACTGCACTCAACATCACGATCCCTTTGCCCTGGAACACCCAGCTCCAGCATCCCAATCCTTCTGCCTTGGCACCACCACACCCAGCACCTCCAACCTCTCTGGAACCCAGTGAATCCCATTCCCCCTAACCCCCCACACCCTGTTATCCTCTCCAAGCCCTCTGCCCTGAACCCCACCATACCCTGTCACTCCCAACCTTCCTCCTGTCCTGAACCTGCTGCCCCTCACCATTCCAACCCCTTTGCCCTGGAAACCACCACAGCCCAGTACCCCCAAACCCTACTCTGTCCTGGAACCCACTGCACCCATCACCCCAGACTGCATCACCATGACCCCATTACCATAACCCCAGCATCCCCAGACTCTGCCTCAGAATCCACCACAGCCCAGCACGCCCAGTGCTTCAGGGAGAGAAAAACTGTTTTGCTCAGGAACCAAAGAAAAGAAATAAAAAAGAAATACATTTTTATAACTATAGACTTATCTACATGATTACTTAATACAATTAAACCAAATAAACAAAAATGATAAATAAATAATAATTTTTTTCTTAATACTGAATGTGTGAACCCTTCTCAGATCCAACCAGCCATCACCGTGTGTGATCCCATTGTCGGAAAGGCTCCAGGAGATGCCGAGCTGGTGCCAGACACTCCAGCCATGAGCTGTGCACGTTCTCTGCCTGCTGGTAGATGGCTCCTGCAGCTCTGCTGAAGGGTGTCCTCAGGTCACCAGCAGCTGGTGTCACCACCTGCCTGCAGGTTAAGCGACATTTTTCTCTCTCCTTTTGAGAATAAAAGCCTGATCTTTGTAGAAGCACATCGAGGACATGACTGGAGACAGAAATAAGGTGCAGAATAATCCTGGCTGGGTAGGTGACAAGTGGCCTTGTGCTCTTGGAACGGAGTGTTGTGTCCAGGGCCAGGCGTCCCTTGCTGTGCTAGGGGGGGGTGAAGGGCAGTAATCTGAATTCCCCGGATTTTAAGGCAATTAAGGACACTTCCAGCACGGCTCCTCCTGCTGCTCCATCCCACTGCCAGTCTTCCCTGGCATACAGAGATGGATGGAGTAGGAATAGCGGTGACGGGTGCTCGATGCCATGCCTACAGCAAAAATAGATGTGGTTGGGCTGCGATGATGCAAAGCCAGAAGAATCCTTCTCCTCCGATTTCTCCGGCTTTGCTTTCAGCGTGGCTCCTGCCTGGCTGTCATTTGTCACCGGTGCGAGCACCCAGCACGTTTTTTGGGGGATTTTAGGCTGAAATTGGTTGATAAAGTCCTTTTCAAAGATCTTACCCTTGTTCAGGTCATTCCTGCCTCCTCAGCAGGAATAGGGCAGGGAGCTGCTGGTTCATGGTATGAGGTCACTGCTACTGGGAAGCAGTGGGAGAAACATGAGGTTTTGGGATTAATCAGTACCTGTGGGATGCAATACTCATTTACTGCTCCTCAAACCAGCCTCCTGTCAGAGCTGGATGTAAGAGAGGAGTTCCTGCAGTTACCTGCATGAGCTCATCCCTCCTGACCCCGATTTTTGGCTTTGCAGAAAGAGCTCAACAAACTTCCACAGATGCTTTCCCAACCCGATGGATGGAGCTGATACTGTTTCTCAGGTTTGGTGGATCTCTCTTGGTCCAGATGTGACGCTCAAGGGAAGTCTGTGCTTTGGGGAGGAAGATTTCAGAGCACTGGTACAAAACAGTTGGAGAGGCAGCAACCAGATGGGAACAAATGTCCTAAAAGTGGTGCAGGATCCAGCAGGAAAGGGAAAGCATCTTCCAGGGCAGCCTTGTAGGCAAGATCATTCTTCCCTGGAAAGAGATGCTGGCATGGAATGAGTCTGGAATGCAGCAGCAAGACTGATAAAATGAGCAAAAGGCCACAAGAGGTCGAAGGAGGGTTTGTTTAGTCTGGAAAAGGACAGGATAACCCGCTGTGTGTGAAGGCTGCCTTGAAAAAACAGGACAAGCTAAGAAAAAAACTGAATGTTTGGTCAGTTGGACACAGGAAGAGAAGGAGATGCTGCTCCTCAGCTGGAGGTTTTGGGAGGAGGTTGGGCAAACATCTGGGACTACCAAATCCATGTTGGGGCCAGCCCCAGGGGCTTCCTGAGTCTCCTCCCAGCTCAGGATAAACAGTCTGGCGCACTCCAATTTTTCCAGAGCCTTTGGTAAGCCTGTCTTGGAGGCAGGTTGGGATCCACGAGGTTTCAGCACCCTGTTCTGGTGGACTGGTCGTACTGGGACTGGCTGGGCTCCTGCTAACAGAGCAGGCTGGAGCAACCTGTGTTGGGATCACTGCTTGGATCCCACATCCCCACAGGGTGCTGGGAACAGGACAGAGAAAGGACAGTGGGAGGAAAGAGGGTCCTGCCTCCAGCCAGCAGGGATGGGGTGGCTTCCAGGAGTTACCCCAGGAGGCTGCAGTAATCCAGTGGGAATTGGATTCCCAGTGACCTGCCAGTTTTCCCTGAATCCTTAAGGATATTTTCCCCTATTCTTCACACAGAGAATCTCAGGAGACCTTCATCCCACGCCTGCACTGTTGGGATTGGGAACAAGCTGGAAAGCAGCTGCTCATTGCTCCATGGGGGACACATCTGGCTGCAGAGACTGCAGAGGTGAGGCAGTGCCAAAACAAAGCCCTGAATAAACCCTGGCCTAAAAATGAACCCATTTCCTTCACAAAAGGACTTGGTTTGTTGTCCTTTGTCCACAGTGGGATTGGGACGTGCTGCCAGAGCAGCCCCTCACCACTCAGAGCAAGCCACGAGGCAGCTCCAGGCTGGGCTAATCCCAAATTTCCCTCATGTGGCAGTAATGAACTGTCTGAAATATGGTTTTAGGCTTTTAGAAACCTCCCAGCCAGAGAATGGTTCAGCTGCTACAGAGGTGAGAGAAGAGCATCATGGCCATGGAAGCAGCCCACCTTGGGAGGTGGGATCATGCCTCAGGAAGAGCAGAGCTGGGAAAATAATTCACAATTTAGTTGGAAAACGCATCTATGCTTTTCAATCATTTTGCTCACCTTTTGCTGGGATGTGAGTGAAAATCTACCCACTGCTCACTGGATTTCTGAAGTTTTCAAGTCTGCAACAGTTGGGAATGCTGAGGTGGAGGCACTGGCATAGCTGGGTAATTAAATTAGTGTCTGTGTTAATTACACCTGCACTGGGGCCAAGCATGAGTGAGACAGTAACGATGGGAATGGTGGACAGGCAGCAGCAGCTCCACCCCAAAAAGCTCCAAGATTTGTTGACTGTCCCAAGGGGATGTAAAGGTATGGAGCAGAAGCCAGGTGCCAGAGATGGGCATTAAGGAGGGTCCTGTAGAGCTCTACACTCCCCCTCCAAGCAGGAAAACAAAAGGATCAGCTTCTCCCAACTCCAAAGCAGTTCCATTGGGATGGGAGCACCTACCTCGCTGGGATGCGAACTTCAAAATAAATCCCCAATGAAGGAGTTGCAAGGAAAAATGGGATTTTTAGGAGCACATGAAATTCCATGAGGAGCAGAGAGCTACTGCACTACCTGTGCCAAGGGGTGCCTGCATGTACTGAAGCCACAATTGCCTCAATACTGCACAGCTCCCCCAAGCTCCACAATCCCTCCAGGGCCCCTCCTCGTGCCCAGGGAAAGGCAGGAGATGGCACAGGACAGAAGCATCTCCTGTGCAGGGAGAGGAAATTCCACCTGCCTGTGTGGGGAGAGGACAGCAGCACAAACAGATCCTGGTTTCCTTTTTCCCCTCCACGTGCTTCCAAGGTTTTCATCTGTCCTCTGCTGACAGGAAAGCAGGTCGGGAAAGGGCAGAGCCTGTCACATCCAGCCAGCAGATGCTGCTCCAGCAGAGGATTCCTCGCTGCCCTGGTGGGATCCACAAGACATCCCATGGATAATTCCTGCCTCACTGCTGGCAGAGCCAGTCAGCCAGCTGTGGGTTCCAGCACCTCACATCCCACAGGGCAACACTACACCCTGGGACTATCAGAGCCCAGGCTGTTCTTGCAGTGAGAGCCCTTGGAATGATTCAGCAGCAGCAGCAAGTGCTGGACAACAGGCTCTCCCCACAGCCCAGAACAGCAGTAACGTGGATTGTGGGGTGCACCTCAGCAAGCTGCTGCTCATGGATAACATCCATTTCCTCAGCACCCTGAGTGGAATTTTCATCTGGATCTGAGCATTACCAGCACCCCTGGCCCTCACAATGACATCAAGGGGCTGGAGTGTGGCCAGAGAAGGGACCAGAGCTGGGGAAGGGCTGGAGCACAGGGAGAGGCTGAGGGAGCTGGGAAAGGGGTTCAGCCTGGAGAAAAGGAGGCTCAGGGGGAACCTTCTGGCTCTGCACAACTCCCTGACAGGAGGGGACAGCCAGGGGATCGGGCTCTGCTCCCAGGGAACAGCATGAGGGGGAACTCAGACTGTGCTAGGGGAAGTTGAGGCTGGACATCAGGTGGGACTTCTTCATGGAAAGGGTGGTGAGGCACTGGAAGGAGCTGCTGAGGGAGGGGTTGGAGACCCATCCCTGCATGGATTTAAAAGCCCTGTGGATGTGGCTCTTGGGGACATGGGTGAGTGGTGGCCTTGGCAGTGCTGGGGAATGGCTGGAGTCCATCTTAGAGGACTTTTCCAAACGAAACAATTCCATGATGTGGCCTTGCAATGCTCACACCAAGCATGGACCTGGCACAGGGATTTGGGACACTCAGCACAGGAGCCATGTGACACATTCAAAAAACATGTGTCACCGGGAGCAGCCAAGTCAGCCCTGAATGATCTGCTACTGCTCAGACAGTTTAAAATAATTACTGACGTGGTCCTGTTGTCCCCTCTGGCCAGTTAAAAAACAGGGAAGTTTTAAAAAAGTACCTGGATAACTTTTAAGTTCCTAAGACACCTGGTGTGCTGCTGTTGGTCACCTCCTCTCCAGGCAGCTGAAGCAGGCAGGGCCTGTTCCCTCAATCCCCTCCTCTGCATAATGGCACACCATTCCTCAAACTTTGTTCCCTACATCCACAGAAATAATCAGTTTTGAGTCTAGAAATTTCCATTATTTCCACAAAACCCCACATTCTCACCACAAACCAATGTGGAAAGCTCCTCCAACACATGATTAAAAAATAACTGGCGCACAGATCCAAGTGCACAAATTCACTATGTGACATGACAGATACACCATGAAGTGTTGGCCCAAAATCTTTCAAATACAAGAGGCAAGAGCTGAACAGCCACGTGAGGGATTCACTGCTGATTTCACAAGTGAGACATGGACTTGAGAAGCACTTCAGGTGCAATTTACTTGTGGGACACCAAAAGCTGGTTCTTCCTGGAAGGAATGGATGGCACTTGCCCTGAGATTACCTCCATGCTTTTGTTTTCTTGGCAAAAGTAAGTAGGAAAAGAAAAAAAACAAACGTCTTTTTATTTTATTTTCTCTTCTTCCTTTCAGAAAGCATTTTACACAGGTTTGGATCTCGGGAATAACTTGGAATCAGTAGAAAAAACTAACTCAACAGTTTTTGTCTTTACAATAGAAACCTTTCAGGAGTCAAAATGGAGACTAAAAAAATACATGCAAAACATACTCCTTTCAAAACACAACTGGAAACAAAGCACCAAACTACACAAATATGCAGAATGAAACAGCATTGAACACCACAGAAGTTGTCTTCATAAAAGGTGTAAAAGTCACCTAATTCACTAGGCACTGTCACTTGGTTAAACAGAAGAGACAATAAAAAAATATTGTCCACAAACTTGCAATTTCAATTCAAAGGCTGTAGCTAGAAATTCCTCTATGTGTCATGCTTTAATAGCGACCTGCAAGACAAAAACCCAACAGTCAGACTTCTAGGATTGAGAGATTTCTGGCTAAATCCACTGCCTCTCCTCAAACCTGCATCAGATCTGAGCCTGATGTCCTAGAGATAACCAAACTGCCAAACTCCTGTTTTAACAGAGTTCTGGAGGAAGAAACAGCATCTCAGTCTCCAAACAAGGGCTGTTATCTCACTTGGTTTTTCCTAAGTATTTGCTCTGTCCTCAACGTTGCCAGTTGCTCAATAAAGCATTAAAGGAACTGTAGCTCAATAGAATATCCACACCAGTGTCAACCTTAGTGGACACAGAAGCTCAGAAGAGGTTCAGGGAATGGGAAATTTACTTTTGAGAGGTGAACTCTGTGACTAGGCCAGGCCCAGTTAAGGCCAGGTTGGATGGTGCTTGGAGCACCCTCCTCTGTGGAAGGTGCCCATGGCAGGGGTGGAATGGGATCAGCTTTAAGGTCCCTCCCAACCCAAATTCCGTGAGTCCCCGAGTACTTACGAGGTGAGTAGGAGCGGGATCTGGAGCGGGATCTGTAGCCCCCTCGGCTGTAGTACGGGGACGGTGACCGCCTCCTGTGGCAGGGGTGACACAAACAATCCCTTTGTTAAAATCTGCACAGCTGAATGGCAGCAGCTCTATGTGGGTAGCTCTAGCCCCATCCTGGTCTCAAGAATGCACTTGAGAAAGTTAACAAGCATGGGAAACCTGATCAACATTTCTACTGGGTAACAAAGCAAAGATTTGAATTCTTTTTTGTTACCAGGTTTTGTTACCAGTATTGTTTTTGACTAACACAACAAACACAAGCTCTTGCACTAACAATCTGCTTTCATGTGAATTTAGTCTGAAGCCAGGAGCAACCCACACAAGCAGGGTAAGCCAAATCCACCTTCACTTCTAATCTGAACTACTTGTCCAAGGTGAAGATTTCCTTGACTTGCAATCAGTGCTACAGCCAGGCACCCCCAAACCCCTCCAGTCCAGGCACTCCCAAGTTTTTTGTTTCCTTGCCTAGTTCCACTAATCCAGTACACACCTGTAAAACTGATCCCTGTCCTGAACAGCTCTCCAGCCTCCTCCGCCGCCACCACCTCCTCCTCTGTGAAAACAAAAGCAGAATGACTTTTAGGAATTGAAAAAATAAACAAACAGTTCACTGTACAAAACCTTCCCGTGAGCAGAGTAAGAATCAGACAACACTAGTTCCTACACTGGATGATGCTGAATTACTTCATTTAACATTGAGTTTAAACATTTATCTACTCAAGAAAAACCCTTTGATTTATTATTTTCAAGTGTTTATTATTTTCAGCTCACTATCCTGAGGAAAAAATACTGATTCCAAGGTGGAGGCAGAGGAAATCCTCCCATCCCGACATTTTAACACGTTTAGAGTCACATTTAAACAAAAACTGTGATGCAACTTCTTATAGAAAACAGAAACAATACTTTATAGCATTAATATGGAGTGGTCGGACTGGAACCTCCTCAGATTCAGATCAGTCTACTAGGAGACTAAATCAAGTTTAAAATCTTCCCCAACTGTTTTTGGGAATTGTTTTTTTTAAAGGTTATTCCCTTATTTACAGACACTTTTTCAGGCAAAATTAAGCCTCCCACAGTAACAAGGAGAAACTGAAGTTTTAACAGGACAATTCCCATCTGACAGTGCATTTCCCTTAAGGCCTTCTTTTCACAGAGGGCAGGGAACGCAAAGGAATTGTTACCAATAGAATTTTTAGGGTGGGGAATGAAATGCTCCACTGCATCTTGAACAATTCCAACTTTTTCTTCCTCAGGGAAGCACTCACAACATTGTAACACTTCTCTGTCCCTCAACCAACCCACATCTGCTGAGGGAAAAGCTGCAGACCGTGACATTTTTCAAGTAGCTACGCACGAGTCATTTGTGGTTCCGTATTTATTCACAGCATCCCAGAATGGTTTGGGTTGGATGGGACCTTAAACACCATCCAGGGGCACAGGCAGGGACAGCTCCCACTGGAGCAGGTCACTCTCACTGGTTCTCCCCTGACCCAATCACAACTTCTGGTAACATCCACAATCCCTGTCAGAATGAAAATGCTCCACCAAAGCACTGAAGACTTCTATAACTGCAGGAACGTTTGGCAGTGCAGACAGAAAAAAAAAATCAACTCTTATCTTTGTGTTCAACTTAAAGAGTGTCCCAGACATTGTGAGGATTTTGCGGGGTACAAGGATTTTGCTGGAAAATGCAGAAAACCAATTTCTCTATTGCCAAAACCAACTGCACCCCAACCATGATTACACACACACCCAACCTGACAAGGGGTGTTAAAAAATCCTTTTAATGCACATGTCCAGTACACAGCACATCATGCTTCAATCCCCAAATTCTTATTTTTGGCAACATTTGAGGTGCCATAATTATCAGCAGGAGATACTGGGGACCACTGAAATTTCCTACTTTTTACCTACTACACTGTGCTCAAATTGTAAGCTGACACTGTAATACCAACTCAAATATTAATCAGCACCATTTCAGTCCTAACAGATGAACCAACTAAAGATTCCAAAATGAAAATACAAAGAACACACTTTGTTTTTCAAAACAGTGCAGATTCAGAAAACATTTTGGACTAGACCAAGCCACAGGTTAAACACCATCAAGTCTTCCTCAATCCAACCAATCTGATTTGTACTAAGCAGTCATTTTGGTGAAGATTCCAGAATGACAGTGAGTGCAAAAACATTCTGGAGTGGTTATGTAGGATGAACTGCCTAATGCTTGCACAGGGAGATGAGAAAGAAGAGTTTAGAAAGCAGCAAAATATTCCAAATATGCTCACCTGTATGACCTGCTGTAATAGTCACGGTCATCATAGCCTCTGTCGTAGCCTCTGTCATAGTAATCTCGTCGCCGTGAGCTGCCACTGCAAGGAGTGAAGGAAATTGCAATTGCTAAGATACAAAACATTAACTGTGCCTGCAGTCTGCTAAATTCACACTTTAAACTAGACTGTAGCATTACTTCCCATCCTCACAGCTGGAAGACTAAGAGCACTCCTGTTTTCCCACCAGTGCAGGTGGGAACAGAACTACTCAAATAATTGTTTTTTAAATGTTTGAATTTTCAGTTATTTTCCTCAACCTCTAGGTATCACAGCCACATGAGAAAATCTATTCTGAGGCAAGTCTTCATTCACTTTTGATTCTGAAAAAGCTCCTGTTCAATCAACTTTCTGACTAAACAAATCAGAAACCTGCAGTCTCAACACATCACTATAACCACCAGAAAGCTGAAAGTCTTGGGAAATGAACTGAGCAATGACTTGGGAAAACAATTTACACTGTTGGCAAGCGGAAGTCAAAAGTGCACTGTGTGAACACAGCAAACTGCTAATCCCAAATGTTAACTGAGCCCTGAGCAGCTCCTCAATTTGTTCATTCGCTCTTGAAAACCTGAGCTTGTGAAGGACATGAATATTTGAAGGCACACAGGAAAATGATTTAATTTAGAAATTGTCAAAATATCTTTCTGTTGATGCATGCACTACTACTGATGCTCAAGTCTACTGTTTTCAGTGTACAGCACAGCAGCCCTAAACAAAGAAACACAACTTGTGCATTGATGTGTGAGCCCACGTAACCAGGAAAACCACTCAAATCAGGTCTCTCAGAGGATAAACGATTTTTACAAAACAATGAATCCCATCCTGTACTGGTTTGGGGAAAAAAAAAAGACAACAAAAACCATGGATAAAACTTACTAAGTGGGTCTTCCCATATAGATTCCAGGGGTAGGTGTGTGAGGTCTTTTTGTTATGGAGAAGTCTACCCGGATCCTTCTTCCATCCAGCTCCATTCCATTGGCACGTTCCTTTGCCTGAGAGACAGAAGAGCATTAGCTGCAGGTATGAAATTTAGCAACAACACGAATTTCTAACCACTGCTCTGAGTGTTAAAATGTCCTAAAAAATGACTCAGTTTGGAGGCAGGTCTGAGTGTCACATCAGTAACCACTGAAACTGTAACTTTTGTGGCAATAAAATCCTGAAAGGACCATCTAGGAGCAATTGTTTCAGTGCCTCTGACATCATTAGGAGCAACCTCTGAACACACTGATGTAGGGAGATGTAGCTACTCCACCACACAACATGAAACATTTACAGGTTGGAAGACCACCACTAAGGTATTCAAAGTATCCTGTGAACTACTATAACCTTGAATAGAATACTGAAGTCATAATAAAAAGTAAAAAACGATTGTGTTTTGGGTTTTTTTGTCTGCCAAGTAGCAGGACCAACCCAACATGGAAGACTTCATGCTAGATGTGAAAAAGACTGGAGACTTTCTGGAGTGGAGTTTATGCAGAATATAAGCCTTGTTCCAGCCCATAAAGGGCAGCTCAACAAGGACTGCCATAAGCGTAGGATTCTCTACTGGGTGACTCCAGAATTCCCAATTCATTCTGCAGCACTTTTAAGCCCAAATTCCCCGCTTATGAGATTCCAAGTATTTTTCAGGCTCCGAGTTTCCCCTTGTGACAGAACATACACCCCAGGGGCTCAGAGCCAACACTGTGCACCCCAACCTACTTCCTTGGCATCCTCGACGTTCTCGAAGTAGACGAAGGCGAAGCCCCGGGAGCGCCGAGACTGCTGATCGTACACGATGGACACGTCGGCAATGGGGCCGTACTTGGAGAACACCTCTCGCAGGTCTCGTTCTGTAGTGTACAGACTCAGCCCAAACACTCCCAGACAACAGTTTGGATCAGGATTTGCCTAAACGAAGGGACACATATAGAATGGGTTTAATTGCAGTGCAATGTATTTCTCAAGCTGTCAAAGGATGAACAACAAAGGTGGGGCTGAGATTTGGGTCACCTGCTAACGGACAGCAATAAATGAAACCCCCAGGAACACGAGCCCTTCACAAACCCCCTTTGTGTTTCTCTGGGCACACAGACTGATGCCAGGATGCACCCAGGACCGTGACTCACGCCTCACACACGTACCCTGTTGCCAATGTGACGTCTCCGAGTAGACATGGGGGAATGGCTGTGGCTGTGCCGCCGCCGGTAGTCCCGGCTGTACGACCTGCTTCTGGATCTCCTGTGCGAGCGGGACCGGGAGCGGGACCTGGTGTAGTGTCTGCGGGAACTCCTCCTCGATCTAGACCTGAGGGAAACAAGAGAAAGCTACAGTGTTGGGCTTGTTGGGGTGTTTAATGTTTCAAATATCCATCAGGTAGTCACAAAAAGCTCAAAGAATTGTTTTCCAAAATCCTGCAATACCACATACCTCAGCTATAATCCATTTGCTCACTACTCTCAAGGACTGTGTGTTAAATCTTTGCTATCAGATTACTGCAGATGCTCACAGGGCATTCCTGCTGCAGTCCAGGAACTTGCACTTGCTCAGTCAGCTCTTCCTTTAACAAAGCTACCTGGGTGTGACATGCTAGTGCTTAGAATAKTCAGTGTTTAGGTAAAAACAAGTGGGGTGCCTTTCTTTTCACATGTATCTGACAAAAGGGAACAGTAAATATGCTTTAACACAAAGCATGCACTCCCTCAGTGCTGCCTTGGGTGACATTGAGAACAAATGCATTCTTTTAAAGTCTGGCAAATGCCCCTGAACACAATCTGAAGAAATCAAGCCTGAGCTGGCTTTGTTTACCTGCTGGCATTTCAGCAGTTATTTAGCACTGCTTGTTCATGAATATTTACATGTTCACACTCTTAAGTGCATTTGTGCGAAGGTGCAACTGCTCCCTAATTCTTTTCCCCCCCAAAATATTTTCTTACATCATGAGCTCTGTGGACATGAGGGTCTGAAACTCTTCAATTCCTTCTCCCAAAGCCTCAGCCTTCCCAACACAGCCATTCCTAGAGAAGCTGGGAACTCACAGGGGGCTACTACACCTGATCCTAGTCTGCTGAAGGCTGCACTGAATATCCTGCATTCCAAAGAAAAACCCCTGCAAGGCTAAGAAATGCAATAAACAGTGTCAATGCATCATGGATCTGAGTCACAAACTGCTGATTTTCAGGCTCTTTCAAGTCTTAAATGTCCCCTTCCTCTAATTCCACAGCAGCACCACCCCACTGGTATGAGGGAAGCTCTGAACTGCTTTTACTCCTGAGCATTTAACAGCTTCTTTCAGGATTTCTCACCAAGGGTCACAGGCAAACTGTTCAATCTACCTCCTCAAAAAACTCCTCCAACCTCATCAGGAGTGAGGATGAGAAGTTCAACTTAAAATGAATATTCATGTCCAGGAGAAATTAATTCAGCATGTCCCATTACAGCACTTTTCACCATGTATTTATAAAGACAGCATTATATTTGGCTACAAAATAAAAAAGACAGAACTTTCCAGAAGCTGGGAAAACAGCAAAAAAAGGAGAAATTGTAGTATCAGTAACAAAAAAAGAAGCTCCACACATGCACACAGCCACATTTCAGCCACAGATAAATGAAAAATAAATTAGGGCAAACACAGAACTAATACTTCAGATACCAGAATGGTATCAGTCAAATACAGGAGCTACAAACTTCAATAAAAGTAGATTTTAAGATCAAGTATATCCACACCCCAACTGATAAAAACACCAGGACACAGGTTGGTTCCCAAATCAAAGTTTAATTTATAAAGCTGGTAACTCAAAAATACATTTGCAACACAAACTACCAAGAAACATAGCAGTTATCACAGGGTTATTTCTCTGGGGAAAGCCAGAGTTCAATGATCTGCACGTGACCATATCCCAACGTGTGACAGCACTGAACACAGATTAAAGTATGTTGTTACTAAATATGTGTCTCGACACAATTCTGTCCAAATCTACTAATCAACACTAACTCTGGCACAATATTCCATTCTTTCCAGCTATAGGCACCTTCAAGACAGCTGTTAAATGCTCAGGAAGCCATGGGAGTTATAAACTTCTATTTTTTGGTCATCAGCAAGTAGGAAGCCAGCTGAGAGGGTATTATTTAAACACTGTTTATTGCAAAAGTAAGATCTGCCAGGTCTCTCAAATTCTACATCTTATATTTGCTTCTTCAGAATTGTGTACCATCTGTGACTGCATGTTTACTCAGTGTTGTGGTTATTCTGCAAGTGGGAGATGTTTTGAGTATGGAATCCCTGGAGTCATATGGATTAAGGAGAACATGCTGGGAGGGTCCTGAGTTTGCTGTTTTAATACTAAAAGGCTCCCCAGAGGTGTTTTGCAGCCTCCCTCTCCCGAGGTTTTCAAACTCCAACTGGATAAAGCCCTGATAAAGACAGCAGGGTCTGAGCCCAGAGCTGAGTGTCCTGAGCAGGATCTGGGGCTGGGCCCTTCCTGAGCTGCCCCTCACTGCTCTCACATCTCTCACTGCTGGCACACCCACAGGTCACTCCAATTCCACACTCAGTGATGGCACTACTCTAACAAGTATTTATTCATTTCATTTGACACATTTCTTCTTACACTACAGGGACTGCCAGGTGCATGATATGACACTTGTAACTGAGCCTGAATTAAACAAAAAACCTCATTCTCCTGCTGTCACCAACTACCTTCCTTCTCACAAAAGCCTTTCTGTTTGATCTTGCAAGATTTAACACACTATTTGATAGTGTTTCCAACTGTGGGTGACTGCTGACAGCACAGTATCTTCCTCCAGCCTGCCCCCAGGCTCTGGCAGATCACTGCTTGTTCACATAAAAAGTGTGCTGTGAACACCTCACCTGAAAACCACACTGCTGAAACCTCACTTTTTTTAGCCTCAATGCCTACACATGAGTAAAGAAATGATCAACACATTAATTTCTGTAGTCAGCAGTCAACTATCTACTCTTTTAAGAGGAATTCTGAGCCTGCACACAGCTTGTTTGGCAGGTGAGTATCAGGGGAGGGAATACAGTGCAATAGGCACGTGGGTGTTTGTGCTGCCACCTAACAAATACAGTAAGCAAGTTCTCCGTAACTTCTCTGGAGAACTTGCAGAGCTAATATTCAAAGCTTCCTACCTTGTTATTTTCAAGTTAAATCAAGGTATTCAAAATGTCAAGACTGTGAAATTCACATTTATCTCTACTGCTTCTTTTCACTACTCCAGGAACATCACTGCTTCCACTGAAG
This sequence comes from Turdus rufiventris, assembly GCA_013186435.1. Classification (NCBI taxonomy): domain Eukaryota; kingdom Metazoa; phylum Chordata; class Aves; order Passeriformes; family Turdidae; genus Turdus; species Turdus rufiventris. The sequence goes on from PYHW01010264.1 coordinate 1,579,714, forward strand.
AAACATAATACACAAATTGGCTTAAAATGGGAAATCTGCTGATGTACAGAAAAACTAAGACCTCCATGCTCAGACACAAGTCAGTATTCCAAGAGACAAAAGGGAGGCACTGCCGAAGTGTATCAGCAAGGATACAAACCTACATAGCTGATTTAACTGTGGGAAGAAGCAGCAAAAATATCTGAATTTCTATAATCTGGCTTTCCCAACCCTGAAACCACACACACCCCTTTATACTCCACATCTCTGGAAACGGCACCGGCTAAGCTGGGTCACCTCTGACAATCACCTGACTTGTGAGGAGGAGGAGGAAGAGGTAAAAGAAGCAAACTCACCTGGATTCAGACCTGGATCTAGATTTTGACCTGGAGCGCCTGGAATCCTCCTTAGAGCGAGATCTTGCAGGGGTGTGCCTCCCCGACTTGCCAGACCCATGAGCACTTCCGCTTCTGGAAGCAGAACGGGATTCCTGCACGCAGATATTGAAAGCCTAATTTGTACACAATTCCTTGTTCACCTAGGGGCTGTAAACAAGCTCCAGTGAAATAAATGGTAAATATTCATAGCTATGTGTCCGGGCAGTCGGCATTAGCACTGCCTAGATTTTTAAGGAGTTTGTTTTTTTTTTTTCCTGGTAGACACTTCTTTACCCTGCATGTACTTTTGCTATTAAACAGATAATGCATGCATGTTTAGCAAAATATACAGGGACACATAAACAGACTAGTAATTACTTAGCGTAGTGCTTTCAGATTCCAGATTACTTCTTATCTTAACTTCATTTTTATTCCTTTTCTTCATTCTTCCGTTTCAAATTCTGACTTCTTTCATCTTCCCCACTTCACACAAATTGCTCAATATTCTACAAGTGGGACTTCTGGTCTGATAATTAGCATGCATTCACTTTCTTTTTTTTCAAATTTCAGCTTCACTTATTCCTGAGCTTCAAATAATTCTCATTTATAAAACTTGTCAAATGGCGACTTCCGCATTTTCCTTCTTCAACATTAACCTTAATAGAAAAAGAACAGGATGAAGAATATTTAAGAACTCCAGGATAAAATCTAGTGCCAAAACTGAAACTAGAAAAAAAAAAGTGTTGTGGACTTTTTACTATAAATGCAGTTCAAGAATTGAATCTACCAAAGCCCTACAATTTTATCAACAGGTTCAGTCAACTCAGTTTAACTTAGCCCTAAGTAGCTGAATTTGCTATTTATTCCTGTAGTTAATAGCAAGTGCAACTGGATCAACTGAGTACCTACTAAGGAATTGCAGCATCAGGAAACTCAAGATAATTTGCACTATCAGCCACACACTGAGACAAAATCACCAAGGAGTGACTCCAGTGAGGTCCTGCTGCCACTGACAGATGTGCTTTTGAATGCAGAAAGCATGGCTGCTCCTTCCATGAAATGCAGTGATCTCGGTTTTGGGCCCCTCCTGCAGTTTGGCAGCCCTGGTGTGAAGGTTTAGGAGCACACACCCCCAGCTGCCTGCACACGTGGGATCACATGTGCAGGCATCGTGTTTCCACAGAAATCTGAATTTCCCACTGAGCAGAACTGCACCTGTGCCCCACACTCCAAACTCTGGAGTAACACCCCACCTGCTCTGGTATTGACTGGCAATCTCCTCTGGCAGTGACGTGACCTAATTAGCAGTTCCAACTTGTGTGGTTTTATTTTTAAATCACTATAATGCTTGGCTTCAGTTATATGCTTTCAACACCTGAACACACTAGTAGAAAGTACTATTCATTTCAAGATATTAGAGAAAATTTAAAATTCAGCAAGCACTTCTTTCTAAAAACAAACCTAAATTTAGTGTAAATTCTGACGTAGAAAGCTCACTAATGATACTGGATACCAGATTTTTCTCAAAAATCCCATTTTATCTTCCTTACATCTTTTAAACCTGAACACTAACTTCATGGGAATCCTGTACTAAGCATTCAGAAATTCATTTGCTAACCCGAAATTTAACCATGCTTCAACCACTTCCACACAACTTCAACCAAATGTTACCTGTTTACAATTCCCTACCACACAGGGGAAAAGAAACACAAGGTACAGGATAAAACAGGTCTGCAATTAAACCCAAGAGCAACAGAAATAACACAAATTTGGTCAAGCATCCTTCATAGAGATGTTTAAGGTTTTGCTCTATAAACTACAGCTTCCCCCTGTCCTAACACCACAAAGGGCAGGGGGAATATTAAGGAGCAATTTAAGTTGTAATTAACTGATTTGACTAAACCCATTACTACCTTCCAAAGAAAACACTTCACAGAAACGAGTTCTGAGTTAATACATTAATTTTGCCTAAGAAGTCTTAGCTCTTCAGCAAAGTCAGACAGCAAGATTGAAGGACTAAAACACAAATTTTCACCTGAGGAAAAATATTTAAATTCACAAAAGATAATCTGGGCTAAACAGAAGGAGCTGTGTCCAAATATAGGTGGTCTGAGACCAGAAAGAAAAGGAGAAATGCAGGATCAGAGGGAAGCAGTTGGGAGGATTATGCCCACAAATACACCCCAAACCCTTTTTCAGAGCTTTTAGAAGTCAAAAAGCTTTGAACAAATGAGCAGAGAACAGGTAAGTATTCATAGATTTGGTACATTTTTAAGGCAATCTTTGCTGTATTATGTTAAGGCTGATGTGGAATCTGGACACTGAGGAGCTGAGTAGAAATTTGGGATTAAAAAGTCTTTAAAGACAACTACCTATCTAAATCAAAACAATTAAACAGCTGGCCTACTTTCATTCAACTCCTCTACATTTCACATTTTCCCAGTCTTTAAGTATCAATGTTTTTCCCCAGATCATCCTTCAATCAACTTTACAGGATTATGACACTTTTTTATTCCAGCCTTAAAGGAATTCTATGCTCTCACCTACTCTGGATATCACCAGGACTGGTAACAACCCCCAAAATACCAAGTTGCTCCTTTTCCACCCCAAGCCCCAGGAAATCTATCCAAAGCTCCAAGAACCTGTGCCTGCAGCACTGCAAATGTATTTTACAACCTTGAGGGTTCACATCAGTCACTCCTACAACTCCCATCTGGTTTTGTTGTTCTTTGTATTTTATTTTCCCACTCTGTGAATTTTAAGTCACTGAAAAATGCCAAAGTGTGCTCCTGGTATGACATGGGGAAGAGGGAAGAAACAACCTTCTTTACCCTGTCTGTACTTCCAGCATTGCTGGTCAGCAGATCCAGACTGCTATTTACTTAACAATAATCACTTCCCCCCTCTAACCTTAAGTGTGAATTTAACCTCCCTCCCCAGATCCCTTGGTTATTATCAGCAGCTCTTCCCCTTTATCAGGCACTTCTGCAATTCACGTGGAAGCCCTGAAGTCCAGGCCTGTGGATTCCAAATGTTTTTTTCCAGACCTTGAGCACATTCAAACCAGGTGCTGGGATGATTTTTAACAGCTGTAAGCACACTGACAAAGAGCATTACAGCCATGTACTCTGAGCAGGGAACGTCCCAAAGCAGGATTATGTGGGGGGCAGCGGTAGGAAAGGTTTCCATGGACAGCTGGAAAGCAGGTGATGGCCACAGTTGGAAGTTACAGTATTTCAGTCAATAATGTAAGATACAGAGAAATAAAAGCGTTAAGATTTTATAATTATATATTTGTATGAAGTTATGTATTTGCACTTGTTTTCCTATAGGTGCAGCCTCATGTGACATTATCAGACCTGCAGCCTCTTTATTCAAGGTGTTGCTGCGCTGACTCCACATTCCCCAACCTCTCCATTGTGGAAGTTGCCTCTCTTCCCCTGAGAGATCACTGCTGGGGAGCTAGGGATTCTCTGGAGGGAGAGCAGCACCACCCCTTTCCACATGTTTCCAAACTCCACACAGAAAGAACACAGTGTGTTTTGAAAAACCAGGCCACAGCTTCCTCCCATCACCTCTGCCACTGGCCCTGTGGGCTCCCCCAGTTTCCCAAGCTGGAAATTAATCCACCAGCGAAACCCAAATTACCTTCTGACAGGTTTGGGCACTGAATAAACTCCCCAAGAGGCCCCATCAAGTGGCAGCTGGTGAGGGAGGAACACAGGGAATGCATGTTCTGGAGCAGGATCATCCATCCACACACCATCCCTTTGGTAGCACTGAGTGCTCAGCCCATCTCTAACCTCAAACTGCTTCCTCAAACCTCCTTCTCACACCATCTAGGATTAAAAAATCTCTTTTTTGAAAGTACATGTATTCAATACCTTGTAAGTAATCTGTAAAATGAGCTTTTATGCACTAAAAACAAAGAAAACCCCCCACCCTCACTTGCACATTGAGCAGCTTCTGACCACATGCCAAGCCATTGCTATCATTATTAACTGATTCACAAGGCAGGATTCATTAATTTGACCTTTAACTCATCTTTTTCCAACCCCTCCATGCCTGAATCCCACGTGCTTCAGTGAGAACAACTTCAATGAAAAGAAAATTAAGTTGGAAAACCGTAGCATTGCAGCATAACAGCACCTTAAGTATAATGCAGTATTTAAGTACTGGAAGCATTTCGTAATATTACTGTTCATTCAGTCAGAAAGTTTCTAGAGTTCATCCCACTATGGAACATAAGCTGTAAAACACAATTCAAGTGGGGATTTTTTCTTTTTATCTTCCCCCCAACTTTTTTAAAAAGTCATAATCCAGTGTAAATTCGTGCTGCTGCTTAAACAAGTCTCATTCCTGGCAAAAGCACCTGCAATTTCTTCATCCCAAAAAGCTGCCATGAGGACTCAATCAAGTCAGGCCTGCAAACCAATGCAGCTGGAAATGGGAGTAAAACAAGATCCAGCTGACTGAATTCCCAGATCTGACTGAAGGAACACCACAGAGAGCAGGAGCACGGTTCCTGTTGGCAGCCTGTACCTGGGACAGTTTAAAACAGTTGCAGTCATATTCCAGATTATTTATCCAAACACTTAACTCTGCTCTGCAGAGACTGCAGCTTGGAAAAGCACAAAAGCCATTGACTCAGTAAAATATAAGCCTTAAGTAAACAAAAAAACCCATAAATAACACTGGCAAGAGCAGAAGGAAAACTAATCCCTGCTCCAGTCTGGAACAGCAGGTGTGCAGCTCTATGGTTTCACCTTYACAAACTCGTCCATTCAAACAACTTACCTATTTAAAAGTCAYAGAAATTCAGACATAACTTATTTTAGGCACTGGCAAAGACTGCCTATAAATGCTTTAATACATCTTTTAAATTAAAAATACAAAAACACACAACAATTTCTGCCCCGGCACTCTGCAAGATTGTTTCACGCAAAAAACCTGGCTGCAGAAGCTTTATTATTTCTCCGCTTTCTGACTAAAAACACAGTGCAAATTATCCTGGCAAACTTTATTAAGGCTAATTTGGCTTTTAATCCGACCTGCACAACAATTAAACCATCTTTTAAAAAAGTAACCCACAAAGAATTCACCCTCAGTAAAAAACACCCCCTCACCAAAAAATTCAGTGTGAATTAAGATATCAGTGAAAACACTGGCGCTGGTACGACTCTATTCCTTCATCCCTTTCTTTCCACATTCATCCCCATTTTTAGCCCCCTGGAGACCAATTTTTTCTCATCTTACCTACCTTGAAGCAGAAACATTCAGATATTACAGCTTCTTGTAGAGGATTAATAAGATAAAACCATATTCTAAGAAATACATTGCTCAGAATTACTACGTTCTCTAATATTTCCTGCCCCCCTCCAGTTTAAGATTTAGGAATTTATCACCTCCACAACTCCCTCCGATGCTGCAGCAAAATACTTGAATTATCCTAAAAAACCCCAAAACACAGTACTGACCCTAATTAAAGACATCAAAGGCAAACAAAGCTGATCCAGTAAATAAAAAGCAACTACAGAGGTGCATCAGAAACGTGAAGCTTAGCAAGTCATCTATTTCAACATTAACAAAAATTCATCCGGACAGTGAGATCTTTCCGAAACTACGAGCCTTGAGAGATATCTCTGCAGGTTTCACAAAACGAAAGGGTTGCCTCCGATTATCAAATTTAAATTAGAGGAGAGCCCGAGACACCTGGACGCCAGGCCCGAGGAGGTGAGTTATTGTACAGGGGAGAGGGAGCGAAGAGCGGTCTAAACTAGAGAGCAACTCGCGAATGGATTGCAAGGCGGCTCTGCAGAGAGGACAATAACAGGATTCCCCTTCCGCAGGGGTGGGATAGAGGACGAGGGGTCCCTGAGGGCTCGGGGCCGCCATTTTGTCCCTCCCGGGCGCGCGCGGTCCCGGCCCAAGATGGCGCCGGGCCCTCACGCGGGGAGCGGCCCCTCCGCCATGGACCCGCCGCGCCGCCTCTCCCGCCTCTCCGCTCCCGCGGGGGCTCCGCCACCCGCGAAAGGGGGCACGGGGGCACATGGGGGCGCCGACGCCACCCGAAGGCGATGGAGGGTTGTTTGGGACGGGAGGTAGGAGGGGGCCCGGCCGCGCAGCGCGCTCGGGCTCCGTGTATTACCCGCTCGCCGTAGTTTTGCTCCCCGCTGTCGCTCATCGTCCCGTCCCACCGCTCACGCCGCCGCCCGAACCGGACACGACCGTCCCCGGCGACAGCGCCGTCCGCGCGGGAAGTGACGAGAGCGCGGGACCGCGCGCGCGCGCTCGGCACGACACGCCCCCAGGGCGACATCCCTGAGCCCAAAGCCACGCCCCGCACGCACCGCACCGAAGGCTAGGCCACGCCCCGGCCTTAGGCCACGCCCTGAGTTTGCGCGCCTAGAGAAAAGGCCACGCCCCTGCCTGAGGCCGCCCGTGAGGCGGGACCACGCCCCCAACCCCCCGCCCCTCAACCCTCGCCGCCTTGCGTGCCATGGCCACGCCCCTCGCGCTGAGGCCACGCCCCCAGGTCACCGCAAGGCGAAGGCCACGAAGCCCCGCCCGGTGAGGCCACGCCCCTCTCCCTCAGGTGAGGCCCCGCCCCTCTCCCTCAGGTGAGGTCATGGCCCTCGCCCTCCCCAAACCGCAGAAACAGTTTAAAAATGGGATTGCGAGGGATTTTTTTTGAGTGCTTTTTGAGTGTTTAAGTATCAGAGCACGTGGGGAGGGAAGAGCGGATATTTCTCAGGCACCCACTCGAGGGCAGCAGAGCGTCGCTGAAATGGCGGGGTTTCCTCCGTCCTTGGAATTGTTTCTCCACAAAACATGTGCAGCGAGGAGGAGTGTCGCAAACACCTCCATTGTACCTGTTTTATGTCACAAGCAGCACCCGTAAAGCTCCTGCAGCCCCAAAGCGCCAGGACTGTGCAGGGACACCCACACAGAGAGGACCACCTGGACTTAAAACACACAGCTGTGGTTTAACCAAAACACCGAATTCTTCAGTGCTTTTCAAACCACAACACTGCACCAGGGTTGGAGCTGGGAGACAGGAGGAGACATTGCACCTGCTTAGCTCATCCCAGTGAGTCCCAGAATTATCTGGTTTGAAAGGAACCTTAAAGCTCATCCATTTCCACCCCCTGCCATGGCAGGGACACCTTCCATTAGCCCAGGCTGCTCCAAGCCCTGTCCAACCTGACCTTGGACACTTCCAGGGATGGGGCAGCCACAACTTCTCTGGGCACCCTGTGCCAGGGCCTCCCCACCCTCATAGGGAAGGATTTTTCCTAATATCTAATCTAAACCAACTCTTTTCCAAGTTGAAAGTGCACCTGTTATCCCACAACCTGCTGCTGCAGGACATACTCCTGCTGCAGAAATGCTTCTGTAACCATCTGACATCCCTGCAGTGACTATTTTTCTTTACTGAAATGCATTTCCTGTGCAGCAAGGGCTGGGTAGTGTCCTGCCTGCCCCATGGTGCTATTGACAAGCAGTGAGGCAGAGATCTGAACAGGTCGGTGTCTCTTCTAAGTGGGATTTTTGGCTGCCAGGATTATTCCTGTCACCATTCCCCACACAGATTGAAGAAGGGGCAGCAGCTGAAAATGCAGGGAGAGCAGGCTGGAGACAAAGTGCAAAGGGAAGAGAGCAAATTGTGATGGTTTCGTGGTGCATTTGCAGGTGATGACTACAGAGACACCCAGGGGGAACCCCAGCTCCATTTCCATCACTTCTGACACTCCTGAGAAGAGACAAGCCAGAGGTTGCTTGGCTGCCTTCCCTTTCTCTGCCAGCCCCAGAACACAAAGGGGAATTTATCAGCTGAAGAGGAAGGTGAGCAGTATTTTCACAGCTTTTGCTAATTTAAAAATACCACAGGGTTTTGTTTGGGTTTTTTTTATGCCAATGCTTTAATCTCAATGCTTTGCTTCTGTTACAGCACAGTTACTGACACACTGATCCTAAGCTGGAAGGGCTCAAATCCTGGCCCTGCACAGACATCCCAATAATCTCACCCTGTACCTGAGAGCATTATCCAAATGTTCCTGGAGCTCTGGCAGCCTTGGGGCTGTGCCCATTCCCTGGGGAGCCTGGGCAGTGCCCCAGCACCCTCTGGAGGAAGAATCTTTTCCTGATACCCAACCTAAACCTCACTGACACAGCTCCAGCTGCTCCCTGGGTCCTGTCTATGGTCACAGAGAGTAGAGATTGGACCTGCAGCCCCTGATGAGCTCTGCCCTCATCCTCCTCTTCTCCAGGCTGAACAGACCAAGTGACTTCAGCTCCTCCTGCCTTTCTTGCAGGAAGTGTAATGGACATTTGTTTTTCCAGCCCTTGATCTATATTTACAAATCTAGGCAGTACTCAACCCTCAGAGACAGTAAACCCCAAAACTGCCTACAACCCTCACTGCAGGGCAAGGTATTGATCTTCCCCTTCACCAATGGGACAAGAACACAACAGCAAGGATAAATCATCTGGAATTTCCTAGGAATAAAGTCTCTTCCCTGTCCCAGTGGTGGCAGACACCCCAATGCTCCCAAAAATACTCTGAGGAGGAGAAGAGGGCATGGAAAAAAATAAACAACTGATCTGAGCATGCTTTGATCCCTTCCTTCACATTTAAATGTGGGTAACCAGGATTTAGGGAAGCCTCTCTACCCTTGGGGAACACCTGAGCCCACTGTGCCTGGCCTCTGCAGCAGTGACACAGATGTGTGAGATGATCCCAAGGAGATTATCTCCTTGCTCCCAGTGGCACCCATAGAGGCAGCCTTTTGTGCAGGAAGTGCAGCTGGATTGAAAAGACATTCTTCTGTTTGCTTAGGCCACTTCCAGCTGGTATTGCAACGACAGTCTGGATTTGGGGGCAAAACCTGGCTGATGGCTGGGCACAGGGCATGGTGGGAATGGAGTTACATCCAACTTGGGCTGGGCACCACTGGGGAACCCCAGGGCTCAGGGCTGGACCCAGCACTGTTTTATATCTCTATCCATGATCTGGATGAGGGGATTGGCCACCCTCAGTACATTTGTAGGTAACACCAAGCTGGGTGGGAGAGTGGAGGGCAGGAAGGCTCTCCAGAGGGATCTGGACAGCCTGGATCCATGGGCTGAAGACAATGGGGTGAGGGTCAACAAGGTCAAGTGCCAGGTCCTGCCTGGGGTCACACCAACCCCATGCAGCTCCAGGCTGGGGACAGAGTGGCTGGAAAGCTGGGAAAGGCCCTGGGGGTGCTGGACACGAGCCCAGGTGTGCCCA
>PYHW01010264.1:1613923-1625095 GCA_013186435.1 Turdus rufiventris
CAGAGGAGGCTCCAGGATGAGCAGAGGATGGAGCAGCTCTGCTGGGAGGAAAGGCTGGGACAGCTGGGATTGTTCAGCTTTGGGGTGACCTTACTGTGGCCTTCCAGTACCTGAAGGAGCTACAGGAAACATGGAGAGAGAATACTCCCGAGGGCCCTGACAGAGGGCAATGACTTCAAACTGCCTGAGGGCAGGCTTGGATGAGATACTGGGAAGAAATTATTGGATGTGAGGGTAGGGAGGCCCTGGCACAGGGTGCCCAGAGCAGCTGTGGCTGCCCCATCCCTGGAAGTGTCCCAGGCCAGGCTGGACAGGACTTGGAGCAACCCAGGCTAGTGGATGATGTCCCTGCCCAGGGCAGGGAGTGGAATGACATGGGCTGTCAGGTCCCTCTTCACCCAGAATATTCCATGACAATATTCCATGCCATAGCAGGCTGTGTGATGCCGTTATGTGTCACCCCAGGCTGTGCCAAGCTCTGCTAATGAGATGGAGCTTTTACCAGACATTTCACATTTTTCAATTTTTAATTTACAATTATTTTAGATGTAATTCAAAACCAAACCTATGGAGGAAGCCCTGCCATAGATTTCTCATCCCCATTACCCAGCTCAGCTACCCAGATTGTCACCCCTTTCCAGGGAGGCGGATCCTGTTGCTGGATGCCCTCTCCACATCAGTGCGGTGCTGGGAGGCTGCTCCCTCCAAACACTCCCCATTCCCTGGGAATGGTCCCCATCACCGTGTCTCCCTGATTTCCCACATCCCCCAGCAGAGTGGGACAGCCAAGGCATGGGGAAACTGAGTCAGGTGCTGGCAGCTCGCCCAGTTCCAGCTGTGCCGGGGGTGGAGCTTGGAGCCTCATCCTGCATCCTTAGGGCCCGGCATATCCGGCAGGGAAGGGGTGCGGGTGGCTCGGCTAAGGAAATGGGAGAGACCTGGCCGGGGTCCCGCTCTCCTCCTCCTACAGCCCCACCTCCCCGGTCCGCTTAACATCCCATGGGCCGCCCGTGGGGCCAGCAGCGCGTCCCCAGCGCGGTGCCCAGGCTGAGCTCCGTGCCGGGCCAGCCCTGGTGACAGCAGCGCGTCCCCAGCGCGGTGCCCAGGCTGAGCTCCGTGCCGGGCCAGCCCTGGTGACAGCAGCGTGTCCCCAGCGCGGTGCCCAGCCTGAGCTCCGTGCCGGGTCAGCCCTGGTGACAGCAGCGTGTCCCCAGCGCGGTGCCATCCCCACGATGCTGCTGCTGCTGCTGCTCAGCGGGGCCCTGGGCTGCGGGGCGGAGCAGGCAGGTAAGGCAGGGACACGGCGGCGCTTGGGGACACCGGGGTTGCCTTGGGGCACACGGGGTGATGTCTCTGTCTCACATCTCCTGCAGCCCCGCTCGCCTTCACCATGCTCCAGCTGACCCGCGTCTACATGGGCAATTCCATGTTCCGGGGCAACGCCAGCCTGAATGGGCAGCTCAGCCATCTCCTGGACCAGGATAATGTCACCCAGGTGCTCCCGCTGGAGCCTCCGGACGCCTGGGCCCGGCGGCGCGACGTGGTGACCACCTACCTGAGCAACTTCAGGAACCTGGTGAAGCTCTTCAACAGGGAGAGACCCACCGAATGTGAGTGGTACCCGGGACAGGGGTGGTGCCCCGAGGAAGGGGAGCCTCTTCCACGCGGCCAGGGAATGGGGGTGGCTCTCAGGGACAGATCGGTGAAGGGATGGGGACACATGTGCAAAACCTCTCTGTGGGCAAAGGGAGCCCTTCTGTGGAGCCGAGAATTTCTTACCCGGACCACACCCTGGGAATGGCATCATGCTCAACCTGTTGCTGCTCCTCAGGAAAAGGGCTGGGGGCTGCAGCCTGTGATGGTGAGGTGTAGGAAGCTTGTCTGCTCCCTGCTTGTGCTCTGCCTGCATCCCACCTGCATCCTACCTGCATCCCACCTGCACCCCGTCTGCTCCCTGCCTGCATCCCGCAGCTGGTGGGAACGCTGTTCATGCTCCTGCCTGCTCTGCCCCACAAGCCCTGTCACCTCTGCGGCTCCTGCCCGGGGTGTGCTTTCCTCTCCTCTCCTGTTACCCCCAAACCGGTTTTGCCCCAGCCCCACATTCCCGTACCCCTGGGGAGCCCAGTGTCACCGCGGGGTCTCTGGCATGATGCGCCCCATCCCTCCCGGTGTGCCTGTCCTGATGTCTCGCTCCATCCGCAAGAGCCACGAGCAGCTCCGTGCCCAAAATCTCCCTCTCCTTAAAACTGGAGCTGTGAGGAGATAAGGGAGGGGAAACAATGCCGGCCGCTGGAAAAGTCCCTGCCATGGTCAAACCGAGGGGAAGCAAAGCTGTGTGTGGCACAAGGCTGAGGCTGTGCGAACTCAGTGCCCAGTTTGCTGCTGGTGAGCGGTACTGAGGGTGGGAGCGTGGTGACCCTGTCCCCTCCCTCTGTCCCCACAGTCACACAGCACCTGCGCTGCCACCTCGGCTGCCGCCTCTACCCCAACGGCACAGCCCAGAGCTTCTACGAGGTGACCCTCAACAGGACAGCGTTCCTCAGCTTCCATGTCCCCAATGCCACCTGGGAGCGGCGCTGGCCCGGTGACCTCCCGGTGGCCGCCTTCGCCCAGGAGCAGCTGATGAAATACCCCATAACCACCCAGGACCTGCAGTATTTCCTCAACACCACCTGTGTCAGCATCCTGGAAGCTCAGAGCACCAGGACAGGTCCGTGGTGGGGCCGGGGCTGGGGACAGGGACGCGGTGCCGTGGCCCAGCCGTCACCTCCATCTCTCTCGCCTCTTGCAGGAAAAGTCAGCAGCAGATCGCGCACTCCGCTGGTCCTGGGGCTGGTCCTGGGAAGCCTGGCCCTGCTGGGCACAGCCCTGGGCATCTTCCTGTGCACAGGAGGGAGCTGTTAGCGTGGGCAGCTGTCCCATGTCACCCCAGGACACAGGGAATGGACCTGTCATCTTCCCGTGCATCCATCACCACCCTGTGGAGGCAGGGGACAGACCCATCACCTCCCTGCGGAGTCAGGGGATGGATCCATCATCTTCCCAAGGATCCAGCAACTCTCCATGGATCCATCGTCACCCTGGGGAGGCAGGGGCTGGATCCATCATCCCTGCACAGAGACAGAGGATGGACCCATCATCCCCCCATGGAGGTGGGGACCAAGCCCATCCCTCACAAGGGATGCAAGTCCCTCGTGTCACAGACTTTGCTCCCCAAGGACACCAGTGGCTTCCCAGTCCTGTCCCAACCAGCTGGCCCCTCCAGCAGCCCCTGTGGACAGTCCTCACGGTGGGCAATGCACTGAGATTCCACACAGAAACACTGGGAAAATGGAAAAATGGTGGGGGAGTGGCATGGGGGGAAAGCAGCAGGAGAAACAGCCATGGCATGGTTAAAAGCATGGTGTTAAACCCTCATTTCTCCCTGTTCCAGTGGGGATGGAGGGAGGATGTCACACCTTGTGTAATAAAACCACCCATCAGCTCTCACCACACCTTTGGCTGCTCTTGTTCCTCTTGGCAGCACCGATGTGGGGCTGTGCATCCATCCTGGGCCACGGCTGCTGGTGCTGGGTGGGCTCGTTGGTGTTGCCAGCCCCTGTGCCACACCTTGGGCTCTGTGCTAAGTTTTCCTGGTCTCTGGAAAGACACTGGTGGTGTTTGCAGGAGGGTGTTGCACCTCCTGAACTCATCTCAACCTTCTCCTAGCTTTGGTTTGACTCAAGTAATTTTCTCAACGTTTTTCATTTCCTCGCTCAATGTGAGGTGCTGAGGTCAAGCACACACAGCTGTGAGGGGACAGTTTTGCTTGTCCACAATCTGAATCCAAGCTAAACATTCCACTTTGTTTAAAATTTGATTGCATCGATAAGAAACTCTTGGCCACGTTTCCCTTTCACCCAAAAGGGGATTTTTGAGCTCTCCTGCACATCTCCACTGCTCTGGTGGCAGGAAGGGCTGGGGATGAGCCAGGAGCTGGCTGGGAACAGCACAAGAGAGAGGCTTTCCTGGGTTAGCTACCAGCTCTTTCCTTTCTAATCACCCTGCGAGCAAGATAGGCTGGGATGAGGGAAGATGGGAAAAGAGACGAGGGACAGAGGGATGCGAAGATGACCTTAGGGCTGGTCCTAGTGGAGGGATGGAGGGGGAGGTCTCCAAAGCCCACATCTCATCACCCTGGCCCTCAGCCACCCTGGAGCAGCCGCTGCCTCCCCTGGGCTCCTGGGGCAGGGGCCGGGGCGCTCCCCACCCTTGGCGGGCTCCGAGAGGCCGGAGAATCCAGAACAACACGGCTGAGGCACGGGAACGTCATTGCTCGGCCCTTGGAGCAGCGCCCTTGGCAGGAGCTGTGCTGTGAGCGCTCTGTGTCCCTGCTGCCAGCATCCAGGGACACCAGGGCAGTGCCCAAGGTCACACGTGCTGCACTGGCTGCCCACAAAGGGATCCAGTCCCTTCCAGCTGGGAGAAACCGTGGCACTCCCAGCTCTGCTTCGTTTCCAGCTCGGGGCATCTCTGCTACCTGCAGCTGCTGCATCATGGTCCCCAAGACTTGGACAGATTTTCAGTCCCCTCTGCCTGAGCTGCAGCTCCCTGCGCCAGCTGGGATGGCTGAGAGTGGATGCTGTGGGATCTCCATGGCTGTGACAGAGCAGGGATGGTACCCAGGACAGACCCAGGTGGCAAACCCTGGTGGGGAAGCCTAGAACAGCAGAGCTTGTTTTGTTTTTTTTTGCTCCAGGAATGTGTCATCTTTTGGACAGATGAGCAAATCTGAGCTTCTCCACTTCACACAGCTCTGTAAAATCCTTTTTCCTGGCCCTGAGCCCCCTGTGTGTGTCTGGAGAACATTCCAGAATGGAGCTGACTCTGCTGCTCTTCTTGAGTTTCCACAAGGGACTGGGCAGTGGGGATCCCCCAAAAGTGCAGAACCATGAGGAGCAGCCTCATCTCCATTGGTATCCATGGGCAAGGCACCCAAACCTGGCACCTCCACCCCAAGGCACCTCCCTGGCAGTGACCAGCATCAGTGTCTGACCTGGACATGGTGACAAGCACAGAGGGGTTATGGTGGCAGCACCCACCTCCATCATAGCCCCAAAATTTCTCTTCCTCACCCAAAACATCACAATTTGTTGCCTCAACGTTTTTCTTCCTCACCCCAAAACCCTCAAGTGCCTCATGGCAGGGCCACTGAAACCTGGCTGGGTGTGGCAGCTGGGGGCAGTGGCCTGGCTGCCTCAGAACTGGGAGCTGAGCTCCTGTTTTGCCATCACTCCAACTGGACCAGCTTCCTGGCAGCCAGCAGCCACATGCACGGCCATCCTTTCCCAAATTTGGCCGCTCTTCCGCCCCGGATCACAGCCTGGGACAGGCGCCAGTGTGTGTTCCATCACTGAGGGGTGGCTTCAATTTTCTCCTTGGAGGACTTTTGGGTTCTGCAGGAGGGTGAATGAACCCACACAGAAACCTCTGGCAGCTTTACCCAGCTCCCAGAGTGACCCATCCCTGTTATCTGCAAGGATTGCTGGGCAAGGCTTTGTTTTCCATGCATGGTTTCCATCAGCCTGCTCTGCTGTCACTGTCTTGGATAAGGGCTCAGATAAGATGCCCAAGCCTTGATCTTTGTTCCAGTGAGGCAATGCCCATGTGCCAGGAACCAGCTCTTTCCTTCACCCCATCCCATGGGGAACTTGGATGAGGTGGGCAGGTCACCTGGTCACCTTTTGGACATCAGCCCCCTCTGCAAGGTCTGTATCTCCATTCTTTGGGAGCCACCGTGCCTCAGGACAAAGGGCTGGATGGCTCCAGGAGCTGCCCAAAACCAGTGATGGGCTCTGGTGCCTGCTGAGGGTGGGAGAGGGAAAACAAGCGGGGCTGATGGGATCCATCTGGCAGGAAGCAGGATTATCCCTGTAAACACCCCTTACGCACTCAGCGCCTGCACTGGTGTCATCGTGGCTTTTCAGGACTAAACAAACCCAACTTCTCAGAGGTTATTGTGCCACAGCCACAGATGTCTTCATTCCTGACTTTGGAACACCATTGTTAACCCCAGGGGCTGCACTGGGGTGAGGGGTTCTGATTCCACATGGAAGCCAGCAGCCACCTGGAAGAGCCTCCCAGCACAGGGAAGGGCGGCGCCGGACACTCCCTCCTCGCAGGGCGGCCTGTGCCCAGCGCTGCCCCCTTCCCTTCCCGCTGATCTCCCAGCTCAGCCGGGGAAACAGGAGAGAGAGCTGGCTGCTGGCCAGGAGCAGGGATGGAGGCAGGCATCCCACACCTCTGCCCTGCCCCAGAAGACCTGGGGAAGCTCTGGAGCGAGCCAGGCTGCTCCACCAGCTCCTGCAATGCAGGCGAGCAGGGATGGGGGCTCCCAGCTGGGAGGAATCATCACTTCACCTTCCCTTCCCAGCTGGAGGCTCCCACTACAAAACCACGTGTCCTCAGAGCAAACTCTCCTCCTGGCACCAGCCCCTTCTCCCTTCTTCCTCCACTGCTCAGCCCTGGAGCAGAAAGTTTCAGAGAGAGATAAACACATGAAAAAACAAGATTTTTCTTTGGAAAAACCCAAGCTTACACGGTGCTTTCAGAAAAGTTTCCCTGGAAAAATGGCTGTTTAGCAACACTTACACCCACTTCCCAGAGCTGGGAACAGCCTTTGGTGTGGCTGCCACTGGGAGCACAGCCCTCCTTCCAAGACCCCCACAACAAGAGCTGAAACTCCTTGGAGCACCCCCAAAACTTCACCATCCAGTCTGGGATGGGGAATGTGGCTCTAGCTGCAGCCAGCCCACACAAGGCTGCAGGGCATGATGGATCTGAGCCCTCCCATCATCAATCTCCCATGGAATCCTCATTCCATCAGCTCCTTCCCCTCCCTGGGCTGGGAGGGATCCAGGCAGAGGGTAGGAACACAAGTGTTGATGGAGGTGATGACATATCAAAGCCAGCCTGTGGTTGGCCCTGCAGCAACACACACAGCCCCTGGAGGTGCTGGAAACCATTCCCTTCAGGAATAAAGCAGGACCCCATTTCAGCCAGGCCTTCCCAAAGCAGCGTGGACTTCTGGGCATGCATTCCAAGGACAAGTGCTCTCCTAGAATTGAACAACATGCCTTCATCTGAACACTCACCCTTCCAAGGAAACTTGCGTTTATTTGTTCAGCTTGGGAATGGTGTTGCTCAGAAAGGACTGGAAATTCAAGCTGTGCATGACAGAATTCTCAGCCTGAAGGTTCAGTCAGGATCATTGTTTGGTGCCAGACCAAATGCGAACACCTAGGCCTCATGGGAAGCATTTCTGTGGATAAAGGAGTCCATGTGTGCCATGACTCGCTCCCACCAGCTCCATGTCACTGGAGAAGGGGACAGAGGATGTCATGGACACTGAGAACCCTCTGGATCCCCAGCTGTTGGAGCACAAATATTCCCTGATCCTAAAAGAAGCACATTGTGAATGGGCCAGAACCAAAGCCACAGGGAACATTTGAGCAAGCACTGCTGTTGTTGCTGGGCAAAAGTATGGGAGCACTGGAAGCTTTGTGAAGGTGGGAAAGGTGTTGGAGGCTGGCTCTGAACACACCCTGCAGCAGGGGAGAAAGGGTGGAAGGAAGCAGGGATGCTTGGTTGGAACTTGGGGCTTTGTTCCTGTTTTTCTCCTTGCTGGTGTGCAGAGCTGAGGCTCTGCAGCCATTGTTGTGGTCTCCAAAGAGTCTGGCCCCACAATGCAATAAAAACAAACCACAGGAAGGAAAGGAATTAGCAGGGAAAGGAAAAGCAGCAGTGGGAACAAGGACTCGGGCCCAAAATAAACCTGCTGGCTGCTGCTGGGGGTGCAGGTAGGAGAGGTTCCACCTTCCCCTGGGGGAGAACTTGGAGCTTAGAGGTGAAATCCTGGCTTTTTGGATTTATTGCTACAGGTGAGCAGGGTTGCAAGGGGCTGGAATAACAGGAAACAGCCTCATGCCCAGGGATATGGGAAGGAATTTCCTTGAAATCTGAGGTTTCCTAGAAACTTGAACTAAGAGGAAGCACAGGTAGCACCTGGAAAAGACTGGGAATCATGGGCAGAGGAAGCAGCCTCACCTGGGGTCACCACTTCATCCTTACGGAGTCTGAGGAGAAGCAGAGACCAAGGGTTTGGCACTGCAGGTTTGTCTTAGCTGCTCCCCAAACTCCTGCTGTGCTCTGCCAAGGCAAATGTACACGATGATCCAACAGGAAATCTTCCCGGGGCTACTGCTTCCCCTGCGTCACTGCCACTGGAGCTGCAGGGCTGGGCGGGACTTGCTGGAGCACGGGCAGCAGGCACACAGGGGCTGTGCCTACCTCGAGCTGCTTCCAGAGCTCCCAAGGAAGGAAAACGGAATAAACCAAAACCAAAACCACCTTGAGGCTGCATCTGCTGCTCCCCAGCAAACACTTCCCTGTAGGCAAACCAGAGCCCACCCACTTCCCACATTGAGAATGGTGTAGGGAGAAGCTGGAAGGATCCCACTTTACAGCCCCCAAGATCCCTGAAGGAACTGCAAGGAGTGTGGAGCCAGGTGGCGTTGGGCTCCTCTCCCAGGGAACAAGGGACAAGAGGAAATGGCCTCAAGTTGCTCCTGGGGAGGTTTAGATATTGGATGTGACAGAAAATTCCTTCCCTAAAAGGGTGGTGAAGCCCTGGCACAGCTGCCCAGAGCAGTGGTGGAGTCCCCATCCCTGGAGGGGTTTAACAGATGTGTGGATGTGGCACTTGGGGACATGGGACAGTGGTGGGGGGACAGTTGGACTTAACCTCAGAGAGTTTTTCCAGCCTTACTGATTCCATGATTTCTGTTGCTGTCTGGCACAGGGAAGCCCAGGTCTGCCCCAGAAACAATCACCAGGGAGGTTTTGCCATTCCAACTCCAACAAACACTTTATTCCCATCAGCCTCACCCGTCCTCACAGAGGACAGAGCCCAGGAGGGGAGGGAGCTTTTCCAGACTGGTTCCATGTGGGGGCAACAAGGGACAACCAAGGCCATGAGGAGCCATTCCCAAATTCCACCATGACCAAGGAGTCTTTGCTAAGCTGGTGCAACTTCAAATTTCAAACCAAGCGTTGACTCTTGGGACTTGGTAGTTAAGAGAGGCCCACAGGCGCCTTGACAGACTCTTTTCCCAACCAATTGTGGGGCCTAACACAGCCCAGTGCACTCCCAACAGCACCAGTATTCCTGCCCCAAAACCAGACTCTGAACCAATACCACACTCAGGACTCAGAGGGGAAAGAGAGGAAGGGCTAGGATTTAAAATACCACCCCAAAAGAACAGGAATTTGGAAGAAAATTACGCAAAGGACGTAAAAAGCAGGAACAGCTATGAAAATATGTTGAGATGGCCAAGAAAAGTCACATCAAAATATATTTAAAAACCAGAAATTCCAATCTGTGTGGAATTTAAAACTCCTTTCCCCCACCTATGTTTTCCTGCTCAAGGAATCTCTGTTGTTCCAGGACGTGGAACATGATAGGCAGCACCAGTTATGTCCTGAAAAAGTATTTCCCCAAACTCTGAGTACTTCCATAATTTACAAACCAAAGATGAGCTAAACCTCAGTCATTGCCCCCCTCCCTCTTCCCCCTTCTACAGTGGGCAGGAGAAAAGACCTCAAGCAATTCTGCCTTTGCATTTCCAGGGAAGTCCAATTTTTCCACACATCAATATCCCTGCAATCCATTGTAGACCTTCTGCACTGATCCTTGCTTCAACAGCTGCTTGAGACCTGCAAGAGAGAAGGGAGATATCACACCCTGCAAGGGAGAAGGGAGATGTCACACCCTGCAAGGGAAGGGAGATGTTACACACAGAGCACAGCAAAGACATCGGGATGACTTTTTCCAACTCTTCCCCGTTCCCGAAACCCCGTACACTAAACATTCCAAGGAACTGGCAGTTCAGGGATCTGCATTCTTATTCTTGGTATCAAATCCTTACCAAACAGGCTGAAAGAGTGAGTCAGCCCTTAAATCCATAATAACTCATGTCCTGGGGTCAGCATGACAGAGAAGGGCTGGCAGGTCTCCGTTGCTGCTTAAAGGGCAAGTCCACAGGGAGCAGAGGAAGCAGAGTGGCACGGGTGGATGTGTCACTGTTTTTCCAGAGATTACAGAGGGAGTCCCTCTGATTAACTCAGCCTGGTCACTCACTGCCCTGGAGTCCCTTGGGACACAGCTCAGAGCAGCCTCACTAGAAGGACATTGAGGGTTGGAGCGTGTCCAGGTCAGGGAATGGAGCTGGGAAAGGGGCTCAGCCTGGAGAAAAGGAGGCTCAGGAGGAACCTTCTGGCTCTGCACAACTCCCTGACAGGAGGAGACAGCTGGGGGGGCAGACTCTGCTCAGGGGAACAAGGGATAGGATGAGAGGAAATGGCCTCAAGTTGCTCCAGGGGAGGTTTAGATTGACTATCAGTAATGAAACCAACCAATTTACTTGTACAGAAGAAAATTCCAACCTTTCAGGCATGTAAATCCTTCAGGAAATCCTGCTAAAATCAGTTTGTCTCCCTGCAACCCTCGTCCTGCTTGTCTATCCTTAAACCTCATTCTACTGTCCTTGAAAATCAGTGACGGGATATGTAAGGGTCACAGTAGCTGTGTTAAAATACTGAAAAAACTGTCCTGATAATAGTAACTGGAAGCAGGATGTCTCTCTGCCAGGCAAGAACTTCTCATGTTCCTTCCCTGATGGCCAGAGATTCCTGAACTCTTTTCAGGAACACCAGGACAAAGTGAACCCCTGTCCAGGAGCTGCTCATTATTAGAGCATATTAGAGCAGCTCATTATCATCATTCTCCAAGGCAAATTCACTTCCTCCTCCGCATCCAGAGGAGGCTCCAAGTCACTTCCTGGCTGGTAGGTGAAAGGATGTGGCTCCTGGATGTCTGGTTCTTAGAAAAAAAAGGCTGTAGACGGAGAAAGGTGTGCTCCAGGAACCCTGAAAATACTGGGATTAGCACTATGCCACACCTCACTTCCCAGCAGCTCCCACACCCCCGGCAGCTGCCTGCTGGCCTGAAGAACACCCTCAATAGTGCACAGGATATTTCAACACATACCCGAGGTTTAATCAGGAATTTTAACCAGGAATCCTAACAACTGGTGTTACTGCACTTCAGGCACTGTTTACTGGAGCCTGAAGTCA
>PYHW01010264.1:1635157-1682657 GCA_013186435.1 Turdus rufiventris
CCCGCCCGCCTCACCCCGCACTACCTTCGCAAGACGGCCGCCTACGCCCGCGCGCGGGCGGACCAGGGCTGCTTCCCGCGGCTGCGCTGGCCCTGCTGGCGGCACATCGCCTGCGGGAAGCTGCAGCTGAGCCGCGAGATCGCCTGGCTCTACTTCGAGCTCTTCCGCGGCCTCCTCGGGCCCGCCCCGCCGCTCCGCCTGCGCTGGGCCGAGGCTGTGGCAGCCTGCGCCAACGCCGAGGAGCTGGAGCGGGAGCGGAGCAAGGCAAGAGCCCGGGCCGGCCGAAGGCAGGGGGAGCCCCGAGCCCGCCCGAGGGGGGGCCCGGCCCAGCCTGACTCTTGTCTGTCTCTCCCGTGCTCTCCAGCTCTCCGTGGACACTCTGCAGTTCCTGCTCTTCCTGTACGTGCAGCAGCTCCACAAGGTTTCCCTGCGGCGGTCTCTGCTCGGGGACGAGTGGCCCAGCCCCCGGACCAAGTCTCCCAGCCTGCCTGGGAAATCAGCCGGCGACAACAAGGTACCTGGTGCCCGTGGGGCCCCTCTTCACTCTGCGGAACTGCCTTCAGGGGGCTTGGAAAGGGGCTGGTTTGTTCCTGGCGGGGTTTCACCTCTAGCAAAGTGTGAGCAGTCGTCTAGCTGCAGAATTCCAGTAAATGAGGTGAAGTTGTTATCATCTCTTCAGTTTATCAAAAGGTTTTTTCTAGTTTTCCATGAGACTTTTGTGTAGTCCAAAGCCGACTGAATATTCCCTAAGAATCTTGGCAAGTCTTTTTTTTAAGAAACAAGAGCCTTTTTGGTTTATTAGTCAAGCAGGAAGCTCTCCTCCTGCTCATAGTGCCTTTCCCATGAGGCAATGTAAAATTTTGGATGCCAGGGAGTTCCCTGGCATCACCTTCTGTTTCTGAGAGGGGAGCTAGTTTTTCAGCTGTAGATCAACCACATGGAAAAGCTGTTTCCTTTTGAAATACTGCTGGGTGTTTAGGAAGGAGTGAGTTGGATGTGCCCCGTGGGCAGCTCTGTGTGGGAGAATGGATTACAATTTGTAACCCTGTGTCAGGCCATGCAAGCCTCTGAAGTTCTGGCCCAGATGCTGTGAGTAGGATGAGCTGGTGAAATGTAGCTTGGGGCAAACTGGAATCATTAAAAATAGGAGCTGGGTAACTTTATCCTGAAATGTTGAACAAAAGTGGTGAGGACAAAGTGTAATCACAGCTGTGTGTTCCTTCACCAAAACTTGGCTTTATGAAGCTCTGCCAGAATTCCATTCTCCTGCTTTTTCTGGGAGGCTGGAGCCCTTTAGAATTTGGAATAAGGATTCTTTCAGAGGGTTTGGTTTATTGGCTGTGGAAAATGACCTTCTGCTTTTTATCCTGGAAGGCAGCACAGGATCCTGGCTGCAGGGATTTTCCAATGGAGCAGCTCCAAGACCTTGAGTGTCAGCTATTGATTTGTTTCCTCCCTTTAAATGCCAGCAGCAGCAGCAGCCTGGATGTGTGTAGGACTGTAGGAGAGCCTGGTGCTGCTCTCTAGAAGGAAATGCTTGGTACTTGAATTGGAATGAAATTTTTATTTTGAGTTTTTGGGGGAGCAGGTGTCTTTCCTATGGAAGAGCAGAGCAGCAGGAGTGAGCAGGACTGTGTCTGACTGGGTTTCCTTCTAGAGTGATTCTAAGCAAGGATTTATATATATTGTGAACTCACCCCATTGCATCTTTTCCTGTCCCTCCAGAATTGGAACGACCAGGAGCACCTTGCCTTTGTTCAGAGCCACCTCTTGGATATGCTGGAGCTGCTGCTGGAGCCAGAGCAGCTCTCAGCCTCTTCCCATTCCAGCTGCAGCAGCCTGGTGTCCCTCGAAGCCGTGTGTGCTCTCAGCTTCCTGCTCGAGGGCACCGTCAGCAATTCTGGCACCGTGCGGCCCCTCCACGAGCTGGCCCTCAGGCAGCCCTGCCATGGCCACAATGGATATTCCAAGGTGGCTAGAGCCTTCTCCCTGCCCAAGCTGGAGAGCTGGCTGCGTTCCTGCCTCACCCCTAACCCCTTGGGAATGGCTGTCTGCCTCAAAGCTGGGAAGAAGCTGGCGTGGGCACAGCAAGGTGGGAAAAACTGCTGGGAAGTTGTTCTTAGGAAGGTAGAAATATGGGGGAAAATGTGGGACGGAAGAAATGAAAGGCAGAAATATGGAGGAAATGGGAATGTGTGAGCAAAATAGAAATACATAGAAATATACAGATATATTGCAAGTAGGAGTATGGAAAAATAGAAGCAGGAGCATGCAGAAGTAAATAGAAGTGCAAAAATATAGAGAAATGGGAAAATAGTAATAGAGAAAGTGAAAAACACAGAAATAAAGCTAGAAATGCAGAAAAATAATTATAGGTAAATAGTATAAAATAAAATTTAGGGAAAAACAAACCTAGAAATGGGAACTTGGCTTCTGTTGCTGACCAGGGATCTGGCAGTGGGGTGGGACCTGGTCTAGGTTTCCTTGTCTCCAATCCAGCCCCTGTCCTTCAGGGACATGACAGTGGAGCAAAGGCACTTTCCCCCCTTAGGATAAAGAATTTAACTCAATGTTTTGTTTCCCTGACTGCAGGATCCCAAGAGGGGCAGTGGGTTAGGGAGGATGGGGAAGGGCTTAAGGATTGTGTCCTAGAGGGAGCATTTCTCTTTTAAAAAGGCAAAATTCCTGCTTAAAACTTGCCCTCAGGATCTCCCTGCTAAACTGGGTCTTGTGTTCAGGAACAGGCTTGTAGAACTGGAGATTCTTGGCTTGTGGGAGGCTCTGACTGCTCCTAAGTAATTTTGAAGTGGTTGTGATCCTTCAGTATCTCTCAGTTTTGGAAATTTCTGGTGCCTTGTGCTGCTGACCTGCCCAGGAGGCATCAAGGATGGTGTTTCTGATGTGGGAAGTACCATCCCATAAACTTTGGGGCTGATGATTTTCCTGAGGGATTGCTGGACCCAGAGCTTTTTGTGGGCTTTGTTTTGCAGTGGAAGGAACGACCAGGAAAGCCAAGATTGCCTGCAGTGCCCGGGTGGTGCCGGAGGTGGCCCCCATGGTGATCATGAGCCACGTGTACAGGCAGACCCTGGCCAAGAGCTCAGACACTCTGGTGGGGGCTCACATCAGAATCCATCGCTGCAACGAGTCCTTCATTTATCTCCTGTCTCCTCTGCGGTGAGTTTGGGTTCTCCTGGGACACAGCTGGGCTGACCATGAGTGTGTCCGGGGGGCCAGGAGGCCAATGGGATCCTGGGGAGCATTAGGAAGAACATTCCCAGTAGCTCATGGGCTCATCCTGCCCCTCTGCTCAGCCCTGTGAGGCACAGCGGGGGTGCTGTGTTCAGGTGTGGGTTCCTCGGGAGGGACAAGGAGCTCCTGAGAGGGCCCAGTGGATGGTACAGAGTTGGTGAAGGGACTGGAGCATCTCCCTGATAAGGAAAGGCCTTGGACTAGATGGAAGTTCCTTCCTGTTGCAACTATGTTAAGACAGACTGGACTGACACCATCATCAGTCCTGTACTAAAAAGTTCTCATGCCTTCTTTTAGGGGACTTTGCTCAGGCAATTCTGACTCCTTTCCTCACAGGCAGCTCCACACAGCACTGACTCCTTCTCTCCTCTCTGCAAGTTTCCTTCTGCATGACTGGCTAACCCCAAGCTGTCCCTTGCAGGACCACATGTCCCTTACTTCCTCAGAGCACAGCCAGCAGACTCCATCCCAAACTGCAGCAGACTCTGGGTCTTAAGCTGCAACTGTAACTGACTCTCAGCTAGCTGACCACTCTTTTATAACACCATTCTCACTGGGCAGGCAAGGCTGTCTCCATTTCTTGGCAATCAGAACAGCTGTAATTCATTGAGAAAACTTGCCTTCTGCACTATCCTTGCCAAACCATCTTCTCACACCTTCCAGCCCTAATGATTCTGTATTTCTTTGGCAGATCTGTGACCATTGAGAAGTGCAGGAACAGCACCTTTGTCCTGGGCCCTGTGGAGACATCAGTCCACGTGCAGAGCTGTGACAACATCAAGGTCATCGTGGTTTGCCATCGCTTGTCCCTTTCGTCTACCACCGGCTGCACTTTCCACACGCTCACACCCACACAGCCCCTCATCCTCTCGGGGAACCAGGCAGTCAGCTTTGCCCCTTTCCACACCCATTATCCCACGCTGGAAGATCACATGGCTCAGGTGGGCTTGGCCACTCTGCCAAACTACTGGGACAGCCCCATGCTGGTGTGCAAGGACAGCGGTGACACGAGCGTCTTCCGGCTCCTGCCCCCCTCAGACTTCTACACCTTTGTGATTCCCTTCAAGATGGAAGGAGACACCACAGAGACCCCAGGGGGGCTTCCCCAGCAGTACCAGGAGGTGCTGAGCCAGCGGGAGCAGAAGGTGCAGATGTGGCAGCGCATGGTGAAGGAGGCAGGGCTGAGCAGGTGCGTGGCCCCCGGGAAGGGCACATGGACAGAGGGTTCTTGGATGGGGTTCCACAGAAATCCTTGGAGGATGGGCTGGGTTTATGAGCCATGTCTTGCAGGCCAGTCCTAATTAGTAATTAGCAATTGTGGGATTTTGCTTGGTGAGGTGGGAAGAGTAATGCTCACAGGCATAGCTCACAGTTGTAGAATCCCAAAATGCTTTGGGTTGGAAGGGGCCTTAAAGCTTATCCTGTTCCACCCTCTGCTATAGAACTTTCTCCACTATCCCAGGCTGCTCCAGGCCCTGTCCAGTGTGGCCTTGAACAGTTCAGGGATTGGGCAGCCTGTTCCAGGGCCTCACCTCCCTCACAGGGAAGAATTTCTTCCCAATATCCCATCTAACTCTGCCCTTTGGCAGTGGGAAACCATTTCCCATTGTCCTGTCCCTCCATCCCTTGTCCCCAGTCCCTCTCCAGCTCTCTTGGAGCCCCTTTAGACACTGAAAGGTGCTCTGATGTCTCCCTGGAGCCTTCTCTTCTCCAAATGACCACCCCCAGCTCTCCCAGCCTGCCCTCAGAGCAGAGGGGTTCCAGCCCCTGGAACACCTCTGTGGCCTCCTCTGCATTCCAACAGTGGTACATCCTTGTACTTTATTGTACAAAGGTACCTTATGCTGGGTACCCCAGAGCTGAAGGCAGCTCTGCAGGTGGGGCCTCACCATGTGGAGTAAGGAGGGACAATCCCCTCCCTTGCTCCTGCTGCTCCTGAGGAGGTGCTTTCTCATGTTTGCACGTTCCCAGCTTGTGAGTCTCCAGGAAAAGCATTCCCAGATAGTGCTGAGGTGAGGGACCCACCCTGGCAGTGGATTGGGCCAGGGCTGGGTGTGCTGCTTGGGGTCCCTGTTAGCCCCAGCCTTCACTTTGGGATTGAAGCTGTCAATGGCTGTCCCAGCCCTTGCTGAGGTGAGCTGGGACTGTGCATGTGGATCATTGCAGCAGTCACCTTGTGGGCATAGCTTTTAAATTCCTCTGGAGCAGATCACATGGAATCCTCCGCCTATCTTCCCTGGTAAGCACAGAATGGGGATAAACCCCATTTCAAACATCTCTTGTTCTCCCAGGGCTGCTGCTTCCCACCACAGTTTTGGGAAGGTGTTTGGCCTGTCAGAACCTCCCTGTGAAAGAATTGTGAGGAAACAGGGATGATGTGCTTAGATTTGCCATCATCTGCTGCAGTCACAGGAGGCAAGAGCTTGCTGCTTGTTCCATAAAAGGGGGGAAACTCTGGCAACTTTAGAAGCTTGTTGAAAAGAAACTGGGCAGCTGACAGTGGAAAATGTCTGTTGTCTCCTGCAGGCAGGGAAACAAGGAGGTAGACAAGTAGGAAGCTTAGAGCAAACAGGATATCAGGCTTGTAGAAAGAAAAAAGCTGCTGTGCTCAAGCGGGGAGGTGAAAGAGAGTGTTAGAAATAAGAAGACATCTTTCAAGAAGTTGAAGTTGTCTGATTGAGGAAAGTGGGGCAAAAAAAGAATGTAAATCCTGCCAGGCTGAAAGTAAAACCACCATAAGACAGGACCAAGGAGACAGCTTGAGGAACAACTTGCAAAAGCATAAAATCCTGTTTATTCATTTTCTGAGCGTATCAGACAGAAAGTCTTTCAGGGTCAGTAGCAGATCAAGGTAGAGAAAAAGCTCTTGGAGAAGATAAATCCACAAGGGAAGAAAGAAGTGGCTGCCTTTGTGTTCAGTGGGGAGGAATTTAGGTTAGTTTGTGTCCCAGAACCCTGCTTTGCTCTTTGGAGAATGGCTCAAATGGAAGAAAACATACAGACAGCAGCCTTAACTTGAAAAAAGGGTGTGGACATATGGAGTCTGTCTGAGGGTGATGGGACAAAACTAAATAGAATGGCCTGAACTGGAAGGGACCTTAACAATCCAACCAGATTCCATCCCCTGCCATGGGCAGAGACACCTTCCACTAGCCCAGGTTGCTCCAAGCCCTGTCCAGCCTGGCCTTGGACACTTCCAGGGATCCAGGGGCAGCCACAGCTGCTCTGGGCAATCTGTGGCAGGGCCTCACCATCCTCACAGGGAGAATTCCTTCCCAGTATCCCATCTGACCCTACTCTCTGGCAGTTTGAAGCCATTCCCCCTTGTGCTGTCACTCCAGGCTCTTGGAAAGAGTCTTTTTCTCCATGTTTCTTGTAGCTCCTTCAGGCACTGGAAGGCCACAGTGATTTCACCTCAAAGCTTCTCTTCTCCAGGCTGAACAATTCCAAGTCTCTCAGCCTTTCCTTTAGAGGAGGGTTACTCCATCCCTCTGATCACCTTTGTGCTCTCTTCTGGAGTTGGTTTCCTGCTTTTCCCAGTACAGAGTGGGGTCAGCACATTAAATTAGGAATGGCTTCAAAGCAAACCCACATAAAAATCGCCACAATATTGAAAAATGCTCATGTTTCATTGGTATTCAGAAATGAATTGTGTAAACTCCTTGAAAAAGTCCCTCGGGAGCTACTCCACACCCATGCCACCTTTGGCTTAAGAAATTCCAGATGTGAGCTGATCCCAGAGGGCTGGGATGCTGTTCTGGAGATGCTTTTGGGCATCTGATCAGTGCCAGTTAGCCTGAGCTGAGTGACCCACCCTGGTACTGCTGGGCTTGCCAGAAACACCCCAAAAATTTGTAATAAGCAGCAGGAATGATGTGAGGTGTGTTTATAGGTGCATTTTTTCCCTGATCTCCATCCTCTCTGGTGCTGTCAGAACAGAATTTCGTGTCCTCAGTGCTTAGGCACTGGTTGTTAATCTTAGTTTCCTCCCTTTTCAGCTTTTGAGCTTTCCCTGAGGGGAAAGAGGAGGCAGCCCTGGAGCAGGGTGGTTGTGGTGGTGGGATGGGAAATTTTGTGTGTCTTCTCCAACTCCTCCAGGTTCTGCCTTTGGGGTTCATTATCATCCCATTCACTTGGTAAAAACCTTTTCTGGTTGTCTCTGCAAGGTTCAGGAGCCAAGCCTGGCTCTTCCTGATACATCTGGAGGCTTGTTTGGATAGTACTGTAAATAAATGTGATTTTTCCATATTTCCCTGCTGATGTTTCTGTTTCAGGGATCAGAGGAAGCAGTTCCAGACAGTGGTAGAAAATAAATTCTATGAGTGGCTGGTTCAGACGGGGAACCGGCAGCAGCTGGACAGCCTGGTCCCTCCTGCCACGGGCTCCAAGCAGGCAGCAGGATAACATTCCTGGGCAGGATAACATTCCTGGGCAGCAGGAGGAAAGGGAGGTGAGTAAAAGGCCTCCTTTTCTTTCTTCTTCTCTCCCCCTCAAGAACTGTCCCATGTATGTGTGAACAGCCAAGGCAGAGATAGGAAAAGCAGGAGTCTGTTGAGTGAATGTTCTCTCAAGAGCCTGGAATTTGGGTTTAGTTCTTATTTGCCTGTCAAAAGCCATTTTTCAGCCGAAATCTGTGTCCCCAGTACTGCCTTGTTGTCAGGTTTGATTTGTTGGAGGCATCTGTGAGGCAGATGGGCATATTGCACATAATGTAACATAAAACTGGTTGGAATAGCTGCTCTTCCAAGGAAACTCTGAGTATTGATGTCTGCCCATCTCACTTTTTGCTAAAGAGAGTTCAGTGAGACTTTGGGTCATTCTTTCAATGAGACTTTGGATAATTCCCACTTTTCCCAAGCAGAAGTGGTTTAGGAGCTGGAGACCTGCACTTATTGTATTCCTCTGCCCTGGCATGTTTCAAACCATTAGAAAATTGTTTTATTTTTGATTTAGCCTTTGAACTCCTTTTTCTTTGCTGGTATTAGAAATAAAATTGTCTCCTTTTATTTTGTTTCAGAGCTCTGAGAACAGGCAGTGATGCTCTCAGCCCAGTTCTCATGAAGACTTTGTGGCCATCCCACCTGCACCCGCTGGATCCAACGCCCAGCCCTGGTGTGGATTGGACTGCCCAGCTCCTGTAGGATTCCTGAGCACTGCTGCCTTCCCAGGAATGTGCTGCAACCATCCTGTTGGTGTCTGAGAGGTGCCTGGCATTGGGGGAAGATGAAGTGTCCCTTGTTGCAGAGCTGACACCACAATTAGTGTCCAGCACACCAGGTTCCCTGGGACAAAGCTGGATGCAGGCCTGGGCATCACCTGCATCCTCATGGTACAAACCAGTGATGCTGTTTTTATAAATGTGAAAAAGAAATGTTTCAGTTTTTTATTAATGAAATCCAACAGGGCTTTTTTAATATGAAGATGGCACTTTTTGAAGTTTAATTTTTGTATATAGTTGCACCGTTTTGACAAATGTCAATAAACCAGATTTGTTGGATAAACCTGGCACATGTCTTGGGGAAGGGGTTTTACCTGAAGAGTTGGTCTTAGAGGGACACAGCATCTCTTATCTTGATAAAATGTGAAGCTGTCAGGGAGAGAAATTGCCTATTTATGAGGAAAGTGGGGCAAAAAAAAGAATATAAGTCCTGCCAAGCTGAAAGTAAAACTCCTGTAAACTTCAGCCATGGAGCTGAAGGTTTGAAGGCTGCCCTGGCACGAGGTTTTGGTACAAGCCCTATTCCTATCTCTCATAATTTTCATAAAGGTTATCAGCTTGAATAAGCACCATTCTCATGTGCTGGTGGGGTGTGTTTTGGGGACATGTGCTCATAGCTGAGCACCTAAACAAGCTTGGAAAATAGGCAAAGGCATTGCATGGGTGAGTGGAGGCAGCAGCTGGTGGTGCCTAGGGAAGAGTCATCCAAGCTGAGAGTGAGGGGAAGGCACCCTGCTCTGGAGGCTGCACAGCCTCAGAATTCCTCTGCAGGTCTCCCTTGGCTCCTGGACAGGCAGGTGAGGTGAGTTTGTTGTATTTATTCTGTTTATGTAAGATGAGTTTATCGTATTTAACCAACCTCACAGCTTTGAGCTGTCAACCTGCTGGTGGGACCCGGCTTGTGCTTGGACTGTGATCTTCAGGAACTAAAATCTAAATCAGTCCAAGTGGCCTCAGTGAGAGCAACAGCTCTGGGTGATTCAAGGCTCCTAAAATGGGAAGAGGAGCAGCTGCTGAGTGCGTGTGCCCCGGGCTCTCCCATCTGCCTGCATTTACAGAGCCGCTGTTGCGAGAGTGCTTGTCCTGACAGATTTGAAACAGGGACTGCGTGTTTCGGGCGCTGCTGTGCCAAATTCGTGTCCCTTTGTCTCACTAAGCCTTTGGGCTGGGGCACTGAATAGCTGCAGAGGTGGTTTTTCATAATGTACTGGCGGGGGGGTGGCTGTGGAAGCCAGTGGTCCTCGGCATCCCTGCTCCGAGGGCCGGAGTGTGGCCGAAGGGAAAACTCCTCTGCTCCAACCTCAGGTGCTGGGCTGAGAATTGGGAGTTGGGTTTGTGACACTTGCAGAGACACTCAGAAATCTGAGTGCAGTTTGCTGTGTGAAATCACTCACTTTGTGGGGAGTGGGGACTTGGCCACACATCCTTCTTTCCCTCTCTGTCAGGAGGCGTTTGGAGCAGTGTGGCTCCAACTGAGGCTGTCCCAGGAAGATCTGCAGCCTCTTTGCTGCACAGACGTTTCCATTGAGAGCTTTTAATGCACAGTTGGTCTTTGCAAGCCTCTGGTGTCTGCTCTGAGCACTTGTTTATCGTTCCTTAACTGCATCCTTCATTGCACTGGGACGTGCCCTGATGAATCTCATGTGCCCTCCTTACAAATGGGGTGAGTCTCTAAGAGCCAAGGAGGATTCCTTCTTGTTTAACAAGCTTGGATGGGAGGGAGCAGCCAAATTACCACCCGTGCTCCTGGACTTGGCAGGGGGCTGCGTGTTTTGAGTGCATTTGGCAGAGTTTTGGTGTTCTGACTCAGCAAATGGTAACAAAGGGAGGATGGCGAAGCCTTCCTTTATTCCATAATCCTGTTTGCTTTTCTGGAAATCGGCTATAGCCTCAGAATCACTGACTCAATTTTTGGATCCCATTCTCATGACAAAGCGGCTGTCTGGTTTAAAACAAGCCCGTTATAAAAAGGGCACCTCGGATCCTGGCTGTTTGTAACAGCTGCTGACGTTCCTCCGGCACAGGGGAGCTTGGCTGGAACGGAAAATGTCCAGAGCTGGAACCAAGGTAAGTTTATTTGCAGTGTATTCATGATTTTGGCTAAAAGTGCAGAATTTCACAGGGGTGAATTGTGGGGAAACTTTGTTTTCTTTGTTCTGCTGACAGCTTCCCCCCCTGTCAGGGTGTGGGCAGGGGGAGATGTTGAAATCCCTCCTCACGGGGAGGGAAGCTGGAGCTGAGCCCTCCCAAGGATTTTCCCAGATTTTGGCTGGTTCCTCTAGGTGTGGCTCTGCCAGAGGCTGGAGACAAGCACTGGTGGAGACAGGTGACTGGTGAGGAGGCATTTTGAAAAGGTTTTAAATCTAAACGAGCAGGATCTGATGCCTTGTAAGTCGGGGGTGGAGGGGGCTGTGCCAGCCGGAATCACCGCGCCTGCACAGCGGAGTCTCGTGGAAGGTTCTCTTGGAGCCTTGGGAGAGCCTGACTCCCAGCACCAGCAGAGCTGCCACATCCCTCTCCCATGGTGAAGCAGAGGGTGTGCTGAGACAGAAGGAGTCCTGGAAGATGGCCATGGCACCGAAGGGAACAGTGTTCCCTGAGGGATGCACACTGCCTTGGCATTCCCTGCAATCGGCAGGGATGAAAAATTGGAGAAGGAGGTAGGTTGGGAAGCCCAGCTTCAGCTGGGGTGGCACCTCAGGTGGGCATCCAGCTCCTCAAGCTTGGCTTTAGCAGAGCTGAGCTGGCTGATCCCACAGAACTTATACTGGGTCTGGGACTGGGCAGGGAGAAACAGCTGGGAAGGGAAAGGAGGGTGAGGACTCCGTTCAGTGTCCCTTTTGGAATGTCAAATTCTCTTAGGAGGCTGCAGGAAGAGCTTCATCTGAGTTTGGCTTTTGGGCTGGATTCTTCTAACCTGTGGAGGCTGAGACCCAAGGGGCTTTGGAGGCACCGTGGGTTTGGAGGCACTGGACAATGCCATTGCTTTTCCATGTCCTTCAGCTCTGCGGCTCTCAGGGGCTGGGCGGCTGCTCTGGGAAGCCAAGGAGGGTGTGCTGGTGGCTCCCACATCCCAGGGTGCAAATTTTCTGTACCTGAGCCTAACAAAGGTGCTGGGGAATTACAACTGCTCCATCCTTGAGTCTCCTGTCAGCTTGGAAAGCCTTGAGCACATTCCGCCTTTCCCAAAAGCCGTGTGCCCTCGGAGTGTACCACGGGGAATTCATGGAATATGTGCTGCTGTGGGGCAGCAAGATGGCCAGGAGGAGTTATCTCCTATTTCTCTGTGCTGTCCCCTTGTTTAGCACATTCCAGGCAGAAGAAAAAGGCAATGTAGGGATTTAAACACCATTTCTCACAACCCTGGTGGGTAATCTGCCCTGGAAAGGGATCACTGCCAGCAGAGGAGGCACTACTGGATATTTTTATGAGTTTTCTTCTAGCTAAGCTACTGTTGAAAAGAAATATGTGATAACTCAGGTGAGGTGACCAAAGTGAGAGTTTTACATTCCTGCAAGGAAGATCTGCTCTGGCAAACATGGTATATACCTGGTAGCCCCCAAAATCAAGGTTTGGGCAGGGAGAGGTTAAGAGGGGAGTGCTGGGAGCAGAGCTCCTGGAGGGTTTGGCTGAAGGAAGGCGATTTCCCTGCGAGTGAGATGGGACAGAAACAAAACTGCAAATCTGGAATTGGAATCTGTAATTCACCTGCAATTATTGTATGGGTGAAAACATCAAGCTGCTCTGCTGGTGCCCAAATCCATGCAGGAAAGCTGGGGAGTGAAGGTCTGAGCTGAGGGTGTGTCTGAAGGGCTGTGCCGGAGAATGAGGAAGGATCATCACTGAATCCCAGAGTGGTTTGGGTTGGGAAGAACCTTAAAGCCCATGCAGTTCCAGCTCTTTCCATGGAGGGGGGAACACCTTCCACTATCCCAGGGTGCTCCAAGCCCCATCCAACCTGGCCCTGAGCTCTTCCAGGTTCCCTCTGCCCAGAAAGCTGATCCACAGTGGGGAGTTTTCATCATCAACTATGTCAGACACTGACTGCGTGGACAGGAGTGGGACAGGATCAGAGCTTGGGGACAGACTTGGAGGGAGGGATCAGCCACCCCAGCAGAGGATAATGCTGAACTGGGAATAAATTAATCCCTGCAGAGGGTTTTCCAGGGATGCCGTGGCTTCCTTGAGCACTGGCTTGGAGAAGTGGTGACTGGTGATGCATGACTGCCAAACCCAGCGAGCAGAGCTTTCGGTGCTGCCTTTGGGTCAGGCTGGCAGATTTTTTGGGTACCTTTTTAGAGACAACGATCCAGAAGCAGGATCTGTAAAAGGCAGCAGGTTAACTGCCCAAGAGTCGGAAAACAGGAACTGGGCATTTCAGTGCCCTCCTTTCACAGCCTTTATTCACTGCTGGAAGGGTCAGAGTGATTCCCAGCTCTCTGCTGAAGGTGGGAAGAGCTTGCTCAGGATGTTAGGAGATAGGTTGTTTTGTCCAAGCACCAACTGCTTTCGTGGTGGCAGATCAGTCCTTGAAATCAAGAAGAAAATAATATTATCCTAATAAATATCAACTAGCAGGCCACAAAATCAAGAGCATTAATCCTCTGGCATGATCAGTCTGACTCCCCAGATCCCTTGGTCAGGCTGGTGGGATATGCTGAGCAACCAGCTCCAGGAAAATTCCATCCAATTTAATTTTTAGCACAAAACAAATGATTAAAAACGAAAAGAGAGTGACTTGTCCTGGATTTGGGTTGAAACACTGACAATGAATGATTTTTTAAGAGCAGGGAGGTTACATCAATACCATTAGCCACGAAGTACAGCAGGTAGGGGTGTATATTAATAGTTAAACTATGGGAAAAAAAAAAAAAAAAGGGAAAAATGGATTGTGGAATGCTGCATGTTGGGTGTGGTCAGAAAGATTCTCTCTTGACCGTGTGGTGTCATGAGCAAGCAAGAGATGTGATAGATGTGACGGTTTGGGAATCCTCTTGGAGAAGAACAACATTTGATGAGTAATTGTCACCTGGGAGGATCTAAAAATGGGGCTGGAGAAAGGACTGGTCTGGTCTAGGGCTTGGCAATATTTCCACAAAGGAATTTTTGAGGAATGCCTCTGGTGGGAGGAATGGGATTCACTCATCAGCTCCCAAGATCATTTCAAGGCAGGTTGTGATCAAGGATAAAGAGCTTTGGGGTCGGCAGCCTGGCTGTAATGCAGCTGTTGGGAAAGAAGTGTGGGGATGGATTATGAATTTGTCAGAGGTTTCGTGGACTTGAAGCAACCGAAGCAGAACAAGCCAACTGCAAATACAGTCCTTGGATAGCCATAAAACTGCTACCCACCATGCACATGGAATTCTCCCTTAGTTTCTCCTGGCAGGGGCAAAGCTTATGGGATGTCCAGCTTTGGGGAGTGAGTTTTGAGAAAGGAAGTTTTGGGTGGTTAAGTGGGAACAAGAATGGGCTGGAAGACGTGACCTGGGAGGGAAGAGACTTCTCCACGCCTTTATCAGTAAAGATCTCGCTGCAAACCCTTGGTGAGTCAATATAAAGGAAATAATGGAATTATTAAGGCTGGGAAACCTCTCTAAAGGCATCAAGTCCAACTGCTAACCCAGTGCTGCCAGATCCACCCATGTCCCCAGAAAACTGCTTTGTACATTCAATTGACTTCTCACAGCTCTCTGGCCATCATTTATTAACTCCTGATCTAGAGAAGGACGGAGGGAATTGTTTTGACAGGGACAGGGACTTCAGGGAGTGTTGGGCTGGACTGGGACCGAGCAAAGGTCTGGGAAGGGCAGAGCACTGGTGGCAGCTGGAGGCCCTGGGGCCAGACAGGTGAGTTAGTCTGACTGACTGCAGCTGGTCCCATTCCATGGCTGGGCTTGATGATTCCTGGTATCTCAGGGGCTCTGCTTCCAGATATTTCCTGCCGTGATGTGGCTGGAATACAGGGACATGCTGGATGAGGAATCTCCCCCCTCTGCTCATTTCAGGTCACCTTCTATGAAGACAAGAACTTCCTGGGCCGTTACTACGAGTGCGACAGCGACTGCCCCGATTTCCACACCTACCTGAGCCGCTGCAACTCCATCCGTGTGGATGGAGGCACCTGGGTGGCCTACGAGAGGCCCAACTATGCTGGGAACATGTACGTGCTGACCCACGGGGAGTACCCTGACTACCACCACTGGATGGGCCTCAACGACCGCCTGGGCTCCTGCAAGTACATCCAGATCGTAGGTGTCACCCCTGGCCAGGGGATGCTCTCCTTTACATCCAGCCTGCAAGGGTGGAACGTGCTGCCCATGTTCCTGGGGAGCCACACGGGGGGTGGCTGTGGGATTTGCTCTGGGAGTAGCAAGGTGTTTGGTGTGGGGACAAGTGAATCTCTCCCACTCTGGGTTGCAGTGGGAAAAGGCAGATCCCTTGGAGTGTGGGTGAGCTCCCATAGGAACAGCAGCGTAGTTTCATCATTCTCCTTAAGGGATATCAGTGCGCAGTGCTCCAAAGTTTGCCCCCTGCCTTTTCCCTGGTGTGTAACCAGCTGATCCAGCAGGCCTGTAGCAGTGGAATGCAGGTTTTGCAGGAATATTTGGAATGAGGGGCTGTTTCCTCTCTAGCAAGCCAGGACTCCCTTCTGATATAGGGAACTGAAATGGGAGGGATGCCTGGAGCCCTCCTTGGGCACGCTTGGAGCAGCCTGGTGCCTCCTGGTATTAGGAGAGCACAAGAGGTGTGCTCATCCCCTCCTGACTGATGGTGGGGAGAAAGGAACAGAGGGAATGATCCGTTTGAGAAGCCTGTGGGGAGGAGCATCCTTTAAAACTGGGATTGTGGATGAAAAGTGGATTGGTGCTGCTGCTGCTGAGGTTTTGCCACTAGTGGGGCAGACACTGGTGATCCACAGGTTGGAGCACAGCCGTGAATTCCCACTGCATGGAGCAGATCTCACAAAAAAACTGAGAGCAGGTTTTGCTTTTTTGGGAGTCTAATCCCCCTCTGAGCCTGTTTGAGCTGGGTCTAAATCCCTTTTCATGGGGCAGGGAGGGTTTCCAGCCCGTTCAGAGCACTGATCTGCCTTAAGGCGTGGAGCGAGATGTAAGAGCAGCACAGCTTCCTCCACCGGGATGAAATGTGTGAGCCATATCCTGCACATCCACCGGGTACCTGGCATTCCCTTCTGTGCTGGGGACACCCCACAGAGCTCAGCTGGGGCTGGCAAGGAGGGAGCCAGGGGAGAGGTGTGCGGGCACTGCAGATCCGGCGGTGCCTTGGAGCAAGCAGCGCTTCCAGCCCCGGTGGAAAGCAGCTCATTGAAGCCCTCTGGCCCAGAGCAGAGGGGGCAGGAGGGAATCTGCCTCTCTGATGCTCACATGGAGCACCGAGGGGTTGGTTCAAGGCATTGCTGGCCCAGCCTTATCCCTGCCTTCCTCCCACGGTGGGGTGTGAGCTGGGGCTGCTCTGCACGTGATGCTCTGTTAAATTTACCCCAGCTGCTTCTCCCTGTGCTTTTGGAGGCTGACGTGAGATTTCAGCCCTGTCGTGGTGTGCTGGAAGTGGCTGGTACCTGATTTGAGTCTGGCTGTGCCCCAGCTCTGCCCCTGTGCCCCTCTGCCTCATCCGATGCTCTGCTTGCCAGTGAAGTCACCCAGAGATGCTGTGGCTGCCCCATCTCTAGAAGTGTCCAAGGCTGGGTTCGATGAGGCTTGGAGGAACCTGGGACAGTGGGAGGCAGAACTGAATGTTCTTTAAACCCCTTCCAACCCAACCCATTCCATGACTATGATTTTTATTTTTTTTTTTTTTTGTAGCCAAGTGGAGGCCGAGGCCACATCCAGGTGTTCGAGAAGGGAGATTTTGGCGGGCAGATGTTCGAAGCCACCGAAGACTGCCCCTCCATCATGGAGGAGTGGCACATGCGTGAGGTGCACGCCTGCAGGGTGCTGGAGGGCGTCTGGGTGTTCTACGAGCATCCCAACTACCGGGGCCGGCAGTACGTGCTGCCCAAGGGGGAGTACCGCAAGCCCGTGGAGTGGGGCGCGGCCAGCCCCGCCGTCCAGTCCTTCCGCAGCATCTCCGAGTGAGCCAGCCCCGCCAGCGGGCTGCACACCCCCCCCCAATAAAGCAACCGAGTCGCTCAGCTCCGCCTTGGCCTGGTTATTCGTGGGGTTTGCGTGTCTCACCTTGAGGGAGCTGGGGTGGGGGGGAGATTTCTCTGAGTGAAACATCCCCTGCCTCATGGTCAGAGCCCTTCCCCATCCCTGCGCTCTGTCCCACTGCTCCCGGAGGAAAAAGCCGCACCGAACGCTGGGGAGCCCGGCAGCCCCGTGTGACAGGTACAGGATGTCCCCTGGAGGTGTGAGCCGAGGCATCCAGCCTCTTAAACTGGGGCTGGGCACCAGGAGAGCAGGCTGGATGTGGGATAGAGGCAGTGAGCGCCTCTGGGAGGCTGCTGGGTGACCCTGAAGGGCAGGAAGAGCTCCTTGCACACCTGAGATGTGCAGGGAGCAGAGGGGGCTCCCAGCTAGCCCAGTTTGGCACCACGAACACCCCATTTTGCCGGTGCTGCCGGAGGAGGGGCAGGTCCCAGGCACAGCCTCCCGGGCAGCAATAAGTGATGGCTGGGCACTCTTCCCCTGGGAAGCCCGGGGACCCGCAGCCGGTTTGCACACGGAGCCGAGGGGCTTTGGGACAACCACAAGAGCCCTCCCAGCCATGCCCTGCAGTCTCTCCCCGTTGATGTATGAGGTTATTACAGAGCAGGGAGCCAGGGTAAGCGATGCTCGTCAAGCCACGGGGCTGCCACCTCCCGGGAAAGCTGCTGCCGGTGGGGAAAGGGAAGGAGCTGCCAAGAGGAGCAGCTCCAGCTCCCTGGGCTTCCCCCAGCACAAAGGCGAGATGAAGAGTCGCCGTTTCCTTCTTCTTCTTTCTCTTCCTCCTCTCCCTGCTGTCACCCTTGTCCCTTAGCACCCTGCCCCATTCCAGCTTTTCCCTGCAGAGTGATGCATCAGCAGGATGCTGATGAACCAGCAGCATGGTTGGGTTTCACTGTATTCCCATATAATATTTCTCCAGAACCAACCAGCCCTCAGCTCCTGCTCCCCTTTTCCTCCTGGCTTCTGGCAAAGCTCTCTGAGGGCAGCAGCTTCAGCACAGCCTGGCTCCTGTTTTTTTGACAGTGAGCCTGCTGCTGTCCTGTTGTGGATGGAAAATCTCCTGTGGGTAGGTGAGCTCCACCCAGTGCATTTCCAGCCATCTCCCACCCTGATTTTGTCCCCCTGTCCCCATCCCACATGCCCTGCACTGGATGGGTTTGGGATGCTCCAGCTCTGTGGCTGCTGGTATGCATCCACCCCAGAGCACTGGAGGAGCCAGACCTGGATCTGCTTTGCCCTTAGGGTAACGTTTTCCCATGTCCTTCCCTTTCACCACTGATCTCCCCACTTTCCAAACCCAATTATCCCAAGTCTTCCCCCTTTCTCCTTTGTCCTCTTGCCCTTGGGTGAGCGTTGTGTCCTCAGCGTTTGCAACCGACACAAATAACAACCAACTGCTACTTGGGTGGTTTTTTGATTGTTAGTTTTTTATTTTATTGTTATTCCAGATGACTTTTTCCATTTTTCCCTTGCCACAGTGCCACACGGAGCAGGAAGCCTGTGGAGATGAGCGGGGAGCGCAGCAGCGCGAGCCCAGCCGTGCTGATGCCGGTTTTTCCTTGACAGCTAATTTCCATTTCCCAGTATCAGGGGGTCTGCTCCAGTAATTGGCATGCAGATTGTGTCCGGTGGGCCTGTTAGACACGAGCAAAGGCTCTGCTGCTTGGAATAAGCCAACCCCAGGCTGATGGATGGGGTGTAAGGAGGTCATGGGGAGAGAGAATATCCAGATGCCCGTGTGCACACACCTACAAAATTCCCCATTACATGCCCTCCCCCCATCCCTACTTTCTTTATCCAGCAAACTCTAATCTATCATATTTCATTGAGACAAATCCTACTCCATTTCTCTCTCTTTCCCTTTTTCCCTCTAAGGGAAATGTGATGGAACCTGCTCCTGGATTTAATGAGAAGATGGTGTGGCGTAGCAGGAATTAAAGCGGTGCCATGCTTCATTAGCAGCTGGGGATCACAAGGGGCAGGCCCAGATGTTAATTACACTTTGGGAATTAATTGGTATAAGGCATTCCTCTCCTCCATCATCCATAATCTGGTGGGTGTGTGAGGACTTCTGGAAGCAGAGACCTCCAGGCAAGTGTCTGTCTGTCTGTCCCCCCTCCTCAGCCTGCCCAGCACCGTCCAGACCGAGGGACACCGTCTGGTTTGGAAATCTTGAAGTCACCTTCATTTCCATCCCCTTGGTGCCCGAGGTCCTGCTGTAATTTTTCCTTCTTTTCCTTCCTGTGCCAAAATTCCTCCAAAATTTTTCTCTGGCTGCTGGAGAGAACAGGTCTGGATGGGATGGGGCAATGGTGGGAGGTGCTACTGTGCTGAAAGAGGAAAGAACATCCCCCTCAGAGCTGATTCCCAGTGGCTCCCAGGACTTCCTGGTCCTTTTTTCTGCTCCTTGACCTGTCCTTGCTGGTCCATCCCTTCCCTCCAGCTCTGGAGGCAGACAGGGGAGCCGCAGTCTGCCCCTGCAGCACCTCTGCTGCTGAAATCTCCCCAGTTCCCCAAGGCCAGCAGTCTCCAGTTTCTTCCCTTTTCCACCCTGGATTGAGCCTGATGAAATGCAAAAACTGCTAAAAAGTTGAGAGGAGAGTTATTTTGTCAGATGACAGAAATGCTTGGAAATGAAGAATATTCCTCTGAATGCTGCCAATGTGTTCCTTTCCTGGTGGTGGCCCAGCCTGGGGCACAGATATCACTGCAATGGAGCAGCACATTTGTGGGATCTGGCCTGGAATTTGCTGCACAGCCCCAGTGGGACACTCAAACTCAGCTCTGTCCCCTTAGATTGCTCCCAGGCCCTGATAGTGGGACACAGCCACCACAACCAGCCCAGGCTCCCATTTTCCTTTCTTTTCCCAAGGTTCTCAGGGCTTTGTGGGTCTTCCCTTGGCATTGCTGGTGCTCCTGGGTCCTCAGGTATCAGCCCTTGATGCAGCTTAGTTCTGCCAGCAAAGATCACTCCTGAGTGAGAGTCACTGTCCCTTCCCTCCCGTACCTGGGAGGGTTCCAAAGGTGTTTGGATGTGGCACTTAGGGATAGAGATGTGACAAACCAGAGCAATTCAAGGCCACTTTGGTAGGAGTTAAAAAACCAATGTTTTAAAAACTCCAAAATTAATGGTGTTGGGTTGGATGGAGAAAGGAGATGTGCAATCCTTTTGTTTAAACTTCCATGATTTTATGTCTTGATTGTCAGTTTAGGGGTGGGCTTGGCAGTGCTGGGGAACAATTGGTGTTTTTAGGGGACTTTTCCAACTTAAACAATTCTATAAATCTGTGATTTCACAATTCCATGATTCTACGATTCCACGATTCTATGGTCTATGATTCTATGATTCTGTGATCCTATGGTTTCATGATTCTTCATTGCCACCTGGTCCCTTGGAGCTCTGCCACTTCTGATCCTGCATTTTCCACTGTCTGCTCACTAAACCCCAAGTCCCTGAATCAGGGATTCAGCCTCCACCTCAACCCCTGCCTGGGCAGCCTGAAGGCCCTCCCCAGTGACTGCAGCACCTACTTTGGTTTTGGCAAAAACATTTTCCAGGTGTTGTTTTTCCCTCCGTTTAATTTGTGACCCACCCTGTGTGTCCCCTGTTGGTGTGTCCCCTGTTGGCCCTGGCTGAGCTGTGGTTTCAGGATGCTCCTTCCATCCTACTCTGAGCCTGTGGGGAAAGTGTGGCCCAAATCTGGGCGGGGAGCTCTGGAGCTGGTTTGTATCTCTCACTCAGAGATGTTCTGGAGACTCCCTCAGTGTCTGGCCACTGTCACACACGTCCTGTCACCCAGAGGTGTCCATGAGTGTGTGAGTGATGCTGTGGGAAGGAGCTGCCTCTACTGGATGTGTGTATGGGCTTGAGGGATGCTGGCACCACAAATGGGGCTCTGAGATCCCCTAGAATTGCACAGGAAAGGAGAGGAGAGAAAGAGGGCGAGGGCACTTCACGGGGCGCCATCCTTCCCTTTGCCAGAGCCCAGCAGAGGGCAATAGAAGCAAATGGAAGAGACGAGACCTTGCGAGGGATGTGCGACAGGAGCAGATTCCAAGGCTGGAAGCGGAGGGATGTGCAGGAGGATGTGCAGGAGGATGTACAGGCAGAGGGATGTGCAAGAGCGGGGAACGTGAGCCCGGAGCGCTGTGCAGGGAGCAGAGCTGGAGGGGATGCTGAAGCAGAGCAATTCAAGGTTATTTTGGAAGGAGTTACAGCTAAACGATGCTTTCCTAATTCCTAAATCCATCGCTTTGGGGTTGGATGGAAAAGGAAAAGGAAATATTTAACCCTTTTGTTTAAACCTTCTGGGTTTTAGGTTAGTTTTTCTGAAAAGCGCTGCATGGCCGATCACACGCAGTGGATGATGCTGGGAGGAAAGGCTCTGAGAATTCCCAGCCCAGATTATATTCCACCTGGTAACTATGACAGAGCCCAGCTCAGTTTCTGGATCTCCTGGAAATCAAATTCCACGCGTGCCCGGAGCCTTCTTTTGGCTCTGGCAGGAGGGATGTGCCCCAGGCTGGGGCTGGCACTGCTCCCTTCGTTGCTGCAGAGGGAAAACCAGGGCAGGCTGTGGGGGGAAGCAGCAGGGCAGAGTTAGGAGCAGCATTCCCTTCCACCTTCCTGCTGGACAGAGCTTGGGCAGGAACCTCCTCTCCTGCTCTCTGTTACTGCTCCCTGCACGTCCCAGCCTGGCTAGGCAGGTGTTCCCAGCTGGACTTCCTACATATCCAGGTCACCTTTTTTTTTGTCCAAACTCTTTGGAGTCACACGGGGACGTTTAACAAGGAAAGCTTTCCACGGCAGGAGCGTGATCCTACAGCTGCCCTCACAGCCGGGACAGGGCATCTGCAGAGACACAGCGGGGAAATATCTCCTGGCAGATTCCCGCTTGAGACCCTGACAATTATTTCAAAAGGAAGGCTGAAATCTCAGTGGCCGGGAGCTGCAGGTGGCCGGGAACAGGCGGGATCCTACCTGGGTGCAGGATTCCCAGGAAGCACCTTGGGGGGATTATTTGGGCACGGTGCTGCTGCTGCGGGGCGCGACCTCAGGAAAAAAAGGATTTTTTTGGGGGGAGTCTGGCGCAAGCTTTTTGTTGAGCCGCTGCTGCTTGGAGAGAGCAGCACTGGGCTCCGGTCTCTTAGAGGAGGAGAAGAAGGAAGGGTCGTCCCCACCTTCCTGTGCGGAGCCCCCCACCCTCCTCATTAAAGCCGTCCTTGGCGAGACGAGCGCGGCGCGATCTGCCCATCTCCGCGTTATCTCCCGATCTGCTCCTCTCCTGCCACGCTTCCAGATGCTCCTTATCTGCGCTCACCTTCCCCGAGAGCCAGCGTGCTGGGGGCAGGGCCGGCTGCCCAGACTCCCCACCTGCCATCTCCCCGGCTCTTATCAGGCTCCGTGAGTCCTGACCGAGCCCCTGTCTCAAAGTCAATCGGATTTTGCGGCGGGGCGAGCGCGCCCAAGGTCGGGCGCTGGCGGGGATGCTGCGGGGACCCCGCTGTCCCCTGCGCCCCATTCCCCAGGTAGCGCCTCTCCCCGTTTATTCTCCAACATTATCAATTACATTTGGATTATTATTCCTCATTGAAGCCCAAGTGAGCCGCAGACAGCTATTTCCTAATGGGGAAACGTTACAGGCAACTTATTAACGAACAATGCGTCATTAAGGGGGGAGAGCTTCAAAGGCTCCTAAATGCATTTCAAAGGACACAATGCGGAGCGGATCCTGCCGCCGCATATCTGGGGGACATGGGCGAAATTTGTGACAAGGAATAGACCGGGCCCAATGTAATTAACTAATTCTCGATCAAAGGGGTTTTAGAACTGAATGGTCAGGGAATTCAATTATGGGTTTCCTAATGAAGCACTCTGTGCCAAGGCAGGGGGATGCTTTCTTCTGGAAAAGCAGGGCTGAGGAGCAGGGTTGGTTTTTCTGGGGATGTTTGGGAGAGAAGCACCAGAGAGCTCCTCCCGGCTGGATTTGGTGAGGGGGCACAGAGATCATCGAATCATGGATGCCCAGAATGGTTTGGGTTGGAAGGGACCTTAAAGCCCATCTCATTCCTCTAGGCCGGGTTGCTGTGGGCTCCATCTGCCACCATCCAGGCTCTCTTTGGTGGCCGTCTGTCCTGCCATGTCCCCGTGGTGGGACATGTTCCCCCTCCCTCTGAGTTTGAGCAGATCCCCAGCTCTTTGGAGCCAGAGCTGCTGGAAGGGGCTGTGGGATGCATCTCCTGGAAAACCTGGGCAAGGGAGATTTCCTCCTCTGCTGCCTGAATCCAGCCTCTGGCAAAAATAGCATGGTTTTCTGCTCATGAAAGGAGCGTCTTCTAGTCCTCCACTAGTTTTCTCTTATTATAGAAAGTTGATTTGCTCACTTTACAAAGGGAAATGTATTATGAATTTTCCCTTCATTCTCCTCCTTTTTTTTTGCCCCGTTTAACAACCGATTTGTGTGTTGCATGAAAGTTACACAGTTCTTTAGATGCGTTTGCTATTTTATTTTCTTTCATTCAAAAATATGTCAGTAATCTTTTTGTTAACATGAAAGATAAAGGATTAGTAATGCAAGATGCAGTTTTCTTGTAACCTTCTTGAAAGCAGACTATAGTTTCTTATCTGGCTCTAACATTCATTTTCCTGAAATGAAAAAAAAAAAAAAAAGAAAAAAAGAAAAAAGAAAAAGGACTTCTTAAAATGAAATAAACTATATTCGATTCAGACGAGCAGCGCCAGCGAAGGAATTTATTGCAGCTGGCAGAATGGAGCAGTTGCACTGAAATCGTTCTGCCGCAGCACTGGGGACCTTCCCAAGGATCATTGGGGGCCTGGGAAAGGCTGCAGAGAAGAGAAACCACTGTAGAATCATGGAATCATGGAAAGGTTTAGCTTGGAAAAGGCCAGCAAGATCACTAAGTGCAGCTGCTCAGGCCACCTTTAACCCATGTCCCCAGGTGCCACATCCACACGGCTTTTAAATCCCTCCAGGGCACTCCACCACTGCCCTGGGTTTCCATGAAGAATCTTCCCCAATATCC
Organism: Turdus rufiventris; assembly: GCA_013186435.1. Taxonomy (NCBI): domain Eukaryota; kingdom Metazoa; phylum Chordata; class Aves; order Passeriformes; family Turdidae; genus Turdus; species Turdus rufiventris. The sequence continues at coordinate 1,658,840 of PYHW01010264.1, forward strand.
AACCTGAACCTCCCCTGATTCGACTTGAAACTATTTCTTCTCCTCCTATCAAGTGCATGCCTTGTGTTGGCATCAAGACATCTCCCGAGATGTGCCTGTCCAGTTGACTTTGGCAGCCACCACATTTACCCTGGGGACATCTGGGATGTCCCAAGCTGGAGATGGGCCACCATCTCCTGGGCTTGGTGCTCACTGAAGATGCACAGAGAAGCTGCCAGGGAAGCTCTGGCTGCTCCCTGGAAGTGTCCAAGGCCAGGCTGGACAGGGCTTGGAGCAACCTGGTCTGGTGGAAAGACTGCATAAAATTTCAATCCCTCCCAACTCAAACCATTCTGTGAGTGATTCCACCATCTTCCACTCGTGGCTCATGAACAAACGGGGATTTGCAGGACTTCCAGCTCCTGGGAATTTATTTGAGCAGTGTTAGGTCTCCAGGAGGTCCCACCTTGCATCACCCTGCCTATCTCAGCTCCTGCCAGCTGGGGACAGGGCTCCTGCTTTGGGCTGTGCAGGCTGGTGGGAGCCAGTGTGGAAAGGACATGAAAAAACACCAAGGAGGGGAAAAAGAGAGATGGAGACAGTGTGAGGGCTTACCAGAGACCAGCAGGTGTTTGAGAAGAAAACAGCTTAATTTTCATGCAATGCTTTGGGTTAGAAGGGACTTAAAATATCACCTCACTCCAAATTTTATGGAGTTGATTTCTTCATAGATGCAGAAGATGAAAAGAAACCCACGGTGAGCAGGGGCTGGTTTTCACAGCACCAAGATCCTCCAGTCTGTAAAACCAGGACAGCAGAAAGGGAATTCTGCAACCCAGGAGGAGAGCTGATCCATGTGGGTGCACCAGGATGTCCTTCTGTCCTGCCCACCAGCCAGCCTGACATCTCCTCGGGGGTTAAATCCTTTTGTAAACTGCTGGATTTCTATTGCAATCAGCTAATGGGTGCTCAGCATCTAAACAAGGTATTTTCCCCCCATCAGGTGGATTTGGCTATTATTGAGCTGGCCAGACAAGGAGCCAGCATTTATAATTTTGTTTATAACCTGGTTTGCAGGGAATACTTTGTTTTGCTCCAGAGAATCTTGATATTTTCTGTTGTGGAGGGGAATGATGATTCCTGTTCCACACAGTGTGGATCGCAGGGCTTAATAATTAAATAAAATAAAGAAAAGCATCATCCTGTGGGCTCAAATCTTTGCCTCCAGTATTTAATGTAACTCTTGCCCTGCACTAACAGATCCTTGGTTTCATTTGAGGGAGAAGTGTGTTTTCATATCAAAGGAGCCCCCCTGCACTGACCCAGCCTTCCCTTCCCCCTCTCTGCCCTGGCACACATGCTATTTTAATATTTCATATATTTCATAAGCTTTTATGCTTCTAAAAGAGAAGTGAATTTGTGGAGAGTTGAGCTCTCCAGAGCTGTACTTCAGAGCTGGGAAGTAATTCAGGGTGAAGCCTGTATTAATCTCAGGTGAGAGAGATATTTAAATTCAGGCTACCAGTGTGAATATAAAATGGGGATCTCTTTACAAAAATTTCAAATTGTAATATGCAAAGCTTAAAGAAAAGAAACCCCAAGGGAACAGCTTTCTTCTAGAACATTTTGTTCCAACCATCATCTCTTTACCTTTATTTTTTTATTTAAAAAACCCTCCCTTTGCCATTTTGTATTTTTAAATTAAATCTTTCAGTTTTTAAAATGAAATTCTTTATTGCTGGGAGATGGTGATGGGGAAGGGGGAGCAGGATGTAAGTGCCTGGCTCTGAAAAATGGTGCACGGACCCAAATTTTAGCTGGCACAGAAAGAATAGTGACCAGTGGGAAAATAAATCCCTGCTTGGTTGGTCCAAGGAATGTGGGGCCACCTCTCCACTTGGGGGAAGCTGCCTGAATCCTGGTTTTGGAGAGAATTCTCTGCTTGGAGGGAGAAGAGAGGCAGCACAACCCTGTCCTTGCACCTTCCTCCACCAGTGCTGGGGAGCACTGGGATGAGCTGGTCCATCCCATCAGCCTTCTCCTTCTCCATATACAAACTTCAGAATGGATTTATGATCCTGGCCAGTGGCCACGTTCTCTGAGTGCATTTTGGTAGGATGGCGATCACCTGCAGGTGTCTGTGCTGGGTGGAATGAGCCAGAATATCCCAAATCCCATGGTGCCATTCCTGGGAGAGCCCTGTATTTGCATCCGTGGCAAACACCTCCAGCTGCAACCAGCTCCCAGGTCAGGAGAACTGGTGACAGATGACATGCTATTATCAGCTCTGTCAATTAATTAAATTATACATTATGCTTATGAGGGTGATATACTGAGCCACTCTAGATTAAGTGTCGCAATTAAGTCTTTAATTTCTATTTAATAAGTAAGTTATTATATGCTAATAAAAGATCAATTAGTTGCTAACAGAGCATTGATCCAGGTACAATGAGTGTGTCAGGGAAACATCAGGGCTGACACAGAAGGGGCTGGGGGACTTTGTGCACGACACGTGTACAATTAGGATTTTAATAAAGACAAGCTGCAGTGGGCAGGGGGCATGCAGGTGGTATTGAGCTATTGCTCCGTGTGTGAAACCTGGCTCTCCCCAGGCTGCCAGGGCTGGGAAAGCCAGGACAGACCAGTCATAGAATTCCAGAATGGCTTGGGCTGGGACCTGACAGCTCATCCCATTCCATGTCCTGCCATGGGCTGGGACACCTTCCACTAGGCCAGGTTGATTCAAGCCCCATCCAAGCTGGCCTTGGACACTTCCAGGGATCCAGGGGCAGCCACAGCTGCTCTGGGCAACCTTTTCCACGGCCTCCCCACCCTCACAGGGAGGAATTCCTTCCCAATATCCCATCTAACCCTAGTGTCTGGCAATGGGAAACCATTCCCCCTCATCCTGTTACTCCAGATCCAAGGAGTAACCTACTCCTTGTCCAAAATTCCTCTCCAGCTCTCCTGGAGCCCCTTCAGGCACTGGCAGGGGCTCTAAGGTCTCCTTGGAATCTTCTCTTCTCCAGGTGAACATCCCTAGCTCTCTCTCCTGCCATGTCAGAGACAGCAGATGGTTCTCCTGTGTGGGATGACCCCAAGGAAGGACCTTCCACCAGCACGGTCTCCAAACCAGGCGATTTTACTGCTTCCTGCTCTATAATCTGCACATCACGGCATCTTTCCATGTGCCCCCCTTCCTCCCCATCCCCATCTCCCTGGGGAATTTCAGGTGGGCACGGAGCAGTGGGGAGCCTGAGGCTGAGCTTCCAGCGGGAGAGGAGGGAAGCGCTGAGCTCCAGTGGAGCCAAGATTCCAGCTGAATATGGATGACATCATTATACGGGTGATCCTTTCAGCAACAGCGAGCTGGGTTTTAAAGTAGCGACCTACAGCATACAAATGATGGGTTTAAAGGAAATAAAAAAAGAGATGATTTGAATAGCAGACATTTAGAGAAGAAAAGCTTCCCCCCCCTCCCACTTTTCCCATTTCTAATATCTTCCGACGGGGCAGGCGCTGCGCATTCGAAAAGAAATTAAAACACTCCTCCTAAATACACTCCAGGCAGTAACAATGGCAAAGTTAAGAAGGTTACGAGACTTAGTTGTCCCAGCAACATGTCATCAAGTTGGAATGAGCAGGAAACACAGATAACGGGGAGAAGGAGGAGGGGGGGAGGAGAGGAATAAAACCACAGGAGGAAAAATGCCAAGAGATTGAGGAAGAAAAGGGAAACCCCTTTTTATTTGCTGTTTCATTAGGATGAATCTGATTTTATAGTCCCTAAAAGAGGCTAAAATATAATCTCCTTTTGTGTAATGCGTGTGTTAGGAAAATGTGTCATCAGCAATTCTTCTGTACACTCCAGCAATAGTCAGAAAATTAGCAGGGATATTCAGGGCAGGGTACAAAGAAAACAAACAGAAGACTCACATTTCCAGCCTGAGCTGTCATTTAAGAGTGTTTCCAACTTTTTATTCACCTTTTTGATTGTCTCTTATGGTTTGTCTCCGCTGCAGCAGCAGAGCTGGTGGTTTCCAAAGGAAGACAAAGCAGAAGAGGGGGTTTGGGATGTGGCTGTAACTGCCTGGACAGCCCAGGGCTCACCCAGTACTGCGAGCTTTTGTGTTCTGTGCTGTATATGGGTGTAGGAAGAAAGCACATGTGCTGCAACACCTGGCAGAGGACAGAGAAACGGAGGAGAAAGAGAAATGGGAGGCTCATCTGAGCCAGAACCCCAATTCTGCTCACACAGGGCCAGTTATCCTTATTCCAGGTGCCAGCCTGGTGCTGGATGTGTGCCACATCCACCCCAACTGGCTTTCTTACAGATGCAATTCCAAGCAATTCTGGGGAGACCACAGCTTTTGGTGGCTGTGTCTCCAAAGCCTCGTGGTGCTCATCAGTGCCAGCACTGCCAGGCGTGCTGGCTGTGGGCTCCCCAGAAGGACACATGTTCACTGCAGCTCAGCAGCTCCCCTTGGAAGTGCTCCCGGCCAGGCTGGATGGGGCTTGGAGCAGCCTGGGATAGTGGAAGGTGTCCCTGCCCTTGAGATGGGCTTTAATGTTCCTTCCAAACCATCCCACGATCCTCTGATTCCATGATACTGATATTTGGTTCCTGATTAGATTTACAAGGCAAAACTGTAATTAAAATAGTAGTTAATCACTCAGCCTGTGGTTGCAGCAGGAGATTCGGGTGCTGTTTCCTCTATTCCCAGACAGACTGCACTGGAGTGGTTGGCAGGTCATTTGGTTCCCAGGGGATGATGATACTGGGAGAAATGGGGCTGAACTGGGAGAAATCTTCAGCTGGCTGCAGCAATCAGCTCCTGATGGCAGAGCAGGGGTCTGGCAGGAGCCCCTCCACCATCCCCCAGACTCAGCCCTCCCCAGAGAGGAGAGAGGTGTGTGCTGACACGGGGAGTGAGAAGACGGTGGAACAACAGGATGAGGGAGGAAGGACTTGAGGATCCCAGAGAGTTATTCCATCTCTGTGTCCCTAAGCTGGCCCGAGTACCCTAATTTTATGCACTATTTTAAAAAACCCTGGCCCATCATTTTTGTGTGTGTTACCCCAAAACTCATGACATCCTCAAGTCCCTCAATTACATCTGAAACCTCACAGTGTGGCTTGCTCCATACTGAGACATTTTTGGTGTTTGCATGTGACACACAACCACCCAAAATTATACTGATCTCTGACAAAAATCCCTCCTTTCTCCTTCCCATAAATTTCTCCCACAAATATTTATTTTTTGCACTTTAAAAAAAAATAATTCCCTCTTGCTGTGGCTTCTTGTAATGGATTATATTTTACAGCAAGCCTTGGTTTAGTTAATTGATGGGGAGCTTTGCCTGTGAGGATTCTGTAATCCCTGGCATTTTATCTTTGCAATAATTGCTGTGTTTGTGATTATTTCAAAGGACTCAGGGAAAGCAGACAACAAGAAAACAGCTCATCCACTCCTCTTCTGCAGCTTGTCCAGGCACCTGGGTGGGCTCCTCCTCTGCAGGATGCTCTCTTTACAGCAGAGAAAGAAAACCAGGATGAAGGTCTGGGGACCTGGAGCAGGCACAGCAATGTCATGGGATCACTGAGGGCCTTGGTGACACGGTGGCACTGAGGACTGGGAGTCATCTTTCATCATAAAAAGCTGCCTTTTTGATAAAAAAGGGTTTCATCGGGGTGTTGGTCTCTTCTCCCAGAAAATAAAGTGACAGGACAAGAGGAAAAGGCCTCAGGTTGCACCAGGGGACGTTTGGATTGGTTAGTTGGGAAAAATTCATCACCAGAAGAGTTGTCCAGCACAGGGAAGCGGTGGAGTTCCCATCCCAGGAGGGATTTAAATCTGTGTGGATGTGGCTCTTGGGGACATGGGTCAGTGGTGGCTTTGGCAATGCTGAGGGAACAGTTGGACACAATGATCTCAGAGGGCTTTTCCAACCTTAGTGATTTCATGATTCAGTGACTGACACCTTTCTGTGGGCAGCTGTGGGCCCTGAGGGCTCAGATGTGTCGGGAGGGATGGTGGGGACATGCCACATGGAGGGCACAGGGTGCACAGCCACACCTGTGCCTGCCCTGGGACCTGGGGTGCGAGGCCGTGTTGGTGTTTGCTGAGGAATGGGGCCACACTGGTGTTCACCAGGGAATGCTGGACACAAGGAGACATTGACAGTGGCCACTGGATGTGAGGCCAAACTGGAATTCACCATGGGACACTGGGGTGAAACCACACCGGTGTTTGCTGTGCGATGCCACGTGTGAGGCCACATGGATGTTGGCTGTGGGACATTGGCCATGAGGCCACACTGATGTTGGCTGTGGGTGATCTGTGAGACCACAGTAGTGTGTTCATGGGATGCTGGACATGAGACCACGCTGGCAATGGCTGTGGGACATTGGGCACAGGGCCACACTGGTGCTGGCAGTGGGACACTGGACACAAGGCCACACTGATGTTAGCTGTGAGACATTGGACATGAGGCCACACTGGTGCTGGCTGTGGGAGATTTGGGCACAAGGCCACACTGGTGCTGGCTGTGGGACATTGGACATGAATCCACACTGGTGCTGGCTGTGGGGTGTTGAGGATGAAGCCACACTGGCTATAAGGCCAGACTGGCGCTGGCTGTGGGACATTGGCCATGAGGCCACGCTGGCATTTGTGTGGAGCACTGGCCACGCTGGCACGCTGGTGTTGTTTGCCAGCTGGCCACTGGAGGCTGCTGCTGTCTTTGTAGTCACTGGCAGCTCCTGCAGTCCAGGAGCACCCACGGAGCTCTGCCTGACCAGCATGGCTGGACAGGACGCTGAGGCTCCTGGTTGTCCCCCAGCAGCCTGAGCCCGAGCTGGGAAACATTATCCTCTCTTGTCTTTCTGTCCTTCATAGGAAGGAGAGCAAGAAGCTGGGTAGGGATCCTGGGCTCCTGAGAAGGAAGAGGCATTTCTGTGCCACACTTCGAAGCTGGATGACCTTCCAACCTCTCAGTGCCCAGGTGTGTTTTTTATAGAAAATACAGACTTTTCAATGCTCTCTGTGTATGTTCATCGATCTCAAAGCTGTTTAAAAGGGAGCCAGCTCTGGTATTGTGGACAGCCCTGCACAGAGCCAGAGCCCTGAGTGTGCTGATGCCCTGAGCAGGTTCCCCTGGGACCCTGCCCCACACACCCCCAGCTGCCCATGGGCTCAGGAACTCCATTTATGCCCAGATCTGGGTGTTGGCTCCTGCCACAGGCCCTGCTGCAAGTGTGTTTGTCTCCAGTCCAGCCCCCTGGTAACATTGGAATGTGTGTTGGGTTTAGCTTGGCTTTGCCCCCTCTTTTGAGGGGGTCTCTTGGGATGGGCCTTGGACTGGTCCAGCCCCTCGTTGTGTCCAGGGCTGCTGATGGAGTCCATTGCCAGTCTTTGGTGGGCTCTGTGGTGCTGTGCCATGGCTGGTGAGGGCACTGCTTGTGCTGGGATCATCCTTGGCTCTCAGCTCATCCCACCTTTGACAGTAGTGGAACTTCCTGCTGCGTGGTACAGATGCAACCTCATTGGAATGACCCTGCTGTGTGACTTCCTGGTTGTCAAACTAAGGGTGAAAAACATAATCCAGATGGGACATGCTCTGAATGCAACTACATTCAAAGCTTGGGTGTGAAGCAAATTCCGAATTGGAATGGTTTGGGTTGGAATGGACCTTAAAAATCATCCCATTCTGTTCCACCCCCTGCCATGGGCAGGGACACCTTCCACTATCCCAGGCTGCTCCAAACCCCTCCAACCTGGGCTTGGACTCTTACAGGGATCCAGGGGCAGCCACAGCTTCTCTGGGCACCCTGTGCCAGGGTCTCAGCACCCTCACAGGGAGGAATTTCTTCCTAATATCCAACTCAGGTATCTCTTATTTAGTTTAAAACATGGAGAGACCTGACTTCTTTCATGGACATGGTGTCACTTGTGCTTTCATGACCAGGCTGTTTTTTGTGAATGCATCATGCAAAATATGATACTTCTGGTGACATCCCATGGGGAACAGAGGCCATTTGAGTTCCGTGGTGTTGTCTGGAGAAGGATGAAGGGAGTGATGTGCTGTTTTTTAAGAGCTTCCAAGGATTTGGTGAGTGCAGAGCAGGCAAATAATAAAAAATCACAGGATATGTTTCAGCCATAGAGGAAAAAATGTCCTGGAAAGATTCTGTAGCTCATCAGGGTGCTGGGAATGTGCATTTACCTGCTTGGCTCTTGGGATAGTGGGAGGCACAGTTTTCCTGAAAGATATCAGCACACACACTACATTTAAGAAAAACACTTCTATACTTCTCCCTGCCATAACTGGAGTTTTGGTGACTTCATTTGAGTCAGCTCTCTGGGCTTTTTTTGCCCAGAGAATTATAATTTTCTCAAGACCTTGGGATACACAAGAAAACCCCTGAAGTTACGCAGGTCTCACAGCTCACAACAAAATGCTTTCAGTGTATGGGGTCTGCCATGCTCCAGCAATCACAGGTGATGTTTCTCACCTTCTCCAGCTGTCCTGACCATCTTCTCAAGCTCAGCCTCTGCATCATCTTGGTGTGATGTGCATCACCTCTTTCAAGCCCTGTTCTGAATGTGGGGATGACTGTGAGCTCTGTGCTGGGAGCAGGAGGGGCAGTGGAATTTGGAATCTCTCCCAAGTCCTCTGTGAGGCAGAACTGTGCAGGACTGAGAGCTCAGGGCACAGGAGGAGGCCTTCAGCAGCCCGAGGAGACTGGATTAGCTCCTGGAGATGCCTAGGGGGTCATGGCTCTCCTGCTGCTGCTTCATAAACATGTTCCTGCCGCTAAATCCAGGGAAGTGTCATGATTGCAGGGGTGGAGCTCAGCTTGATCAGCTCCCAAGCCTGGTTGCTGAATTCTTGTGTTTTCCTAAACCTGTGAGGACTGGAATTGCTCATGGCACTCCTGAGTTTAAGACGTGCCCAGCACCTGGGCAGCTGTGCATTAAAATCAGCTTCTGTCCCTGGAAGAAAGGAATATCAGAGTTATCTTTGGGACCCAACCCTCAGAATCACCTCCCTGTAATGTTGGCACCAGGGAAAGAGTTTGAGTCAATTGATGGGCACAGATCCTATAGCTCTGCATGTGACCAACAAACACAGACCTATAATGATTGGAAATCCCCTCCAAGATCATTGAGTCCAACCATTGGCTCTGGGAAAGAAAACTGGGCTTGCTTGAGGTTCCAGGATGTGTCTGTCCAGAGTTTTATCAACATACTCTAGGAACCAGCCTCCAAAACCCAGGCATTTGGGTGCTGAGGGGTAGAAATGGGTGCTGAAATACAGAGGCTGGATCTGGGAGAAAAGGAGATGTTTTCTTCATGAAGAAGGCTGGTATTTGAAGGGAGAGGAGAACCTTGGAAAGTAAATCCATAGGGCAAATGGGAGAACAGCTGATAAGGAACTGCAGGACCTGAGGCACCCAGGAATGGCAGCACATTCCCTCTCCAACTCCTCAACTCAGACGTCCCATGTGATGAGCACAGGTCTCCAAGGTCATTGATTCCATTCTGCTCAACTGCAGATGGATCCCAGAGGCCACTGTGACCTCTCTCATGTCCTCAGACCTGTTTCCTGTATCTGTAGCAAATCTGTGATGCCTTGAGGTCTCTCTGCACTGATTGTGACTGCCTGAGATTCTGGCTTTGCTCCCAGAGCTGATCCCGATTTGGAGGTGACCAGGGAGGGATTTTATGAGTAAAAATAAAATAGGCTGGTGCAATCAGTTCTGAGAAAGACTAATTATGACCCTGAGGTAGTGGAGGCTCATGTGGCAGATCTACCAAGGTCATGAGACTCACCCCATTCCAGCACCTCCGTGCCAATAACACCATAACAGAACCACTCCCCGTAAGAAAAACCTGGCATTTGAAGCAGCTTCTTTTCTGGCAGAGTAGAGGTGGTTTTTTTATTCCACAGGGGGAGAAATTTATATGCAAAATGATGGATACAATTGACTCCCTGCCTTTAGGCATGTAGGGAAAGAGCTAAAAGAGATTGAGAATGCAGAGGGAGGAAGGTGTGGAAAGCTATGGCCAATATGAGACGGCACTGCAGAAACACATTTACAACATCTTTGTATCCCAAAATTAGGGGAATTTGGGATCACTGCTGATACAAGGAGACTCTAGAACAGGAGCAGATTGACAATGGAGAGCAGGATGTGCTCCTTTGTGTGTATTTAAGCTGTTGGCTCTAATAGCCCTGGATGGTCATCCCAGATCTGTGCTGGGCCTTCTGGATAAATTCCTGGGCTACCTTTGTGAGCTACTCTTCTGCTAAGCCAGGTGAGAGGGGGTGGCTTCTACCAGATCCCAACAGTATTCTGAGTGTTCCTCAAATTCCTTTTGTCTTGGATCATAAAGGGGAAAATGCAATGCATTCCCTGGAAAAACCTTGCTCTGCCAGCCTGACCCCACTCTTTGTATGCAGAACTGGCTGCTGGGAGTCCTTAATGTTTGTGCTGCTTCATCTTCCCAGGGTTTGGATCTGGCACGAGGGGCGTGAGCCATTTCCCAAAAGCCTCAAGCATTTGGGCAGCATTTCCATCCTCTGGCTGCCAAGGTTTTCCTCCTGCCTGGGGAAGCAGCAGGAGCACTCTAGAAATGACAGAGACGGGAATGCTGCAGTTTGGAAGCAGCAGCACTGAGGGAAGAAATTGTCCTTCCCTTCATCCACAGAGTCAATCCTTGATCACCTCCTGCTTTTCCTATGCTGGCAAAAGCAGGGAGCAGGGAGGGAAATCTCATTAAAGACCTTGCTGTTGGGAATGGCTGGATAGCTCATTAGAGTGGGCAAAATGACTCGTTTCCTCTCTGCAGGTTTTTTTTTTCCCAGGAACTCCGTGGAGGGAAGGAGTTCATTTAAAAACAAATATTCAGAGCAGCGTGCCTGCAGGACACACCGCTTCAGCATGGGATTCAATCCCAGCACCCAGGGAAGAGCTCCGCGCTCGTTTCCGAAAGGAAAACCTCATTAGGCGCTTTTGGCTTTTTTTGGGTGCTGCTCAGATTGTGGGGCTGGGTCTCCCGTGTTGGAAATTGTGGCAATCAAGAGGAGGGAGAGGTGGGGTGGGGGGTGACCGTCCTTTCCCAGCACCCCACCCCACGACTGATGTGCACTCGCGCACGCGGCCGCTGCCGTAGCGCCGTGCTCCTGCCAGGAGAAACTTGGGAAGGGGGGAGAGCCAGGCAGAGACAGCAAGCACACTTATCAAGTGGCTTGGACCGTAGCCGATTTGAAATATTACTAACCTTGCATTTTCAAATTTGATGCACAACAACCAAGATGCTAATACTTTCCTTAGTTTAGAAAAAAAAATCCTTTCACCCATCTCTTCTAGCCGAAGATTAGGAGAGAAGCTTTAAGAAGATTTAAAAAAAAAAAAAATCAACTTCTGAGCAGCGGAAAAAATGGTTTGTGATTCAGGGGCTCCGGGCAATTCATCATGGAAATTGGGTTTCTTAGCCGACATCATGTGAATCCTTTCGGCCCTGTCAACTTTTTAATACATTACATTGAGAATGTAAATCGTGTTGGTGAGGGGGAAAGAAGAGGGGAAAAAAAAAGAGAGAAAAAAGAGAGCTGCTTCATTTTGGGTTTAGAGGGGAGGCAGCTTGAGGCCTGTAATTCATATTAACTAAATAATAATAATAAAAAAAAAACCCTCTCCAAATCTACAGATAGGGATATACACCTAGGGAGGGAGGGGGGAAGGGAAGTGAACGAGGCAGCCCAAAATTGAAACCATTTTATCCTTTTGAAGGGTGAGTATTTGAGTGGGGTTTGTTATGGATTTATTTTTATTTTCTTTATTTTTTTTTATTTGGGTTTATTTTATCCCTTTCTCAGCTTGAGCTCGTTCTTCCATCAAAGAGAAGAGCAAAATGAATGTTTTGGAGGTGGAGGAAGATGGAGGAAACAGAAAAGGGAAAAGCTGCAGTAATATCTGGGATCTTTTTGGAGTTTGGTGGATTTTTTTTGCTTACACCCAGGTGATTTGGATTAACTCTTTCATGGGTGGTGGAAGCTCATGCTGATTTTTTGACTTCTTAGAGCGAGTGAAAATGAAGCTCTGGATGGGGAGTAGCAGGTAGTGCTGTGAGATCCCTGAGACTGGGCTTCATGGAATTGCAAACACGAACCTCTGGGTGCATTTACTCCCTGATAATGTCCTTTGGGAGGCTCGCTGGGAGCTAAATGGAGCACAAAGGCTCCACATAAACCCCTGGAAAGGGCTTAGCTGCTGCAGGGCTCCCAGCTGGCTGGGAGGTGGGGAAGCTTCACCAGGCATGTTCTTGTTATAGCTGGTGGCTTCTCCTATGCCTTGAAATGCTCCTGGCATTAGAAAAGGGGGATTGATCATCGAGGAGAGGCAGGGAAAACACAGTCTCTGGCCTTGCAGGGAAAAGACCTTTATTTTTCCTCTTTGGATGGTGCTGCATGGAGATTAAGACTTATTTAATACCAGTCATAAAATAATTCAGAGTGCAAGGGACTTCTGTGCGGCTGTATGTGGGTGTCCTGCTCAGAACTGGGCTGGCTTCTGCATCCCAAACCTCTCTGCTCAAGGGCTTGTTTGGGCTGCTAAAGACTTCTTGGAAAGCATCTGAGCAGTTGAAACCCCTCTCAGAAAAGCCAGACAGAAGCTCTGCCTCTGGAACACTGCCTCCAGCTTTGGATGCCTGCCATAGGCAGTGGGGAATGGAAAGGGCTGGAGCACAAGGGCCAAACTCCTGGCTGGGGCATCTGAGAGTGGCTTGGAGCTTTGCTCTGCAAAGTGGCACCCAAGTGGAGTGTTGGAGGAGTCACACTGGGCTAGGGGTGCTATCCCTTGGGGCTGGTAGATCCAGCACAAAAAAATCTGTCACCAAACTGCTGTGTGTGGAGGCAGCTCCTTTAAAAGGGTCGTTAGTGGCTATTTGGGAGGGTTAAACAGGCGAGTCCAACTCTTCCCAGCTGCCCACATCCAACACTTCATCCCTCTCCCTTTTTCCCCAGCCATAACAGGAAGGACTGAGAACTTCCCACCTCTCCCATGGGGCAACTGGTTTATCACTGTTGTAAATAAACGAAGAAGGTTTATACCCTTCCTTGCTTGGCATCTGTGAAAGTCCTGGAAGAATGATGTAAAGGTGAAGGTGTTCCCTTCACTTGTGACTTATCAACTGCAGTTTAACTAAATGGCATTGTAAAAACAAATATTAACCCTGAATGCTTCTGTTAGGGTTCATAATCCCCAGTTCTGTTCCTCCTTGGACTGCTGGATTTGAGTGCTACTCCTCCCTCCAGACTGACAGCAAACACTGATCCTGCCATTTTCCTGGAGACATTTGCAGGTGAATTTGTGGACACACACATGTGGACTGTGCAGTTATGGAAATCAAGGAGGTTGATATTAATAATGCACAAGGAAGAGGTTGGGTGTTATTTTTATGCATAGGAATATTCCTGTGTGTGACTTTGAATTCCACAGTCAAGCAGTTGATGTCATCGATGTATTATTTAGTCTGAGCCTGGGTACAGCATTTCCAGAGGGGGTTTTGGGTCTGGTGTCCTTCAGAAATAATTAATTTCCCTTTTTTTCTGCACAGCTACAGTTGGAAAACAGCCCTTCTCCTATCTTGTTTCCATTTAGGCATTGCACACATGGTCAGAACCTGATCCTGGATGTCTCCAGCTCCTGCCAAGAGCCTGGTTTGCTCCAACTTAAGTTCTGGAAGGATGAAACCAACACTCTTTGGAAGTAGACTCCAAAATACTGTTCATTCATATGATGATGTCCAAGGACTTTTGAAGTCACTTTCTTGTGAGGTTGGTGAGGCCCTGGCATAGGGTGCCTAGATAATTTCTGGCTGCCCCTGGGAGTGTCCAAGGCCAGGTTGGACAGGGCTTGGAGCAACCTGGGACAGTGGAAGGTGTCCCTGCTTGTGGCAGGGGGTGGAATGAGATGAGCTGTAAGGTCCCTTCCAATCCAGACCGTGCTAGGATGAAAATTCCCTTGGTGAGGTCACCTCTGAGGGTCTCAAGAAAGGATTTTCCACCTCCCTTTGTGGGTCAGGAGGGACAAATCTCAGGCAATGAGAGACCCTTATCAATTGATAGAGGTTGTGTGGGCGATTCCCTGCTCAAACTCGGACACATCATCCCCTCATTCTGCATCACCTGGCTGCCTCTGACCTCAACACCTGCAATCCTACAGGAATCTCCCTCAAGAGGAGCCTCCAGGGCCCTTGCACTCTCACAGATGAATGTGCACATTCCTGAGTGCTTCTAGGAAAGCCTTAGGCAGGTTACTTGGTTGGTTTTTATTCCCTCTGGTGCTTCAATCCTCAATTGCCTCTTGCTGGGATGGTGGAATGAGTTGTTGAGGCTGTCAGGGCTGTGCAGCACATAATGAAGTGCACACACGTACATCTATACATTCGTATGTGGGCAGGCTTATGTTGTGATGCTGTAATACAGCTTAATTAGGACATCACTCAGGCATCTGGGACTATGCCTAAGCTGGAGATTTTTTTATTTTGGTTTTCTCATTTAGGTTTTAGTCAGATTCCCAAGTGAAATAAACAAAAGGCTAATTGCTTTTGGATTTTAATTACCACTGCAATACCTGGGTTTATTGTATGAATTGTGTTTTATAGGTGGTGAAAGGACATCGCCAGCGAGTGACAGATTCTCAGCTGACAACAGCTCTGTTCAAACCAAAGGAATTCTTTGCAGTGGGATCCAAAGGACAGCACATTCATTTGCTAAACTCCTAATTTTTTTTGTTGTGGAATATAACTTCAAGACTTGGCTGACTTTTAAACGTGATATAATTAAGCACGTCTGAAAATGCATTTATTAAAAAAAGAGACACAAAAGTAGAAGTACTTTATAATCCACAGTGTTAAGTCTCTTCTAAATTCTTTGGATAGTTATACTGCTGCTTTAGTCAGGGTGACACAACACAGTCCTAATACCTAATCCCAAGTGACTCTTCACACAGTGACTCAGTTACCAGAGCTGTTTGGTTCCTATCTGGTTATCTTTAATACCTTGGTCCATACATCTCCTGTCTGCTTTGCCAGGAGGGTTATTCCACTAATTTTCAAGACTACAAAATAGGGAAATTCTCATTCTACATCTATTTATTAATCCTAAAAATATTTTACATCTTTTTTCTACCCAGCTATATTTCCTTGTCCATGATGTCCTGATTGAACAATTACAAAAGAAAAAAAAAATCCTTCTTTGAACTGCTTCTGATTTTTTTTTGACAAGTTGGAAACTCTAGATTTCTGTTTTCATTGGTGGTAAAAAGAAATAGCAGCAATCAGATAATGTATTTCAATTTTATTTATTCCAAATATGTCTTTTTGGGAGTAACATTGAGTCTTACATAAATTTTTATATAACAAGCCTTGCACATCTGTACAAACAAGGAAACTCACCTGAACAATTTTGAGCTTTGTCCTTCAGAGTGAGAGGAAATAGGAGGTGAAGAGTGAATTCATAGTTGAATGAACCATCAGATCCTGAGAGCCCTTGGGCAGAAGCAGAGGATTTGACAGGAATCCTGATTTTTTGAACCTATGGGCAGGAGTTTTATGGAAGGAGAAAGCATCTTCTGTGTTGAGACCTCTTTGGATGTGTCCCCACAGGTAAGGTAATTATAATTTTGGAGGGATTTAAGGTTCATCTGTAGGGAATACAGTAAAAGGGCCAAACAGATTGGAAGCATGGTGGTTGTTTTCAGCAGAAGTCTAAAAGAAAGTCTTGCAAACCAAATTTGTTTTGGAATCATGGGATGTAACAAAATTAAACAGTGTTTCTTTGGAAGTCCAGTGCTGAAAGTATAATGAGTCTTAGAATTACTGGTTTGGGTTGGAAGGGCTCCTAAAAATCATCCCATTCTACCCCCTGCCATGGGCAGGGACACCTCCCACTGTCCCAGGTTGCTCCAAGCTCTGTCCAACCTGGTATTGGACACTTCCGGGGATCCAGGGGCAGCCAGAACTTCCCTGGACAACCTGTGCCAGGGCCTCACCTCCCTCACAGGGAAGAATTCCCTTCCCAAAATCCCATCTAACCCTGCCTGTGGCAGTGGGAAGCCATTCCCCCTTGTCCTGGCATTCCAGCCCTTGGAAATATTCTCCCTCCCTGTTTCCAGTTTGGCTCCTTCAGGCACTGAAAGGCCACAGTTAGGTTATCCTGAAGCTTCTCTTCTCCAGGCACAACAATCCCAACTCCCCCAGCCTTTCACCTGGTTTTATTTCAAGACTGGAGATGAGAGCACACTCAGACCTGTTCAAGGAAGGTTTGCTCACTGCACTGAGCAGCTCCAGCTGGTGCCTCTCTCTTTCAGCTCAGGCTTTTAGCTCTTCCAGAGAGGCTGTAGAAATCTCCTTCATCTTCGTTGCCTTGACAGTTTGATCCAGAAAAGGGGACAACCCCTGTTTGTCCCAGTGTCCTGGGTTAGGGCCCCACATCAGAAGGAATTTCTGCATGGAAAAGCTTGCCAGGCATTGGAAGGAGTGGTGGAGCCTCCAGTCCTGGAGGTGTCCAAGGAAAGCCTGGATGTGGCACTCAGAGCTCTGGGCTGGGTGATAAAGTGGCAATCAGGCACAGGCTGGACTCAATGGTTTTGGAAGTTTTTTCCAACCTCAGTGCTTCTGTGGTGGGAAAGGAAGGATTTGTATTTGCTGTGATTATTAAATGAGTGGGATTTATAATTATTCCTCAATTTTTATACTGGGCACAGGATGCAAAGCCTTGGTTGGTCTTGGCTCTGCCGTGTCAGGAGTGGGATGTTTTTCTCTCCACCTCTTCTCCCTCATCTCTCTCAGTGCTCCCAGCAATGGTGCTGTGCCCCATCAGGAGCCATGGTGGAATTCACTAATTCCTAAGTGATGCTGTAATGGAGAGGTTTATTCCTTTGGGAAAACGGCTCTGCCGTGACATCAGATTCTGGATTCTCTCGCCAAGGGAAATGTGAGAGCTGGCACAATTTGTGTCAAGTGGGTGAATTCTGAGACTAAAACACCCTTGAGATGAAGAGTCTTGGATAAGTGGGAACAATGGAGTGGGATGTTCTGGAGCTGCTTGGTGAATTGAGAGGGAAAATCAGTGATTATGTTAGTGCTGTTCAATAAAATCACAAGGAAACAGAGAGTGGAATTTCAGGGGTTAAGGACAAAATGAAACACCAATTATTTTTAATACATTAGGGAAAATGTTGAGAAGTTGTTTTTTGTTGAGGATTTGCCTCAACGAGGATGGAGCTTTTTCTGAGGCAGAATTAGAAGAAATTTTGAGCTGTTGAAAACTTGAACTAAACCAAGTGTTCCAGCTTTCAGCAGAGCTTAAGGCTAAAAGAATCTAAGTTTTATATGACAAGACAAAGATTCTTGCTATTAATAAAGATGCAATGCATTTACAGTTTTCTTATACTGGCTGGTAGAGGCCAGTGAGAATAATTCAAATTATATCTCAAAGACTTTTCGTATTACTCCATGGAATTTTTAACAAAGAGGAAACATTGCTACAGGGAAAAAAGGTCTCCCCTAAAAACTGTTTGGTGAAACTGTCTTGTAATTTAGAGAAAGAGAAAATATTTTCACGGGAAGGCTGGGACCTGCTGGGTTTCTGCTGGTTGGAGAGAAAAAAATGAGTTTATAGAATTAGTCTAAGCTGTATGAATTGCTAAAATGTATTGATTGATCCAAAATGACCCAAATCAAACAATGTACTTTTCAATGCCATCAAATGCAGGATGAAATAGCAAGAAAGATTAGGAAGAACTGATGGGCTCCAGGAAGTTATAATTTAGATATATCTTTCTAAAAGGAGGCAGTGAAGGGATTTTTGCATTGGAAGGGATTTTTGTGTTCTTCCTTTTGCCGTCCTCAGCCATGGAGAGTTTTGTGACACCTGGCAGAATGATTTGGAGCAAATAAGGGATATTATTATTTTCACTGATGGAGCTGGGATGATCCTTTTGGGAGGCAGGACACAGTGGTCTGCACACACTAAGTGCATCAAAAGCTGTGGGTTCAGCAAGCACCTGCAAATGAGAGGGAGTCAGGAGAGCAAAAGGAAGCTCCAGAGGATAATTTGACTGTGGTATCTCAATGTCAACACCTGCAGCAGGTACTAGAGGCATCTTTGCTCTAATAGACCCAGCACTTCCCAGTGAACTCCTGGAACAGAGAGCTCCTAACAGGAGCACTTGATTGGCCTTGAGTATGATAAATTCCCAAGGAAAATAAGATGCTGACAGTGAGAGCAATTAACTGCTGGAGCAGCCTCTCCTGAATCCCTCAGGGCTGTTTGCCTCTTAAGTCACAACAAAAGGGCTCTCTGAAAGGTTCCCTCCCGTTCAGCCACTGCCATGGAACAGGCTTCAAACCTCAGAAGGAAGTGGGAATCCTTCTGCTGCTACACTTGGGAGTTGAAACTCTGTGATCCTCATGGCCAGCACAGCCTTCTCCAGGCTTGGCTCCCTCACTCCAGGTAATGCAGTCAGGCACAAACCCGTGCTCCTCCTCACAATGCCTTTGGCACAGCTGCTTCCCTGGAACTGGGGAGGAAAACCTCATGGAGCCTCTGGGATTTAATGCACTAGGATTTCCCAGATCCCGGACCCACCAGGATCCCTGGGTACAAGATTGTTGCATTTTAAAATAGGTGTGACACAAGGGGCTGTAATGGCTCGGGGAGTGTGAACACCCTGGGGTGTTTATTGGGACTGGAAACTTGTCTCCAGCCAGGAGGAGACACATCCAGCCATAGAAATCATACTCTTCCAACACCACTTTTACACTCCCTGTGCCTCGCTCAGCCTGGCTTTAAGACAAGTGTTTTAAGTTCCTTTGCTAAAACTGGAGAGGTTTTCTTGCCCTTGGGATCAATTCTGCTGAAGATAATAAAAGCAAATTTCACTTTCTGACCTTAATCCATCTGTCTCTTGCTGGCAGCTGGAGCAGGTTGTACCCAGAAGCTGGCAGAAGGAAACCTTGGCTGTGACAAAACCGGCACAAGGTGTGAAAGGTGCTAAGAATGAGGCGTCTATATATGATAACAACTTGTTAGTACTTTCTTTACAATTATTTCATTCCCATTTTCCCCTCACTCATCTCCTCTTTTACATTTATTTTGCTTTTTTCTCTTTCTGCTTCTCTCTCCCAGTCTTGTTTTCCCTTCTCTCTATTCTGTCTTGCATGCATCAGACTTTCCTGCCACAAATCAACCCCATTAGAAGCTCCAAAGGGATTCTTTCCAATGGCCTCCCTTTGTGAACTCTGCCTTTTTTTTCTTTTTAATCTGCAGTGTTCCACATTACATTGCCATTGATTTAATAGACCACCATGAATTTTACTGCCTGTCAAACAACAGCACAATTATTTTGAATTCTATTGTGGCAGAGCTTGACACCTAGCTCTGGATCACCTTACACTTTTCACCCTTGCCAGAGTGCACTTGAAAACCCAGGATAATGTTGTGTGTAATTCCAGGACAGTATTTTGCAGGCATTGTTTTAATTCAGCATTTTAGGGATTGAATGATTTGGCAGTTGATGGATAAAGACTTACCTGAATCTGGGAATGACACATGGAATGTGGAAGTGATGACAGGGTGTTAAAAACCCCCAACCAATCCCGTTCTTCCCTCTCACTGCTGCCAGCCCTGAATAAATGAGATGGGAAGAAGAGCCATCCGAACCGTTGGTTCATTGGACATGGCTGATCCCAAAAGCTTCCCAAGCAGGATGCTGAGTCCTCTCTTGCTGGGCATTAATGGGCTGCTCTGTGTGGAAAAAAAGGCTGGATCCGTGTGCCTGGAGGCACATTCCCCATGGAGAGGCAAAAACTCTCAAGTACTTTGAGAACTGATGTTGGCACTCACCAGTGTGCAGCAGATTTCTGACATGGAACGAGTGGATTACAGCTGTATCCAAATAAAGAAAGGATTGGCTCATTCAGGATGAATCAACCCTTTGTATTCCTGTTTAAAGAGCTCTTTCTATCATCTTGAATGCCCAGGATAAATTGTTTTCCTGATGATAGGGATAACAGGTTGGGTCGGTGTTGTCCCAGGGACTGCACATGCAGAAAAACTCCAAGGAGAGATATCCTGTGAATATATTAAGAATAGAAACAGGTTTACTGGTGAAAGTTTGGACTCAGAAGAATAAATGAGGGCAAGACTGAGTCTGAGATGTGCTGGGACCTGTTTCCAGTGTCCTAAAGTTTTATTCCAAGATGTTTTCCTATCCCTGCTGAACATGTTCCTTCCCACAATGAAATGTTCTCCTCAGGGCCTGAGGCTGATGGATTTGGATTGTGAGTGATCACAGAAATCTGTTTTGATAATCCAGATTGATTATGGGCTTTTCCTTTTAGAGAACTTCCCTGTTGCCAGGAGAGCTCCTGGTTGTGTTAAGGGAGTACTGTCAATGTGTGGGGATGCTCATCCTTGCTCACCTCTGAGCTCAGGCTCTGGGAGAGACTTGCTCCACTGTTCTCTGCAGGGGAGAAGGTTTATTGTCTCCTCTCAGGAAGGTGGTACATGATACGCACTGATTTCCATCATACACAGGGCACGAATTTGTCCTGTTAATGGACAAAATTTGTCCCGTTTTTGGTTCAGGGTGGGAAATTCATGGACTGAATAAATCTCCCAGGGAACTCGTGCAAGATACGGTGGCTTATGCTGGGAACCTGGCAGAGCAGGCAGGTCTCTGTGCTTTATGGCCTGGGCAGAAGTAGGATTGAGCCCAGGTCCCAAAAATTTAAAGTTTAAAAGAGCCAGTGCCCTCCTTCCCCAGCGTTGTGACAAATATGCCTTGTGATCCATTATGGAGATCCCAGTCAGCCAGAATAATTAGGTGGCAACTCAATTTATTGCCTGCAGCCCTCTAAAGCTCAGGAAGTGCTCTTTCAGCCCTCAGCTGGTATTTAATCAACATATCATAACTTTTATTAAGCCTAAATGCAATGCTTCTGAGACACTAAATTTAAAGGGCTCCTGAAAACCAGGGCTGCTTTTGTTTGATTTACATATCACAGCATCATGCAAAATGGGGCCAGGGTGACCAGGAGCCTGCATTGCAGGCTCAGGAGGCTCCAGGGAGTCTTGTCCTGCTCTGACACCTCTGATACATCACCAGGTATGGTGGAAGAGGGGTTAGAACCTTTTTGGGGCTCTTAATTAGAGGTGAAGAAATTGAGCTGCAGTGACAGCAACTTCACCTGAGCATCAAAAGGCACCTCTGGGTCCTTGCAGAGGTGTCTCCTGAAGCTCCACAGGCAGGGAAAAATGCTCGCACCCTTCCCAGGGAGAAGAAAAAAGATGTTGTGTCCATATGCTGAGCTCTCCTGGGCATCCCATGACTCCTCCCTGGGAACACTGTCCAGGGCCGTGTGGACATCCCATCCCTGAGGGACTGAAAAACCATGTGGATGTGGCACTTGGGGACATGGGTCAGTGGGGGGAGTGCTGGGGGAATGGTTGGACTCTGATCCTGGGGGTCTTTTCCAACCCAAAGAATTCGATGGTTTGGACACCTCACTTGCCCTCCCACATCCTGGTCCAGTGTCTGCAGTGCTCCTTGAAGAGGACTCCACCCCTCAGTCCCCTGCACCTGCTCATGGCACAGCAGCTCTGTTTGTACCTCCCTGCTGACCTGCCTTTGCCAGCTTCTGAGCTGGGCAGTTCCAGAGCCATCTAGGTCCCAATGCCCAGGACAGGTGGGTGCAGTTTGGCTTGGTCAATTTGTGCCCAAATCGTGCTGGTTCCTGCACTGACCAGAAAAACCCTCAGAAAATGGTGCCGAAAAATTCCCCTGGCTGAGCCATGGGACACCACATCCAGCTGGGATGGATGGGGAGGGTGAGGGACACAGAATCACACCCGGTTTGCGACTCTGCAAGATTCCCAGGAGGTTTGCCAGGAACTGTAAAACTTTGGCAAGTGTTGGAGATTGGCTTAAAACGCTAAAGACAATATTTAAACCCCATGGAAATTCTAAAACAAGGATGTTATTAAAGTGGAATTAAGGACAAAGGAGTTGCTAATATCTACAAGAAAAGGGAGAATTAAGAATGTTTGGGTTTAAAATAGTATTAGAATATTAGCTGAAACCTAGAAATAAGGTTTATCTGTAAAACATTGTCTCTGAGAAGGTTTCAATTCATGGAAGAGATAATAACTTGATTTCAGACATCTCCTAACACATTCCCTTGTGCCAGGGCCATCCTGGAGCTGGGAGGGCAGGGTGCTGTGTGTTAGACTAAATTATAAGAGTCACTCAAATGGCAAGGGACAGGATTAAATCCCAGCATAAATACCCTTTGGACAGAATATGAATCCTTGTGCCTCAAGGGAAAAGCCAAATTAAAGTGAGAGCAGGAAACTTTTCAAAGGAAAAGCTCCATTTTGAATAGGGAATTTTTAACCATGGTAAAACTTTGCTATTGCCTGTCTGGTTTCTAATCAGGAAGGCATAGAGGAGCTATTTTTTAATCTCAAAAACAAATATTTTCAAAGCACAGTATTCCCTACTCACTATGTTCTGAATGTGAGTTAGTTACAAATTTTTTTATAGTTATCAAAGACTTTCCCTTTGTTTGCTTTTTGTAATTTTTTTTTTTTTTTTTTTTTTTTTAGCGCTGATGTAGTGGTAAAATTAGGAACTTGAGCAGGATAGAGTTGTACTCTAGACTTGCCTGGAGGCTGATGGCCTCACATACAGGTTATAATTTAGTTCTTGACGCACAAAAGCTGTGGGTCCCAGGGTGTTGCCATGGCCAGCAGGTCAAGATGAGTGTGAGGACACATCTGGAATACTGTGGGCAGTTTGGGGCTCCAGTACAAAGATGCTGCCAAACTGGAGCAAGAGCAGTGGAGACCAATGAAATGGTTGTGGTGTTGATGCCAAGGGACAGGGGCCTGGGAGGATTTCATTCTTTGGAGATATTCACCATCTGGCATTTTTCTCGTTGAGGTTCATAGAATCCCAGAATGGGTTGGAAGGGACCTTAAAACTCATCCATTTCCACCCTGTGCCCTGGGCAGGGACAGCTCCCACTATCCCAGGTTGCTCCAAGCCCCATCCAACCTGGCCTTTTTTTGTGTATGCACAGAATTTTTTTTGTGTCTGAAGCTGCCTGGCTCCACTGGAAAGCTGTGCAGCAGAGAGACTGTGTTGTTTACCTTCTCTGAATCCACTGCAGACTTCATGAAGGTTCAAGAGACTTTCTTGCTGTCCATGGGGAATAAGGCATCACCTTATGTATAAAGATAAGATCTCCTTCTACCTGGGCAGGTTAGAGATGGAAGGGGACCAAAGCATCCTTGAGGCTTGTCTAAAATACACATTGGAGCAGCTCCCTGTGGCTCAGGCAGAAGATCTTGAGGCAAACAGGCAGTGCAAGGTCAATCCTGCATCCCCTGGCTGTCTCCTGGTCAGCTGGAAGTTGAATATCACTGGCAAATGCTCTTGTTATTAAATATATTCTTTAGCACACAGATGATTGCTAAACTAAGCTTTAATTATTGGTGGAGCTGGCAGTGGTGCCTGCAATTCAGGTTGCCAAACATTTCCCATTAAAAGATTCTCTTTTCCAATGCTAAATCCTTGCCAACGTGGAACAGTTCAGGCTGAAATTTTCAGTTGCAGGCTGTTGGCTAGGTCTGGGCTTTGTGTATATGAATATGTGTGTGTGTGAGGAAGCAGGAGGGAAATAGAGTTTAACCAGATCCAAGAGTGTGATATGGGGAAAAGGCATTGTTTTACAGTTATTTAAGGGGGGAAAAAAAT
>PYHW01010264.1:1687657-1690410 GCA_013186435.1 Turdus rufiventris
TTTCTCCAGGCTCCCTGGTTATTCAGGTTTTAGCCATTCCCAAACAACCCCAGCTTTGGACTGGGAGTCATTCAGATTCACTCAGGGCTGGATTTCCAGCTGGGCTATTCCTGTGCACTAAAGGTTTGGTTGCTGCTGCAGTCCTGGGGCCAGGGAAGGTTTTGTGGGTGACAGGGACCATGGCAATCCCTCAACCTGACCGCCTGTCTGCTGCCCATCACCTGCCACAACAATTGTGCCTTGCTCCCACCTTTCAGAATTTCACATGTGGATTCCTTCCTGGTGGTTGGATCACAGGAATGAAGGAAGAAAATTGGAAATGGCTCATACTCCTACCAAGGTCAGTATTGTCTTCATTGATGTATTTTCCAGTTTTTTAAGGGTTAAAATTATATAAGGCACAAATCTTCTTTTCCTTCTCTTATGAGGTTTTTCCAGATGGTTCCAGGACACGTTCCCTGAGAAGCAGCCTTACTTCTTCCTGCTTGAGCTGCATCCAAAGGAAAACTTTGTTCTTCCTTCTTTTGCAAGCCCATTTTTCAAACATTTAGAATGCACATTTGCAGCCTCCTGCAGTCATCACTAAACCAAATTGTGTGTACTTTGCTCTTCATGGATCAGTCCTCAAGGAACAAATCATTTTTGTCACTCTTCTCTGAACTGCCTCCAGTTTGTCACTATCTTTGTAAAAGCAGCGTGCCCAGAGCTGAGCACACATTGTCAGCTCATGCTCACCATTCTCTTCCCCTCTGAATGAGCAAATTGATCTTTTTGTGAGTGCATGGAGATGACAAAGTGCATCAACAATCGAAAAAATTTTAAAAAGGGTTTGCAAAGCTGATTTGGATGTGGGGAGGTTGCTGGCCTTCGTGGCCTGTCCTTGTAGGAGCAGATAACAGCAGCTTACAAGAGCAACATCCTGCTTTGTGATGTGCCATTATCAGCTGCTATTTCCCAGGGGGTGCTGATGGGATCATGATTATTATTTTTTTTACTGGATGATAGAACATGAAAGAGTCTTGACCCTCTTCATAGATTCAGTTTGTTGGGTGAATAATTCTTCTTGGCTCCAATTAATTTTGACACCGGAGTAAATCTGTCAACAGTGGAAACATCTGCAGGAGTCGTGATGGAGCCAGGTTTTCAAATGAAGGGGACACCTGCAAGAGGTCCCTGTTGCCTTCAGGATTCCTTTTCCTGTGTGGATCAGCCATGAAATGGGTTGCATGTCCTTAGTAATTTATGTAAAAAAATCCATATTATGGAGTCGAGAAAGTGGTGAATTTAATCTCTACTTCTCACATGGAAATTAGGGTTTCCTTTCAGCTCCTTGCTCTTATTTGGGCACAATTCCTCTTCTCCTCTTCCCTACTGACTTTCCATCTCATGGGCATTGTGGTACTGATTAAAAGGTTGGACTTTATGATCCTGGAGCTCTTTCCAGCCTTAAGGATGCCATGATTCTACAGCTGTGCTGAAAGCTCCACCTACAATGAAGAGATCTTTCATGTGTTCTGGGGACTTGAGGGCACTGCCTCAATCCCACTGGTGTCAATGAACACCTTGGACTAGAACATGAGTCTGTGCTTCACTTTAACTCATCTGCAATCCCTAAAAGCAGAGAGAGGAGCTCTGCAATGACTTCCTTGGCTTGTTACATGCCACGTGAAGGTGGACTTGAGTATCTTAGCTAAGACTTCTCATTTACCATCATGGAGATGTAGACCAAAAGTGGATCTACCCTAATCCCACCCTCAGGTCATATCAGAGTCTTTTACATCCCCCTGGCTTGCGTGGCTTTGAAGACATCGGATTTCCTTTTGCTGGTGGCATTCAGACATGGGGACCATCAGAACTCTACTCTTTCCATGGCATCCCGTAGGTTTCTGTCCCCAAAACCAACTCAGGGTTTGTGTCCTTGTGCAGACCCCGTGTTATGAAAGGGTGTCCTTTGTGCACAGCCCCAGCAATGGCAGCAATTTTAGAGCTCTAATCCCAATAAGTTTTTATGCTCAGCACTGGCTTGATATTTCCTTTGGTCATCCTTGTAGAATTACTTTCCCCAAACTGTTGTCAACTTGGGTCATTTTGTGTTACTTGTTTGAACTTGTCAAATTTCATTTCAGACATGGGTAGTACTTGACTCATATTTACTTCAAACTCCTCTTCCTGCAGTTCATTGCTTTCATTATTTATAGGTGTTCTTGAAAGCATATCTGCTAAGCTCCTTACTGGGCCTGTAT
The DNA here is from genome assembly GCA_013186435.1 of Turdus rufiventris. NCBI lineage: Eukaryota > Metazoa > Chordata > Aves > Passeriformes > Turdidae > Turdus > Turdus rufiventris. Next base: position 1,689,901 of record PYHW01010264.1, read on the forward strand.
TTCACATTTAATGAGTACTTTTGCAATTTCATTACATTTTTTTTCTGAAGTCCAGGTGGCTCATTGTACAATGGATTTTTCTCTATGGCTCCTGGTGCTTTATGGTCTCTTTCAACCTTGATTGAATTCTTCCCATAAACATATTCATGAAAATACTCGTGACCTAAAACAATTGCCAGGATTCCAAGTGCAAGCTGAGCTTTTGGTGGGTTTTTGCCAGATTGTCATCTTGCCAGAGGGCCAGAGCCAAAGTGACCTTGCATCACTTTGGGTCTTATATTCCCAGGTAACCTCAGAATGTTCCAGTGTTCGTGCTTTACACCAAACCTTATTTTATTTGCAGTTATCTTGGAGTTGTTCTGCGCTATCTGTGAGCTCCAAGTGTCCCAGTGGGAAAGGCCCTGGGGGTGCTGGTGACAGTGGCTGGACACGAGCCCAGGTGTGCCCAAGGGAGCAGAGGCCAATGGCCCCTGGGCTGTCCCAGCCACGCTGTGTCCAGCAGGCCCAGGG
>PYHW01010264.1:1696885-1709249 GCA_013186435.1 Turdus rufiventris
TCTCCAGGCTCGAGAAAACAAACACCCTGATTATGGCATTTAACAGCTCCTAGGTCTTCCACCTTATGACATTTAATTTTTTGGGGGTGTCTACCTACATGGACTCTTCAGGTGAGAAATCATCTGCAAATAGATTTATAATTCTCTGCTAAAGGTTGCCTCCCCCAGGCTAGAGCTATGAAATTGTTGTGGTTTTACTTGAGACAAAAAGTTATGAAGCTGCTTTTTTCTCAGATAGCATCAATCAACCTATTCTGAAATGCGTCATTCCATGGAGCCTTTCAACAGGGGAGTCATGATCCAACCAGGTAAAATTTCATCGTATTTGCTGAGGCTGATTCCTGAATTTCAAAGGAGCTTTGGGGCAAATTTTCTCCTGCTGCTCTCCTTGACAAGGCAGTTTGGAGACACGAGCAGCTGCCGAGACAGAGGAGCTGTACAAGAAGAAATACAGCCCGACTCCTAAGCATTTTTGGACCTCTCCAAAGGCTGGCTGCAGTCTCGTGGAGCTGGCAGATGAAATTGGAGTCCAAGATGTATTGCAGTAATTCTGCCAAGGAAGTGCTAACAACAGGAAACACAATGCAAATATAATCGAGGTCATCAGCCCCTTTTCCTTGCATAAGTACTTAAATATGTGCTGGTATTGCAGTTACTTAACTGTAATTGCTCAGGGCTTCACGGTCGCTGAGCTTGTATTCTTCCCTCAGGTGATGTATTGGTTTCTGACCCTCCTTGGGCACGCCCTGTAAATATTTACACACCTCCAGTCAAAGGCTTTGTGCTTTTACTCAAAGAAGGGACAATTAACACGCAGGGGAAGGAGTTTTCCAGGCTCCTTACAGACCTGGTGTAACTGGGGACCACGATGGATGCGAGAGGCACATCCAAAATGTTTTGCTTTTGGAGGGGTTCACAGCAACTTGTTTCTTTGCTTCAGGTGGGGAAAACCTTCTTTGAGGGACTGCTGGAAGTGATGCTTGAATTACCACCGGGTAAAAGACACAGAGTGCTCACAGATGCCACTAAATTTCCTTGGCCCCTCCAAGCCCCTGAGCTCCTTCCAGCTGGTCCAGCTGTGTGTGGCACTGACAGAGTTAACCGGGATGAGGAGATCATTTTCACAGCTGACTGCTCTGCAATGGGACAACAGAGATGCTAAAGAATATTTACTAAAAGGCAGAACATTTGTGAAAAAAAAAATATATCCAAGCACACATAATTACCACAGCATATCATGCTTTCATTTTGCAGCTTTCTTGATAACTTCTGGCACAGCTCTCTGGCAGGCAGAGCGTGGGTTAGTGAACAAGCCATCCGTGCCTCCTTTCCCATCCTCGATGTGCCAAAGAATTGGATACAGCCCCAGCTGAAGCTTTAGTCTTGGTTTAATGTGCACTTCCAGGTGGTGTATTTCTGTTTTGCCATCCAGAGCAGGATAGAGGGGACCAGGTTCTGGAGGACAAGGTGGAAAGGACCTCCTTGGAGTAGATTATAGCACTGCAAAGCGTGCTGTGCACCTTCCACCTCCCCTGCATGTGCCCTGCTGGGGTGAGCTGCTCCCCAGAGAAGAAAATGATACCTGGGACAGGTATGACACTATCCCAACTCAGAGTGATGCACCTCAGCAAAACATTCTGAATGCTGCTAAATCCTTGTACTTGCTCAATTTCCTTTGCCTTTTTAAACAGGAGGTCTGTTGAGAGACATCCCTGTCTCCTTCCCACAATTTCCTGAGTGGATTCTGCCTTATGCCCCCTGGTGCAGGTGAGGATCCTGTGGCCTGGGTCTGGGCTCAACCATAGTGCACAAATGGAGCAGCCAGTCCTGGAATCTGCCTCCAGCACTCCCTTTCCTTGCCATTTCCACCTCTTTCTGGCACTATTTTGCTGTGCAGGGTGAGGTTGCAGGTGGTGACTTTGTCACTCTGGGAGATACCAGGGAGGGGACACGGTGCTGAAATATTTACATGGTCCCAGGAACACTGCAGAAGGGCATCCCCAGGCTCTGTGGTGGTCTGGGAGAAGCTGGGGAATGTCCAGTGCCCCAGAGATCATCTGGGCTGTGGCTACTGAGTCCCCAGTGTGAGAGATGCTGTTTCTCCAACATGTGAGAGCTCTGTTCACCATGGTTGGAGGCGTGTGTTTGCTTTTTAGATTGCAAAAGTACAAAATGATCCTTCCATGAAGGATTTCTGCTCCCCTGAGGGCTGCCTTCAGCAGTCTCTCAGCACTGTGGTTGCCTGAAGAGTTTCTTGCAGAAATGGGATCATGTTCAGAAGCGTTTGCAGGATCTGCTTCCATTGATGCCTTGGTGCTGGGGCTGGGGGTTGCAGGGGCAGCTTTGCAAAGGTTTTGTACATTTTTGTCTTACACTGTTGTAATATCCTATCCTATCCTATCCTATCCTAATCCCAATAATATAATATAATATCATATAATATCATATAATATCATATAATATCATATAATATCATATAATATCATATCATACCATATCATATCATATCATATCACCATATCATATATCATATATCATATATCATGTATCATATATCTATCATATCATACAGACCATATCATCAATTACATAATATCACAATTTACATTGGAAAGTCCATCCAGTCCCACCCCTGCCATGGGCAGGGACACCTTCCATTATCCCAGGGTGCTTCAAGCCGTGTCCATTCTGGGCTTGGACACTTCCAGGGATCCAGGGGCAGCCACAGCTCCTGTGGGCACCCTGTGCCAGGGCCTCAGCACCCTCATAGGGAAAAATTTCTTCCCAATATCCCATCCAACCCTGCCCTCTGGCAGCAGGAAGCCATTCCCCTTTGTCCTGTCCCTCCATCCATTATCCAAAGTCCCTTTCCAGGGACTTTCTCTTTGAGGCCCTTTAAGCACTGTAAGATGCTCTGAGTTCTCCCTGGAGCCCTCTCTTCTCCAGGCTGAGCACCCCCAGCTCTCCCAGCCCGTTTGCAGAGCAGAGGGGCTCAGCCCTTGGAGCACCTCTGTGCCTTGCTCCAGAATCACTCCAACAGCTCCACGTCCCTCTCCATCCCACTGCAGCAGAGAGAGTTGGATGTGCATTGTCATCCTCATGGATGGCAGTCAACACAACCCAGAAAAGGCTGGGAAAAGGCCCAGCCTTTCCCCATTCCCAGTCCCAAGGACAGGTGGGAGCTGTGGGATTCCTGGCTGGAGATGGAGACAGGAATGGCAGGAGCTCAGGAGCCTTTAGCTCCTCTCCCAGCAGAGGATCCTTCCTGCCGTGGAATGCCTCTCTCAGCTAATAGATGTTACAAGTGCTTCAGCTCTAGTTTTGCTGCATGGCCTTTTGCAAATTCAATTACAGAGCCTCTTGTCTCGCCACACTCGGAATTGTTCTCAGCCTAACATCATGTTCGTCAGGCTTTTGTTTTGTTCTCCTTGCAGCCCGAGATGTCCTTGTTGTGAGCCCGAGCATCTCCTCCGCTTCACGGCCCTGCTACCTTCGCGTGCAACGCTTCTGCTGCTCTAAAGATACCAAAAGGTTTTAATTACCATCAAGCCAAGTCATTTCTACAGTTTTGAGCTGTAAATAAACAGCCTGCTTTGGATAATGGAGGTAATGGTTTGCATTTCAACTCTACTTCTAACCTCTGATTTTTGCTTGTAATATTTTATGTGGTTAAATCAATTTTTTCTGCCATTGAATGTAGCTTTTCTTTCCTTCTTTATTTTTTTTTTTCCTTTTTAAACCCAGTTATAAAGCGTGTGTTTCATCACATCCTTGTTACCCTAGGACATGCCTGCTGCAGTTAAACTCGCCTGTAGTCATGCTCCTTTGCAGAGGGGTCTGGAAGGGAGAGGAGGAATTCTTGTTGTTTTCTCCCATTGCTGACAAAGGAAGCAAATGCTTTAGCTTATTAAAAGTCAGGCTTTGGGATGGGGATGCATTTTCTGAATCCACAGTGTGGTTTATTGTACAGGGTGCTGGGCACACACCTGGTTTGGGGTCACAGCCCTTCTGCACGGCCTTAGTGAATCCCAGGCTGCAATCAAACTATCACTGCCTGGCTCTTAAACACTGTCTTCATTTCCAGAGCTGCTCTAAACATGCTTTACGAGGGCAAAGCGACTTTTCCAGGCAGGGAATTAATGGTGATTATTTCAGTGGACAGGAAATATAATATGTATCATCAGTGCAAACTGACTTAAGCCAGCCAAGGAGTTATCGCTGGAGTATTTTCATCTAGGTCACTTAAAACCTTCATTAATTAAATACTGCTGGGTGATTTCTTTCTAAAGTTTAATCTACAATCTGGATTTTTGATTAAAATATGTGCAGTTTCAGCCAGCTCCTCACAGTGCCCACACCGTGGTTTTGCAGAGTCCTCAGATGTCACTGCTGTTGCCTTGGATTGTTCTCCACTGTGTGCTGCTGAAATTGCCCTTTGGATCCTGCCTCAGTCCCTTCCCCAGCACCCTGCACTAAATGTAAACCCTCTGGTTCTGCTGCTCCCTCCTGACTGGGGGTGTCTTGTGCATGAAAGTCACATTTTGAGCCAGGGAAGAGAGGGGAGAAGGGGATGCTCTTCCCCCAGTTGGGTGGTGGCATAGGAATTTCAGCCTGGAATTGCATTATATAAATTCAATATGTCTCTACTGCTGGCAGGTTATGGAGTCCCAGCATGGGTTGGGTTGGAAGGGATCTTAAATCTCATCTAGTTCCATGGGCAGGGACACCTTCACCATCCCAGGTTGTTCCAAATCCTATCCAACCTGATCTTGGACGTTTACAGGGATGGGGCATCTCCTGTTGGTAAATTCCTCAGCCTTGTGTCTCTGCAGGACCTTTAACTCCATAATGTTGGAGCACCAGCTGCTTCTGGTACCATTCAGTTACTCCTGGCTCAGGTCACAGTGGAGTGAAGCCTTTTTCCTCCGAGACTGGGCAGTCAGCTGCTCCACAGGCAGCATCTGCTGCTCCATGAATTGCAGCTCCTTGGCCCTGGGTGCTTCCCAAACATGGCGGCCCTTTGGCTATGGAGATGGCAGGGAACAAATGGCTTCTGCAGGGATTTGCTTACAGAGTGGTGGTGTTACCTCCTGAGCAGGAGGGAATATGAGGAGCAAAGAGGAGCAGGGAATTAGAGACATAAAGAATTCCTGAACACATTTTTCCAATTAAAACACCAAATCCAGAGCCTGTATGAACATAAAGTATTGCATGTGTGCATCACTTTAAAGACCTGCCTAACCCCCTTCTCCAGACCACAACCATTAACTCTTTTTTTTAGAGCCAATAATCAATGTGGGTCTAATTTGTTACATTGACATTTTTGCTGGTTTCATCTGAAAGAATTAATTAACATCAAAATGTTTCCTTTCCAGGTGTAAGAGTGGGGGGGTCTCAGCAGTCAGATAAGTTCTGACCTTTGTAGAGAGAACATTTAAATGAGGTTAAGCCTCGCATCTCCTTGATTGAAGATGTGGTGTCTGCTCTGACAGATTTGGAAATACATTACCTGGGCCCAGTGGTCTGGGAAGTGGCCAGAATGGCAAGTGGAGGATGTGAAAAGAGAGCAAGTTCCATCCTGGATTCTCTTTCCCAACTCCAAGGCATCCTTCTGTCTTAATCTCTGCAGCTGCAGCTTGGCCAGGAGTCCCTGGGACTCTGCTAATGGAAGTGCAGCTGGATCAAGGCTGCCTCAGCCTGAAGAGCAGCTTTTCTTTATGAAGCAGCATCTCTAATGCACCTTGTGTTGATTCCAGTGGGTGATAGGGACCTGGGGAGGAGGGGAGAACAGGAACCTCATCCAGGAACGCCTGGATCTACAGCACTTGTGTTAATTGTTTCTGGAGCTCTTCACTGGGGCCTCATCAATAGAGCTAATACAGAGGAGGACTCAATTTATTTCCCACAAGAGATGGTCGAGTTGTTTTCTCTTTGTTATGAAGATTGATAAGAGCAATTGGATGAAGTCTGGGCTGCCTCTCAAGCACCTCTGATCTTCCTGGGGCTGGGTGGAGCTGGCTGGGAGGCTGCAGTGCATCCCAGGAGGGATTTGGGAACCGGGGGCTTCTCCTGTGCTGCAGTGGCAGCACTGGAAACTAAAATCAGTGAAGTTAAGCTTTTAATGCTTAATTTGGAAAAGCATTCAATGCAAAATGTTTTGCAGGTTAGGAAGGGAGGATGATGCAGAGATCTGCTGACATTACAGTGAGTCAAAGGCAAAGTGCCAAGGAGCAGGTGCAGGTGTCTCCTGTGCTGCAAGGTCCCCCTCCTCATTTACTCTATCATGTATCACTGACCCGAGAGACACAAACCCTTGGATCAGTAAAATAACCTTTTTGGGCACCCTCAGACCCCTGCCTTCCTGGCACAGCCCCTCACAGACTCCCCTGCCAGCACCACAATGCTCCATGACTGTGCAACCTCAGTGAAAATTAATATTGGTATCCATGACAAAAGTAAAATGGTATCTTGTTATCCATGTTCTGCCATGGTTTGGAGTAAAGGAGTTTGAAAATGGCTGGAATAGCAAAGCCCTTTGGTTGTGTCCACCACAGGTGGGAGAAGTGACTTGGTGGATGCCTGGCACCCAAATTTCTGCCCTGGCAATTAGCAGAGAAGAGACAGAATCCATCTGGGTTTCAAAATTTACATTTAAATGTATCTGTTAAAAATAATTCCTGCAGGGAATGCATTGCTGTGGCTGGTCAGGAGCTCTGGCAGAGGGTGACATTGCTCCCTGAGGGATTGATCCCTTGGCACAACCTGGTGCCACCACCTGTGTGACAACTGGGTCTCTCCCCATCATGGGCTGTGCTCCCTGGCTGGCATAACCTCTCCATCGTTGTCCTTGGGGTGGGTTTATCCTTGTGCCCATGGATTAGCACCACTGGGAAAGCTTTTTTTATGCCTTCATCCTCATCTCCTGCCAGGCATTTCTCGTGTGCCTGCTTTTAAGTGTCATGCACTGGTATACAGCAATTTACAGTGCCTGTTCCTGCTCTCCCAACAGTGTAAATCAAGATTAATTTCACTGAAGTTTATGGAGTTACGCCAGTGTAAAACTGACTGATAAGAGATTCAGGCCATTTTCATCGGGTTTGTTCACTTGTTTGTTTGAAATTATATGTGTTGCTGTGGAATGATAAAATGTGGGGATTCAAAGGCAGGTTCACTGCAAAATACGATTCAAAAGGTTTTTGACTTCACATAATACAGCAAAACAATCACTTACAGCAATTGTATTTTATTGTGGAGTAGGATCATGGAATTTGGAGGAGGAGAGAATGAAAATGAGGCAGAAAAAGAGGAGGGGGAGAATGGAAGTTTCCCAACACAACATCAAAGGTGCCAGTGGAAAATTGGGGTGCTGTCACAAAATTTTATGTGGCTGGTAGTTTAAGCAGGTATCCATGAGAAAGAGGCTGAGTGGCTCCCAAAATCCCTTCAGTGGGGGACACAGCAGCTCAGACTCCACGTGGACAATGCAATTCCCTGTTTTTGGCAAATTCATCTTGCAAAAGAGCCCCATTGCGAGTGAAGGGAGTAAAGCCTCTCCAAAAGAGCTGCTGTGTCACCTGGCCTTGTGTTTGCCCACAGGTCCCCATCTCCACTTCCACACTGGAAGGTGGGGCAGTGTCCTGTGACAGAATCCAGTGTATCCTGGGGCATGTGGCATGGAAAACCCACTGCTTTTTCTCCTTTGTGTTCTACAGAGCAAGTGGCCAGTGCATAAATAACTCAGGTTTCTTTCCATGCTGTTCCTAAGGAGATTTTAAACTGACACCTGCTTTCACACACCTCGTATCAATGCAATTTCCCCTTCTTTGTGGGATTTGTAGTTCCTGTTCTTTCATCTCTGGTATGACACAGATTCACCCCAATGAGCTTCTCTCCCTCCTGCCAGGTGTCTGCGTGGAACAACCTGTCCTCCAGCATCTGCTGACTTTCCCAGCAGCTTTTCCCAGCTCCCTCAAGCCCTCACAGTGTTTTTGGTTCCTTGAATGCACAGATACTTGTGAAGAATTCCAAACTCCAGGTGGGTTTGCTCTGGCACAAGTATTTTTAGATCAAAATAGTGGGATTCAGTTTCCTGTGGCTGTCAATAAATGAATTCACTCTTTGCACATGTTCAGTGCTTTAGTAATCCATGCTCATTTCAGAAGACTAATATATTACTCTCTGTGTTTCTGTTGGACAATGTTGCTTTGCAAAGCTGGGGTGTGGGAAGGACAGATTTTGGGATTTGTTGTGGTTTCTTGTGTGTGGGATCATGACAGAGGGTTTAATTACACAACCGTAGTGCTTTATTTCCTTGGCTGGGCAAGTAGGAGGTGCTGAGGTAACAAATATCATGGTCTGAGGTTTCCCTCATCCTTCAGTGAGTGGCTCCAGGAGTGTGAACAGAGAAGGGAAAGGAGCTGGGGAAGGGCTGGAGCACCAGGAGAGGCTGAGGGAAAGGGAAAGGGGCTCAGCCTGGAGAAAAGGAGGCTCAGGGGGATCTCTCTCCACCAAAGCTGTTGGTGCTGGCTGGAGGTGTCCTCACAGGCCTGTCCTAAGCAGAGCCAGAAGAGTGGAGCTGTGCCAGATCCAGGATCCCTGTGGTCTCAGGGCAGATCCACATCCAAAGGATGAGTGGTCCTTGCCTGGCAGAGGGAAACGAGCCTTGATCCACACAGGCCCAGCCAAAACCATCACCAGACCCTGGCAAGCTCCAGGATGGGTTTGTCCCAGAGTCCTCCCAAATAACCTTTAGCTGGGGTGATATTTCCCTCGCTGGCTCCTTTGTCCAAAGCCCCACACCCAGCCCCATGGAGCTGCATTATTCCAGAGCCTTCCCCCCCTCGGAGCTTGCCTATGTAATGTTCTTCCCTTACAAATTTCATCTTGCTGCACTGTGCATCCAAACGATCCGGTGATGGAGCGCACAGGGAAAAAAAATTATAATGCCATTAAAAGTTATCATAAATTTCAGATCAGCATCACTTTTAATCCGATACACAATTTTACTGCCTCTATAAAGTAGGTGATTTGCAGTGGTCTGAGGCGTCTCCTGGCGCGTTTTACTTCTTTTTAAATTAAACACACCAACTTTGTGCTGAATTCAGAGTGCGGACATAAAAAAGGGGGTAAAAAGGAGAGGGAAGGGACATCAGATGGGAATTGCAATTGAATCTTTATATATGCCATCTTGGTACTGTGGTACTAAATATAGTGCCAGGTAAATAGATGTGCTGAAATATTCAGAATAAAAAACAAATGTTCCAATAGCAGAGAAACTGAGCATGGAAAATGTTTCCCTCGCTGCTGTGCTTTAGAGGCTAAAATGCTGTTGTTTAAAACACTCTCTGCTGGAAGATCTTCTGTATCTCATGCATTAAATTATACACTGTGCACAAACATGGATTTTATATTTTAGATTGTATATTATGTGGTTTCTAACCCTCCCCCCTGCCAATGGAGCGAGCAGTAAACCCAGAATATCCAATTAATATAAATATAACATTATGCCATTTGCTGATATGAAATTTTTAGGACTGGGAATGGAAACAGACAACATTTCATGGAGAAATATTTGAAATTAAGATCAGAGATAAGGTAATTATGCACCAATGATGCCTGCTTGTAGGCCCAGAGGTGTCAGACTGACAAAACCACCTGAAGAACTGGTCCCTCCCTCCACCTTTCTGCCCCAGTGACTCCCCCCTTTTGGGGAGCTGAACTCATCAATATCCTCTGGTTGTACCTCCAGTCTTTGCTCCAGGTCTTAAGGAGATCAAGAACTAACTGGTGGCTTTGCTGAGCTGCTCTTCTGCCTTCAAAAAATGCACAATATTTCCCCAAGGTAGTTCTGGACAGGTTAATCACTCTTGTGTCTCACTTGAGTTTTATAAAATGCCAAAAAATAATTAGAGTCCAGTTTTAAAAATTCTTTTCCCAATCAGTTGTGGTTTTATTGGCTATTAAAGAGGATTCATGAGGCTCTGGAGGTCTGTGAGGTCAAAAAAATAACCTGAAGAAAAAGCTTGTGTGTCCCAACCTCTTCCTTCTCTTCTCCAGCCAAGGAGATTTTGGTTTGAATAAATTAACATTTGCCAGTGATAGCAAGAAATCAAAGCTGCCACATTTCAGTGGAAGTCTGGCCTAGCAGCTCTCCTTTCCAGCTGACCACTGGGGTGACCAGTGCAAGAACCATTTTCCATGTGCTTTGGATGGATTAGCTGTAAAATGAAGTGAATGGGGAGATCCAGCTCTCACTTCCCAAAAAGTAAAAGGTAAAGAAAATGTAAACCTAGCCCTGAGGACGTGGCTGCAGGAAAGAAAAGAGCAGTTAAAGAAATTTATAAAAAAAGATGTAATGATTTATTTTTTGTTTTAATTTCCAGGTAAACAGTTTTCCCTGCCAGCCCCATGCAGGAGTGTGGATATTTGGGCTGCTTCCCCCCTCCCTTGCTGCAGCTCTCAGGAGTGGGATCCTTGGAGTGTCCTGTGCAGGGACAGGAGTTGGACCTGATGATCCTTTTGCAGCCCAGGATAGTCTGTGATTTCCCAACTATTTGCTTATGGGTTTTGGGGTTTTTTGGTGTTTTTTTTTTTNTGGTGGGTTTTTTTTTTTTTTTTGAGCTGAGACAATTTATTTCCCAGCTGTGAGCTCTCTCAGCAGCTCCCAGCCATGGGTTTGATCATTTCAGCTTTTCCTTCCTCCCCTCAGCTGTACAGCACCAGGAGCTGCCTCTTCCCAAACCCACTCTGCCTCCCAGAGCTTTCCTATCAGGCACAACACTCTGCAGCAGGCCCCAGGGCGTGATATTTTATTTATTTTGATTTATATAATTAAAGGGATGTCTATTCCTGAGTGGAGCCAGCCTGGTGCTGGAGATGTGAAATGCCACTGGCATGAAGATGATGGTTTATTTTAACCAGGACTCAGACAGCGAGTCGCTGACACCATTTAGCAGCTTGTCGTTGTTGCTGGCAGGGAAAACATCTCCAGATCTCTCAGAAATGGCAGTTTTCTCGGGAAAACTGTCTGGGGTGGGAGGGAAGAAGTTCCCTGTGTGGCTGCAGGCTGCCAGCTCTGAGCAGCCCTGGGCTGGGCTGTGCTGGGCTCAGAAGGGAGGAGGTACCCAGGAGCATCCCCAAAAATCCCCTTCTGGGCCTGCCATCGGCTGTTTCCTCCTCCCTGCTATATTTATAGGCACGGTTAGGGAGCTGAGGATGATTTGGGAACATGTGCACCCCTCCATCTTTGCCTGTGACCGATCCCTGCTCTGTTTGCACATTCAGGGTTGGGATGAGATGAGCTTTAATATCCCTTCCAACCCAAACCATCCTGTGGCTCCCTGATTCCCTTCTGAACTGTGGATATCCTTCGGCCCCACCCTGTTTCACAGGACATATCAGAAATCCCAGTTTTTGCAGGGAGGAGCTGCTCCTTGAAGGTGGAGCCAGCAGAGCATCACCCCGCGCTGTGCTGGAGGCTGCCCCCCATGAGACACCTCCAGGCACGGCGAGTGGGAAAACAAGACTTTCTCAGGTTTCTGAACATCGCATTCCATGAATAACCCCATCCATGAATAACCAAGCACCCCGTGCCCCCCCATCCCAAATCGTGGGAGCCGGCAGCTCGGCTGGAGCATCTCCTGGCGGGCTGGCACATCCCTGCTCACGTTGATTGCTGCCCGCGGGGCGCCTGCTCCGTGCGCGGTGGCCGTGTACCTCTCTCTCTCTCTCTTTATTGCTCCCGATTCAAATTCAAGGCTTGTTTAATCAGCAGACATTAGCGACTCGACAGAAGTCTGGCTGGAAGGGAAAGAAGGGGGTGGGCAGGGAGCGGGACTGGGGAATGTGCTGCTCTGGAAAGCAGGGGCTAGCTCTCCCGCGTTGGATTCGTTGGCAAGGGAGGAACCGGGGATGCTGTTGGAGTGGGAAAAGCAGGAAAGCACCCAGGGAGAGGTGCTGGGAAGGACACAGGATCTAGAGCACATCCCAGCAGACCTCTGGCTGCCGAGTTCATGGTGTGGATTGCTGGGAATCTGAGGGAAAGATTTTCCCTTTTTGTTGCAAGATCTTGGGTTTCCGAAGTTGGCTTTTGTTCTCCCAGCAATGATTCCTACATCCCTGGAGGACTTCCTTCCATCCATCCCATTCCATCCATCCCATTCCGTCCATCCATCCATCCATCCATCCATTCCATCCATCCATCCATCCATCCATCATTCATCCATCCATCCATCCATCCATCCATCCATTCCATCCATCCATCATCCATCCATCCATCCATCCATCCCATTCCTTCCATCCATCCATCCATCCATCCATCCATTCCATCCATCCATCCATCTATCCATCCATCATCCATCCATCC
>PYHW01010264.1:1713475-1755804 GCA_013186435.1 Turdus rufiventris
TTTTTTTTTTTTTTTTTTTTTTTTTTTTTTTTTTTTTTTTTTTTTTTTTTTTTTTTTTCTTGGTTTAGTTTCTCTCTTAACAGGAAAAAATGATCAAAAATAAGAAAACAATCACTGTTTGAAAGTGAATGAAGGGCGCTTTCTCCCCTTCCCCCATGCTTTTTTCCTACTTTGACATCTCAGTGGTTTTTTTTTCTTTTAGCCGCGGTTTCTGGGATAGGTGATAACTGCCAGTAATAGGATTAGCATTGATTTCTTTAGCAAGAACAGAGATGTGGCAGTTCCAGCCATTTACTGAACTGCCAGCTTTGAAATATCAAAAAAAAGAAAGAAAAAGAAATCTGCAGAAAAAAAGCTTCTTGCAGCATTTTAAAGAAAGGAAAGCCTATGTGAATTAAAATACACACACACACACATACACACACACACACTCACAGCCCAGCACATGGGGTGTATAAATATATATATTATATGTATATTATATATATGGATCTCGCGTGGTGCTTTTTTTGTTATGGTGTGATAAAGGATCAAAAGAACTGTCTCTGTTCTAAGCTTCAAGAAAGCCTTTTTTAAATTCATTTGGCTTTCTTTAGCTTTCACTTGCTAACATATTTTAGGAGCTAATCTTACATATTTACTATTGTATCCTGACTTTTTTTAACCTTGAAATTCAAGCAAAGACAGAATGAGAAAGGGGGGAAAAAATAAAGGATTCCAAAGAGAAAGAAGGAGGGATGAGCCCATGGAAGGCTGTGCTGTCTCCTCTGCCTGGAGGCACAACATGAAACCCACCCATTTTCTCCTTGCTGCTAGTTGGGGGTCCTGGGAGGGATAAGGATTTGAGGTGCACCCCCCAAAGGTTGGGTTCTACCCTCAATTGTGAATCCCGACCTTGTCTTTGGTAAGAGCATTTCTTAAGGACCAGCTTGGGTTGGGCCAAATCTGCAGCAGCTTAAAAAACAGAGTTTTAGAAGACTGGAATGGTATTCCCATCCTTCCCAGGCTGCTAGAGGGTATCAGGGGGTCAGTATCTACTGATTCTGCTCTTTGACAGCATTCAGAGAGAGGAGAAGGTCCAGTGGCAGCATCTGAGCAGAAGCAGGAGGTCCTGAGGAAGGACCAAGTGCTGTTTGGGAAGGTGTCTGCAGATTCCATCCCAGGCTCGTTCTGAGCATAGCCCAGGCCTGAGGAGAGACCTTTCCCCACTGAATCCTCAACACTCCAAAGGCTGTGCCATCCAGGAGAGGACTCAGATCTTGGTGTGGGAGTGTTGGTCTGTCTCATCTGGTGGAGCTGATGAACCACTTCCACGAGAGCTCATGCAAGGGAGGTCTGCAGTGACTCATTGTCCTCACACACAGCACAGAGCTTGGAGCAGGATGGAATTGGAGCTCAGTTTTCAGCCTGGAAACCCAAAATGACAGAGCGACACAAATCATGGTCAGCAAGAAGAAAACCCTCACTGTGGGAGGAACCCGTGTGTGACTTCCAGCTTGGCTTTCTCCTCCAGCAGCTCCATAAAGAGTTTGGGATGGATTCTCATGCAAAATCAAGTAAAAAGCAGAGGAAGGAGACAATCAAATCTGTTATTTGTAGTTACATAATGGATTAATTAAATTACATGCAAATTGCTTGTTGTCACATGCAAGGGACTCTCTCAATGGACCTACACGTGGTGGCCAAGTGCTTCCAAAGAGGATATTCATGGACCCAGCCAAACTTAGATTGGGTCACTTCCCTTTATCTCTGTGTACATGAAGAGATCCTGGGCTGGCTCCTGTGAGGGACCTCTTGCTGGCCACGAGCTGGAGATGAGACCTCTGTGCTGGAGCAAACACCACCAGCCACGTGCCTTTTCCCATCCTGGTGTGGCTCTCCCATAATTTGCTTGGAGCCACATGTGGATTTGTAGGCACACAGGCTGGTGGCTCACCAGCTCTGGGAGATTTGCATTTCTGTGTTCTTATTAACAATCGCCCAAAGATCCGTGATGCTCATTTCACAGCCTCACCTTCATTGTGCCCTCTAATCCACGTCCCCGGGGTCTACTTCTGACATTCAAGTTTCAGAGCAGCTTACAAGCCTCTATTTTTTTTTAACATCAAACTGCCGAAGGAATTATTGTTCCCTTTTTTTTCTGCAAACACGGACCTCCTTTCTCCACCACCCCCCTCCTTAAAATGCTTAAAGACTTGCCATGATTGCACCACGGGAATGCTGGGGCTTGTGGGGTGGCTGTGCTCCAAACCTTCAGGTGTGGAGGCTTTGGGGATGGCTCCTGGCAAAACCAGTAAGGCAAATCTCCCAGTTACTGTGCAGAGAGAAGGGGTTGTTTGGTGTAGTGGTCAAAAGCATGGAAATACAAATCCTGTGTTCTTGGATGCCATGGAAGAGCCAGGAAAGGAGATGCTTGGTTGTGGAAGCTGAAAGCACAGTGTTAACTCATTTCTTGAGAAGTTTGGTGGCAAATCATAGAATCATGGAGTTGCCTGGTTTGGAAGGGACCTTAAAGATCATCTTCTGCCATGGGCAGAGACACCTGCTACTATTCCAGGGTGCTCCAAGCCCTGTCCAACCTTGCCCTGAACACTTCCAGGGATGGGGCAGCCACAGCTGCTCTGGGCAACCTCTCCCCTCACAGGGAAGAATTTCTTCCCAATATATCGTGTAGGAAGAGTGTTTGCTTGAAAGAAGGGTGTGCTTGGACTCATGAAAGAGTTGGTAGAAAAGTTACAAAGACCAGATCTTTTTGTGCATCCAGCCTGGTGGGCTTTGTTGGATGTTGTAACCATCGTGGTCATAATTCCACATTTTTGTGTCCCTGAGCATCCAGTGTGACTGTATGGATTCTGTTCCAGGCCTGATGGCATTTGGACCTGCTCAGCTTCTCTAGCAGCAGAGTCTCCTGGGTGGAGCTCCTGGCCTGGGACATTTGCTATGGGCTGAGGACAAGCTCCATTCTGCCACAGCCTCCCATTGCTGTCAGTCCAGCCTAGACCATGTGAAATTTGTTTTCTGGTCATCTTACTAATATGTAATGCCTCAAAAATATATTCCAAAGAAATAGGTTGTAATTAGCCCTTTCCTGCCTCATAGGAAAAGCTTTTCCATTCCAGTCCCCCTTTCTGTGGGTCTAATTGCAGCGGTGGCACTGCAGAACATCCAGTGTTTCCCAGGACTCTCTCAGCTCAGGAATCTCTCTCTATCTCTTCCTCTTTCATTTCCTGTAACTAGTGATGCCATAACTTCTGTGCACAGCAGGGAGACTTGGAGAAGGGACCAGAGCCAAACTCCTTGAAGGATCCCACCTTCCTTGTCTGCCCGTGCCAGGGCTCAGGGCTCTCCTGGGGAGGGTTTGCCTGGAACGCTGCTCCTGGCAGGTTTTGGCTCCAGGGATCCTGCTGGTATTCAGTGCCTGGGTCTTTCATGTTCTTGATAATGTTTTTATAGAAACCTGCTTCCTCAGCACTGGGACAGTGCCTGGCACAGCAGCTCTGCTCGGGGGAGCCTTGGAGACCAAGCAGAACTTCTGGGATGTTCCTCCCTGGATCCACCCAACCCCACAGTGCACTGCAGCATCCCAAAACCATTGAACTGGCAACTGGGGGCTGCCAGGACAGAGGGGTCAGTGAAATCCTAGGGGAAGGGAGGTGCAAGGGACCTTGGGGTGACCTTTGCAGCAGCAGCAGCTGGATCATGCTGCTCCCTCTGTCAGTGCAGGCACAACCTGCTCCCCCAGAGCCTGGCCCTGCACTTCAGCAGCCCTGGCCCCTCGGCCCCAGCCTCAGCCTCTCCTGCTGTGGTTTAAGCTCACTACTTATCTTACCTACCAGGAAGAAAAGCTATCCCTTCCTCTTTCCATAAGCCTCCTCTGAACTCGGAGATTAGAGCAACGTTCCCCCTCTCTTCCAGCTGAGCAACCCAAACTTCTTCAATCTTTCCTTAGAGGCATTGTTTTCTGCTCTTATGATTTCCCATCTCTGTTCTGGGGACTTGCTGCTAAGAAAAAAAAAAAATGTATGGAAAAATGTAGAGTCAAACATAGCAAAATAATTGTGTGAATGTGTTACAATTTCAGGAAAGGGCTTCATTTTAGGGTGTTCTGAATCTAATGGAATTGGAGTGTATGTTTGCTTATTTTGAAAATGCAGCGCTTTGATTCTTCCAGATGAAATGAAAATTCAGTAAAAAGAGTGCAGAAATTTCTTTTCCTTTTAAGCTGTTACCTATTTGGAATGAAGATATTCCATTCACAAAAAGCAGGAGACCTGGAGGACCAGGGTGGCTCCTGAGCCCTTTGGTCTCACCCACTGGTATTGCAAAGCAATATGAACAAGTAAATCAAAAAGTAAAGTAAATAATGCAAAATGCCATTCAGAAGTTTCACAGACACCCTGGAAAAATCCATCCAGATCATTGGATTGCTCCAGATGATGGTTGCTGTAATAATTAAAGCCTCACTGTGAACTTCCTCTCTTGCTTCTTGGAAAACCTGTGACCTTGGTTTGGAAACAAGGGTTGGCTCTGAAAAGGATTTGTGGTTTGGGAGAGATTTATTTCCCCCCCCCTCCTAGATGGGGACATTTATGATGGGGTGACAAGGCGTGGGACTTCCCTTTCCTCCATGGCCAGGTGTGAACCAGGTGCACCTGGGATTAAATCCAGAGGGGTGACAAAAGGCCAGAAATTCCGGAATAGTGCCATAGAGTGGGACACGCCACGGCTCCTGTGGAAATAAATGGAAGGACAAGTAGCATCCAATGTGGCATAACAAAGCACCAGGGAAAGATAGGAGGGTAAAGAAAGAACCTATAGTGCAAACTGGAGAAAGGGAAGAGAACTAAACAAGAATATACAGTCAGTTAAGGCTTGCAGGGAAAAGATAAGGCCAGCTCAGAGAGCAGAAAGGCTTAAGGGGAATAAAAAGAGCTTTTACAATTATATCAGGGAAAAGGGAATACTAGAGAGAAAGTAGTTCCATTAATAAATGAAGAGGGAGACAAAATCAATGGTGTTGCTAAAATGGTAGAGCTACTGAACTTCTTTGCTCCAGCAGTATTTAACAAGATGAGAAGAGAAGAGGGGCAAAGAAGTTATAAAATAATGAGGGTTTTGACTGGGTGATTCTTCAGGGGCAAAGCAGTTTGAGGGGGCAGGCACCTTGGAAAGGCCAGGATGTGGCACCACAAATAGCTGGGCACGCCCACGCCTTTGGGCTAAATCCTGGGCTATTGCTTCTGGAAATAATGGGGAAACAGGTAAGGATGGCCCAGTGTGATATGGATGGGGTTTTATTTTCAATGACCAGCCCTGCGAAATAAACCTATCCACCGAGTTTATTATTCCACTTGGCAGTGAAATCACTCCCATGTAAAACATGTTAATATTTAACAGTGGAAAACGGTTGAGCCTCGAGGAGAAAATCCCAGTGCTGTGGACACCGGTGGGAGTTTGCAGGCAACAAAAAGCTGTGAATTAACATGGTTGCTTCCTTAATATCCCATTTGTGGAGCAAAGCCCCAGCAGAGTCCAAGGAGGGGCTGGGGCTGGCTGCAGGATGGAGCTCAAGGTACCTCAGGACTGTCAAATTCCATAACATGTGGCTTTGGGATGGAATATGTTACCTCCCCTCCCTGTGCATAAGGAGTGACAAGAGATGAGCTGGAAATTCAGGAAGGGATGGGGCAATCAAAGGGAATAGAGGAAAAAGTTGATGTGTGCAATGTCTCAGAGACAACAAAATGATAAAACCAAGCAGTGGTGGCCAAATTCCACGCTGGTCATGTCGCTGTGGGACCTTCCAGGGAATTTAGTGAGAAGGAAACAAAGTCCTAAAAAAAGCTGCTGAGAATTCTATATCGGAGGAAGAAAACCACATTATTCAGGGTTTTTTTTCTCTGCTTGCCAGGGAGTCTAAAAATTGAGAAACCAGTAAAGAATGGTGCTTACAAAATAATCAGGTTGTTTTTTTTTCCTTTAACAGAATATGGGTATTAAATGGCTATTTTTAACTATGGTAATTTATTCAATTTATATTCCAAATGTACCAATCCTTGTGGTTTGTCATTTAGCCACCTCCTGCAGAAATGCATCGTGATAGTGGTGAAATTAGAAAATGGTGCTCAGATAAAATGCAACCAGGAGTGACTGGCAGGTGTAGGGGAAAGCGGCTGAGCTGCTTTAGTTCCACATGCCAAAAAAATCGGAAACGTTCTTCCCATCAAGTGGTCGGCCAGAGGCAGCCTTCCAGAAGTCTGAGGTATTTCAGCTGATAAATTCAGCTGATAAGTGCAGCGTTTCAGTGGGGAAGTTTCAGAAAGACAATCTTATAATGCAAGGCTTGTGTTCTGCTGTCTGTGAGTGCCTGCCAGTCACTCCCGTCTGAGGAACTGCGACTCCAGACCATGGGGTGCTCAGCTGGTCACTCCTGGGGTGGCATTCCTGGCCAGAGTTAGGGCTTGGTTTATTATCTGAGGCCAGCAGGCTGATTTTGCCCCATTCTCCATCTCTGTTTATTTATTTTGCAATTATATTCCTCCCCACAGGGAGAGGGGGAGGTTGCAGATTCCCCATCCCTGGGAGTGTCCCAGGCTAGGCTGGACAGGGCTTGGAGCAACCTGGGACAGTGGAAGGTGTCCCTGCCCATGGCAGGGGGTGGGACTGGATGTGCTTTAAGATCCCTTCCAACCCAAATAATTCCCTGATTTATGGTTCCTAGGGTTCCTGAATGAGAATGGTGGTGGTAGCACTTCCCTCAAACTTACCTTCACACAAAGTCCATCCCAGGAAATGTGACCCTTCTTGCAAGCACAGCTGCTCAGATGTTTTTGGATTGAAGCAGTTCCCGATCACAAAAAGGCTTTTTGCCAAAAATCAACATTTTCTGTGGGAAGATTGATTTTCATGGAATTTCTTTCCAGGGAAATGAAATGAAATGCTTTCTCTGGTGATGGAGTTTATCTCTGTATCTGTCTGAGTCTCTCCTGGGCTTCAGGAAGCCTGTGCAGTAGTTTAGTGGGATATGTCCATCCCAGTGCACAGCAGGTGGGATTTTTGAGTCATCCCTATGGAAGACCAGATGGGTTGGGATGGAGGCACCTGTAGGTCATGAAATCATAGAATCATGGAATGGTGTGGGTTTGGAGGGACCTTAAAGTCCCTCAATCCATCCCCCTGCCATGGCAGGGACATCTCCCACTGTCCCAGGCTGCTCCAAGCCCTGTCCAACCTGGCCTGGGACACTGCCAGGGATCCAGGGGCTGCCACAGCTTCTCTGGGCACCTGTGCCAGGGCCTCAACCACCCTCACAGGGAAGGATATCTTCCAGATATCTGACTTAAATATACCACTGAACCCATTACCACCTTTCCTATCCTTCCCATTCCTGAAGAAGGTCAAGCTGGAATTGACCCAGGACATCATTCCAAAGTGCAATATCCTGCTCAGGATGTTTATCTCAACTTTATCTTCCAAGGAAAGGCTTCAGGATTTTGCCATTCAGCCTGGCCTTACCATAAACCAGACTTAAACTGTTGGAGTTTCCTTCAGGATGAAGATCCTTGCTTTTTAGTTATCTTTATTTGCAACAACCTTCCTTAACAGGAGATAAATGAAAGGGTTTTCCTGCCAGTAGCCCTGCAGGATTAGTAAAAGCAACTGGAACATGGTGGTGCTGTCTTTCATGGAGGCTGTGGGATGCTGAGCCTCAGGTGTGGTGTTGGGAAGCTTTTTGGCCACAGCCCAGTTTTCGTGCTGGAGGACTTTGAGGGAGCACTCCCCAAGCCCAGAGGAGCAAGGGAAATCACAAAGGACTGATAGATATGGAATGAGCATCAACCCCAAGTGCCCGTGGTGGCTGAGGAGCAAGGGGGATGTTTCCTCCAGCTGTATCTGCAGGAGGCTGCAGCATCCCCAAAGCAAGGTTTAACTCCCCTCACTTCCCTCGGGTCCCCATCTATCAGACAGGAGTTTGGGGCAGCATTCCTGCTGATGCTCTGCGTGCCACTCCCTTCTGCTCCCCCGTTTAATTCCCCTTGCTCAAGATCCGTGCAGCAAGGGATGAATTTCAGCCACAAGGATTGCCAGGCAGTTCCTGCCTTTCACACCTCGGGGAAAGGAGCAGCCTCCCAAAATGTAACTGCACAATCTCTCACCCCACACATCCTACACCCCCGACCCCCCGAAACAATGGCAGCCTTTCCCTGCAGGTTATGCTCTGGGATAAAAGCCCTGCCTGGTGCTGTCATTAAACTATTCCAGCAATGCCTGGGCTCCCACTCAGCTGCCTCAACGCACAAACCATATTTCCCATTTATTTGTTCCGTTTGTTTATTTTACTGGACCACCCCATGAACCTGGGAGAAACACGCTGGAAAAAAAAAAATTATAGCAACGCCAACTATTCTGGGAGATACACGAGCCCCTCCATGTTTATCAGGTTGAGGGCACTGTATTTTGATGTCAATAAGCAATTTTTCCAGCCCGGTCTCCTGCCCGACCCTTTTAATCCATCAATATATTATTAGAGATAAAGTTGGTGGAAGCCTGCTGCAGTTAGAAGATAAATGACATCTCTGAAGTCAGGCATTAAAGACTAGATTAAGGCCTTGTGACACCGTTTTCAGTGCTCATCTGTGCACTTCTGTTCAACCTATCACACTGAGTGACAAGAAAGAAAAATAATGAACTGGGCCAAGGAAAGAAGAAGGGAAAAAAAAGGCAGAAAGAGAGAGAGATTTTTTTCCCCCTAACACACAAACTACATCAGTTCACACTCAGGATTAGACTGTATTTAAAAAAAGGGGAAGGGGGAGGCTGGAACTGGATGGTACTATACAGATTAAAATAGGAGAAAGGGGAATCTGAATGAGGAATTTCAGTTTGGTTTTGTCCTGGGTTTATTTTATTTTATTTTTATATTTTATTTCATTTCCCTTCGTTTCATCCTTTTAATATATTTTTTTTTCATTTCAGCCTTTAATTTCCTTTCCTTTCTTTCTTTCATTTTATTTTTTTTCCTTGCAGGAGTGACCTAGTTGAGTTTACAGGATCCTAAGGGTTTTGTCTGGAGCTAAAGCAAATCCCATTTAGGACCAAGGAAATACATCCTTTCCAGAGACCAAGTTAAAACATCCACAGGCAGGGACCTCCCCTCCCTCTCTCCATCACATCCTTTGTCTTGGTGCAGTCCTGGTGTTGTTTTATTCCAGTGGGTCAGTGCTGGTTTGAGAGACACGTGTGCACATCCAGGTTTTGTGTTTCAGAATTTAACTCCACCCTTTCCTTCACGGGCACGGCCCCTCAGACAAAAAATATCGCCAATGGTTTTTCTAGAGCAGCCAAACGCTGCTGAAGATGGGTGCAACTCCTCTGTGGCCTGACCCATTCCATTTATCTTCCCAAAATCCAGGCTCCTTCCAGCTGTCCCAGGTCCTGAGCAGCGCTGATGTTGGCTGAGCATCCTCAGCAGCAGTGGGCAGGTGCTGGACAAGTCAACCTAAGCATCCTTCTCTGCACTGGACCAAAGCCAAGGCTGTTCAGGCTCTGAAGGACTTGATGATCACCCTTGGTGTGCCCAGGCTGGCTGGAGAAGGGTTGTTGTTGTTGTTGTTGTCATTTGGGTGCCCCTGCCCATTGCTGTCCCATGTTGGGGACACACCTGGCTGGTCAGGAGGGTGCTGATGGATCTACAGAAAGCAGGGCTGTGAGCTGCCAGCCAGGGATGGAGGGGAGCAGAGCTGTGTCTGACCTCTCCCTGGAGAGGAAGGGAAGGGAGAGAGCAGCTGTGGGTGCCAATGGGCATGGGAATGGGAATGGGAATGGGCCCCTCTGTGGAATTCCTCACCCCACCCCATCGGCTCCCGCTGCCTTTGGCAGAAGGGATGTTTGGGTGGGGGTCACACAGTGGGAAACTGGGGAGAGACACCTTGCAGGGGGTCCTGTCCCACCCTTTGGGACAGCTGGGAGACCCTGGGTGGTGGCAGAGCAGAGCAGCTGGTGCTGGATCTCTCCTGGGATCTCTCCCGCCCCGCTGGGATCTCCGTTCCCTACAGTCTGTACATCGCTGCCGTCTTCTCCTTTTGAAGATATTTTTTAATGTCTTAAAAAAAAAAAAAAAGATTACTTTGTTACAATCATTCAGCAAAGGGTTTCTGTGCCTGTAGAAAATATTAATAGACTATTATGAGGTCCTACAACTAATTTTTCCACACATATCATCTGTCTTTGCATGGTTATTAAACTCCAACAATATTTCATGCAATGCTTTCCTGCTAAATTAATTTGGTTTCTTCTTCTCCTGCTTCTTTTTTTTTTTCCTCCTTCCACAACCTTTAAAATTAAATTGAATCTTCATAATTATGGCTTTTTTTTGTTGTTCCTCATATCTTTTTCTTTTCAATTTTCCTATCAAAGTGGCTATACAGTTTAATAAAGATGTAAAGAAACAGAAATGAAAGTGTAAGGGACGGGAAGGGCTGTGTTGGGATCAGAGACAGGGGGCTCTGGGAGAGCTGAGGAATTCTGGAAATGGTGGGATGGAGGTGAGCAGGGAGCTGGACAGCACCTTTCTGTGTTGGCTCCAGCCTTCATGGAAAATGATGGGGGACAAGGCATTGCTAGGATGGCTGGGTGCAGGACTGGGGTTATCCAGGCCATAAATTCTCCCTTTGATCTCCCTCTCCTGTCACCACTTCCCAAAAGTCTGGGGACAACCTCAGCAAGGAGAAAAGAGCTGAGGAAACAAAGGTTTTGCTTGAACTGGAGGAGGATCTGGCACAAGGGCTTGGCCCAGGGATTGCTGATGTCCTTGGATATCCTGCTGGAATCTGAACTTTCATCTTGCCCAAGCCTAAACTGAGCAGAGAAGTTCTGTGTGCCTGTGGACAGCTCTTCTGCCTGGCAAGGTTTGGTGACACTCCAGCTGAGTTTCATTCTGTTTCCCAAGGATGCCCAATGGATCTCCTGGGAGATGCTCTACAGGGAGATAAAGTAATCTGCATTAATTATTAATCTTCATAAATCAGAGATTTTTCCTTTTTTTTTCTTCCTTCCTTTCATCTGGGAACTCTTCCCAAGAAAGACATGATCAATGGAGAAAGAGAATAGAGTTATTCTTTGTAAAGGATAACTGTACAACAGGAACATCCAAATAAATCACATAAACAAGGATTTTTCCCATTTCCTGGAAGTAATATCAGCAAACTCCCCCTGGGAACCTGCCCTGAGGATGGATACCCAGCACTAAGAACATCACACTGATGCTTTGGTGGCCAAATCACCAGGTCAGACAAACCTGGAACCAAGGAGAGTTTTTGTGAAGTCAGATCCCCCTAGGACTGGGCAGACTCTGAGGGGCACCACGTCCTTCTTGTGGCACAGATGAGCCACTGATCTTTTCCAGAGGACAAAAGTGGTAGCCAAGCCAAGCAGAGCCCAGCCTGGAGGGTTTTCTACTCAACTCAGCTGCACCAGGATGTTTGACTCGGTGGAAAATGGTGAGTGGAGATGAGACCAAAGGAGACCAAAGGAGTTTGGTCTCCATAGATGATATCAGTGTCATGACCACCGTTGGGCATCTTTGGTGAGAGGCCCCCGTCCCTGTCACAGCTCCTCCAGGGAAATGCCAGTTTCCATGGAATGACATGTGCACTTACCAATAGGTGGCACCAATGGAACAGAAATGGGAAGCTCTATGCAGATTTTTCTGGAGCAAAGGGTGCTGGGAATTCTCTCTTACATGGCTATAGACTTTTCTACAAAGCAGGTATTGATTCCATCCCACTATCACCGTTGTAGTCTGCTGGACTCTGGGAGGATGTGAAACCAAATGGGACAATGGGAATGAACCCAAACTGCTGGTGATCCTGCTAAATCTCTGGAATTTAGAGTCATGTGTGCAGAGAAGTGATAAATATTTAACATTTAATAATTACTCAAGTGATCTATTCCTGTTCATAACTCAGAGGTAAATTGTTGTTCACATATGGTTCCCATGACCATGGAAAGTGAAAGGAGTGGCCTGTATTCCAGAGGAATCTCTGGCATCTCTAGGCACTGGATACTCAGCAGAGATGTGCTCCCATTCAGGAGGGACTGAACCTCCTGCTCCAAATGACTCCAGACGCAGCAGGAAGGAACCAACGTGGGGCAGATGACTTTAGATAACTCCTCCAAATTGGGACACCTACAATGTTTTGAAACTTGTGTGCAGAAAGGGCAGGATTGTGGGTCAAACCCTCCCCAGGCTGCAGCATCACTCCAGGCCATTCCAATCACCACTGTGATCCTGCCCGGATATTAACATTTGGTTTATGCCGTGAAATTTTTACAATTTAAAAGCAGTAGCCCTGTTTCTTAATGTTTTAAAGATGATGAACATTATCCTTCACATCCCTTTGCTCATCAGCCATGTGTTTATGTACCAAGCATCTGGCTGCATTATTATTTATTTTGCAGGAGACTGCACCAAAAAATCCCTCAACAACCTCCAAGGAAATCAAAACACATTTGGGCCAAACTGAAGCAAAATGCTAATTTTTCCCCTATGAACCATTGCCACGGCAAAATATTTACTGTTTATGATTATTCAGGCTTCTCCTGCTGAGTTTTTACAGTGAGATTTACAGGCATGTTTGCATTTATAATATGTCAAAAATTCCTCAAATTGCGACAATAGTCCATTAAGGAATAATTTAGTGGTGAGAGACGAAAAACATGGTAAACTAAGAGCTTTGGTAGTTTAAGGCTTGCAAAGCAATGCCAAAAGGAATTGATTGTTCCCTGGTTTTCTCACTGCTGCTGCCAGTGCCTGTGTTGCAAGGTGCAGGGTGGGTGGGATGGCAGCAGGGGGTTTGTTAAGTTAGATCAGGACACTCTAAATTCTGTGTAAAACCCCTTTCAAGTGGACCTCGAGCATCTGCAGGTGTTGTCTGAGGAGGTGAGCGAGGAAATCCTGTTTGCCGTTTTGGGGAGAAGGTGGTGTCCTCCTGGAGGTGGCACAGGACACAGCCCAGACCTCGTGGCTGCTCCTGGAGCAGGCAGAGCTTGGGTGCTGCCAATGTCCCTGCAGTTTTCCTCTCTCCTGGTTACAGGTCTTACCCAGGGTGATTTGTTCATCTCAACCTGTCCAGCCATGCATGGAATCCAGGATGCTCTGGTGGTGCAACCCTGCTCTTGTGCAAAATAAATTCCCCCCCGATCAGGCTGAATTTAGCCCTGGGTTTGAAAGACTTTTCTTAAATAAACCCTGGAAATTAAACACATATTCAGAATCCTCTTTTCCTTGGGGTGTGTGGATCCCTCCTGCACCCCAGCATGGTCTCTCCCTTCCCCCAGCACCAGGATGTGCCGTGTTTCCCTCTGGCAAACACCCATCCCATCCTGCCGACAGCCCCATGAGAGAGAGCCTGAACAAAATGTCATTGGGAAAACAAACCACATAATCAACTTCTGCAAAAGCTGGTCCATCACAGAGAGATAAAATAGAGGCTCTCCTCAAACACAATGCAGAATCCTGGGAAAGAGCATGTCGTGTCTGCCGAGGGGGAAGAACAGGCATGGGGTTGGAATGTTTGCAATCAGGTTCTCATCAGGCTTTGGATCTAGCTCCATTTTCTCCTCAGCATTTAACAAATCAAGGAAGAAATGCTCCTGCCTGGGGTCACAGATAAATCTTGTACCCTGGACAAAGGGTAGATCTCCTTGTCAGCGCACTGATTTATTGTGACCTTATAGTCAGACTCTCTAATTTCTGCAAGTGGCTATAGGTGCCACCAGTGATTTGTTTCCTCTCTCAACACTCTCTTACTGCTCAGCACTGGAGACCATGGTGGCCTCACTGCCATCTCTCTGGGGCAAGCTTTGGGTGGCTGGATCTCCTCCTGGGTCAGCTCTGCAGGATGGCTTGGGTAGAAAATGGGTTTGCCGTGTGGGAGGGTTGGGTCCCCAAGGCAGACACCTGCCCCGAGGCCAAAACAGACATGGGAAGAGCTGGACAGGTCTTGAACAGGTCCATGGGGAAGACACAGCCCAAACTTGACCTCTGAGGGCTTGGAGGAGCCACCCTTTGGGTTTGCTCCCACTGCTGGTTTGCCCAGCACATGCTGCAGAGGAACACTGTTCACCTGACAGAAGTGAAGGAGCCAAATCCCACCCTGTTACTCAGCCCAGCTGCAGAGAAAAATTAATTTCATGGTTAACTCAGGTTTAGTCTCCACTCACCAACCTTTCAGCCTCTCCCTGCTCTTTGACAGGAAGATGCCCCCAGGAGCTGAAGTCTTGCTTTCCTTCCTGACAGACTGATGGGCTGTGTCTCCCAGCATCTCCCCATCAGCTGCTGTTCCTCGAGCCACCCTGATGCCTCTGTGTCCTCAGCAGCTGCTCAGTGTCCTCGGTGAAGCTGGACCCAGAGCTGGGCATTGTCCTGTTCCTGCCCCCCAGATAAATCCCTTCCCTGGCCATCAGCCCTCACTCACTCCCCCAGGCTCTCTGCTGGCATTTTTCAAGTGGCACCCAAGTTTTCAGGGCAAATTTGGAAAGGAGGCTTTTAGTTTGCCCTGACTGGGTGTCTAAAGGGGTTCAGCACCATCCATCCATCCACATGGATGTCACATTCCCAGCGTGGTGGGTGTGCAAACAGGCGGATGTGGCATTGCTGCCACTGAAAGTCTGGATCTCCTTAAACCAGCACAGCTTTTCTATCCATGCATAAATTGCCTGGTACCTAAGCTACCTAAAATACATTTCAGAGAGCTTGGTACAGCAGAGCCCTGATCTCTGTTGGAACTCTCCTCGTGAATAATGGTGAGAATTTATTATATTGTATTTATTTTTGGAGGGGAAAAAGTCAGGGGGAAGGGTATTTATCTGTATTTTACACAGTGCCTTTAAAACACAGATCCTGGCAATGCAAATTCACGTTTCAGGCAAAACTCTTCCAGAGCTCATTGCTTTGTGCAGCAACCCCCAAGCCCAGCACTCCCCTATCTCTTTCCTCTATACAAACATACAAAGGGATAATAAAATAGCTAAGAAGCAAGAGCAGTAAAATTTTGTGCCCTGAGGGGAAAAATGGCATATATTGCCCTGAGCTTTTAGCTGAGGCCAAAATTTATATAGAGAGACTTGGGAACTATTTTCTTTCCTAGTGCAATATTTTACCTCTATTGCCCTCAGATCCAGTCAATATTTGTATAATATATATATAAAAATAACCTCAGATAGATGGATAAAACCCAAGCAAAATTCACCTCGGAAAGCCTTTTATTCCAACTGGAAAATTGCCCTGCAAATGTACTCCACACAATACCCACTACTTCACTTGGAAGTGACAGTTGCAGCTGTTAACGCAGCTACATTATCTCATCTTGGGAGACAAATTCCGGGCTATATTTCACTGTAGCCTGGTAATGTATATATGCCCTAAAGACTGCTCCAGCCAGATCTGTCTTGCTGTATAGATTTCAGATAGGGATGTATACTTCCCAGGGTTTTTCCCTTCCCCTGGGCTGCTCGGGGAGTGCAGGAGGTTAATAAAACACCGCAACCTCGCCGTCATCGCGCCGCTTTTGGCACGGGGGTGAGCAGCAGAAAGGAGAAGAGCCCTCCACATCCTACTCCAGCCAGGAGGGACTCCTTGGAGTTGTGCTTTGCCTGCACTCAGTGGTACCACAGAGGTGAGGGAGAAAATGGCAGGGATTTGTTAATTCCCAGCTTTTCCATGCCCCTGCCCTAACCAAGCTCGGTGTCTGATTGCTCCGGCTCACACTTGGCTCTCAGTGGGATTTCCAGAGTTGTTCCTCCTTGTTAACTCCACATCCCGTTGCAAATCACAGCCGAGGGTTGTAATGAGGAATTCTGGGACTGTCAGGAAAGAAAATATGTAAGTAGGGGGGAAAAAATCATCTATTAGGATTTGAAATAGTCTCATGAGTCTCGCCATTATTTGAGACACTTAAGATCACTTGACAAAGCCCTGGAGAATACACAGAAAGCTAGACAGGGACCTTTGATGGATTTTTAAAACTATCTAATGCGCCTTTTCCAACTCTATCCACTAAAAAATGACTAATCGGTCGCTGTTCTTCATTACCACGATTATCAGAGTGTCCTGAAAACGCCCGACGCCGTCTCTTCATCCCCAGCTGAGCAGCCCTGCCCACTCTCTGCCATTAATTTTCACGGCAAACATCTGTGCCACGTGCTGCTGGAGAGCATCCTGCGCGAGGAGCCCCCGTGTTTCTGCGCTGGGTAACGCCAGACCTTTCCATGGGGAGCTCAGGGGGTGGGAATCGCGTCCCAGCTCCTAGAAAATCGCCTTGCAGAAGCCCTGGCAGCTCGTTGTGCTGCAGCTGGGGCAGTAACAGCCTGCTGTGGGTCTGGGATGACACGGACAAGGAAGGCTGGCCCTGGTAGGAGGTCACTTCTTCATGCATATATAGAGTTTAGCCCTCCGTGATTTTGCAAAGGGGTGAACTGGAAAGAAGTCTTTCTGGCTAGCAGAAAAGGCATCATCTCAGTGATTTTTTCAGCCCACGGGTCTTCAAGCATGGCTTTGTAGCACCAAAAATTAACCATCACATGGAGAAGGAGAATACTGGTAATTACCAAGGAGTTGCCCCACCCCTGGAAGTGTCCTAGGCAGGGTTGGATGGGGGCTAGTGGAAGGTGTCCCTGCCCATGGCAAGGGGTGAAACTGGGTGATCTTTAGGGTATCTTCTGATTCAAACAGTTCTGTGATTCCATGAAAATGCATGTGAGGAACCAGGGCAGCTCCCATGGAGGGGATGAACCAAGGGAAACCAAAGCTGACGAGCAGCTGTACTCACACAGCTCCTGCTCTTTGAGGTGAACACGGGCGAAGTTTACAGGTGGCTCTAAGGAAAGTTAAAAAAAAAAAAAAAAAAGAAAATCAAGGAGGCATTTTTATCTGGCTAATTTTCTCTGCTGGAATTAGTTGTGTGAATGGAGAAACCTGCTGGAGCAAGAAGTGAGAAAAGCCTTGGACGGAGTGGCTGCGCCTCCCAGGCCCTGAAATTTAAGATCTTTATAAATGATCTGTTAAAACTATAGTGACGATAAGCTTATGAATCATGATCTATATTAATCAGGGCTGCTGATACGGAAAGATTAATTGAAACGTGCAGTTCTACACAAATGATAAAGTGGTAACAATTTAATATCAGACAAGGAGAGTGAAGAAATTACACTCCAAGCTTCATGCATCATTACTATGGATATTAATATTTTACACAGCGCAACAGCATCGGGAATCATAATGAAAATCCATAACTAGTGCACAGACATGATTAAATACAACAGTCTTTAGGTGCTGTTTGGTGACGGGGGCTTAGCCATATTTCACTCCCGCTGCCGGTGATTCGAGTGATAGAGTCTAGACGTGGGTGATTAAAAAGTGTTCCTCCTAAAGGCTGTTAACCTTTTACTACTGAAATGAATTTCTTTGATTTTTAAATTATGCCGCTCACTCTGTGGTGTGGGTTGTGTGGTTTTTTCCCCCCCCCAATCAAAACCTTGTCCGGAATATCAATGGAGCGGGTTCCCCAGGTAGTTGACAAAGCAGAAGTGGAGCTCCGGGAAGCAGCCACGGAGGGGCATGTAAGGGTGGGAAGGAGAAAGGGAGCTGATGGGGGGAAGAAAACAGGTTAAAAAAGCAGGTTTTCAGTGCTCATCATTACAGCGGTGCATACATTAGATGCAATACCCGGAGCTGCGGAGGGTCATAAAGGTTTTATCCGCGGAGCGTGGAATGGGCGCATTACTCACCAGTGGCACCGCAGCGCTGAGTTATGCGCCTCATTCCAGCCTGCACCCATAAAAACTTTATGCTGCACCACGCCGTGACGTCTGCGCTCGCTGGGGATTCATCAGCTCTAATGGGGCTGGATCAGGCCCTGAGTGAAGTGCACAGGCGGGAGGGAAGTGACGCCTGACTCAGCACTGGGAAAAAAACCTTGTTGTCTGAGTAACTCTCAGGTGTTCCATCAATTTGGACCCCTCAAACTCAGAGCTGGAAGAAATGACATCTTTGAAGAAATGGCATCTGGACTTTCTGGAGAGATTAGGAGGGTCCAACCCAGCCTATGCATCAATTGTCTGCTAAAAATCATGGAATCATGTAAGGGTGGGAAGGAACCTTAAAGATCATCCAGTCCCAGCTTCCTGCTGGCAACAGGGACATCTCACACTCAACCAGGTTGCTCAGGTTTTATTCAGCCTGGCCTTGAACACTTCCAGGCAGATTTTAATCCAGCATCTCATGGTTTTGCCATCCATGGGGATGTTTTGAGGTGTCCCACCCATTGTGCCTCATCCATGGTGTGGGAAAGGGAGCGTTCTGTGGGGTGTCACCCTGAAACCCTGCAGTGCCCAGGCTGTTGGTTGCTGGGAGCAACTCCATGAGAAGTTCTACATGTCAGAGAGGGTTTGGAGATGCCATATGGCTCAGGGTGGCCCAGGTGAGATCTGCCTGGAAGCAATTGTAGGCCTGACACTGGTAACAGTGCAAGGAAATGTAAATCAACTCTAGTGTCCAGCTTGTGCCACTGGAAGCTTGATTTCTTATGGGTAAAATAAAGAATGAGCAGTTACCAGCAATCACACTGTGATCCAGCATTGCACATTCCAATGGACATCTAGAGCCCACCAACTCAAAATCCTTCCCTGTGTTTTGTAGAAACAAGATGTTTCATATTTTCTGGGAATCTTGATGGAAGGCTGGGTAGATCCAGTCTTAGGTGCTGTGGCACAAATTTCAGAGATTGTGAAATGGGCTTATTTCACCCATTTCTCAAAGCCCCGTTGCTGGTTGTGATGCTCCCTGGTATTCTGCATGTTAAAAACAAAAAACAAAACAAAACCAAAACAAAACAAAAAAAAAAAACAGGAAGAAAAAAGAAAAAAAGAAAACAGAAATAGAAAAAAAAGGAAGACACAAGAAGAAGAAAAGAAAGGAAAAGAGTAAAACAAATATATTTTAAAAAAGAAAAATAAAGGACAAAAAAAGTAGAGGAAAAAGAAGAAAAAGTAATAAAAAAAAAAAAAAAGAGAAATTTCTGTCTTCCATAGTTGGAGAAAAATTCATCCATCTCTCCAGCTGTGATACAAACATTTGTGGACATGGTGCTTTGGTTCCTTAGAAAGAGCCCCAGAGCAGTTTTTGTTTTGTAAGGAGAAAGGAGAAGAAATCAACATTTCCCAGGTACCAGAGAACTCTCTTCTTGATCAACCCCCCACATGTGAGCACAGCTGGAATTGGGATGTCCTTTCTTTTGTGGCATTCATGACAAGTCTCACACTCAGGAGTACCAGCATCCAGAGCCAAGGGTGACAATCCAGGGGAAGCGTGCAGGCACAGATCAAAAGGTTCTGGGGACATTAAATCTCAGTTGTCATGTCTTAGATAAGAAATGGAGAAGCCTGGGATTTAGAAAGGCCTCCACTGGCCAAGGTTTTGGGTGTTAACTTTGGTTTGCTGACCAATTTCAGTAGAAGGTGTCCAAGTGATGGACTGAAATAACCACAAAGGTTAGGGCAGGCCGTAGGACCCATAAATAGTGTGGGTGCAAACCCTTTCCTGGCACAGGAGAGCTCCTGGAGGCCATCAGGAGATGCTTTGCTTTGGGGAAAGAGAAGCAGGTGGCCAAATGCTGAGTGATGGGCAAAGAGGACGTGACAGCACACAAAGACGCGAGGCCAGGGAGGGCAGCAAAGCTTGGGTGCCTCCCTTGGCGCTTGAAATTGGGATGCACCTCGCCTCCCCCACTCCCTCCTGAGGTTTGCAGGCACAAGGCTGAGCGGGAGCAGCTCCTAATCAATGATATTAATTAATAGATGAATGGCAGAGAGGCGCGAGTATTGCCCCACAAATGAAAAGCAAATCCCAGCCAAGGGAGAAAACCGGTGAAACTGCAGCAATTTCTGCTGGGTTACCCTTGAGATTTGGCTCCAGATTCAAAGGATAGGCAGGCGGAGAGGGAGGCTGGGGGAGGCGGGCGGGGGGAGCTGGCTCATATTCTGCTGTGACCCAATTCCATACAAAGCATCCTGTAACAAAACACGTCTCTATCTACAAAGTACAAGTAATCTTTGTTTTCAGTACAATACTTATCTGCATTTAGACCGACGATGGCAGTGCTTGGCTTATTTTCATGGATCCAGTTATCCTTTTTTTATCCCTGTGAGCATGTGTGTGTGTGTGTGTGTCTCCTCCTCTCCATCCTCCTCGCTGTCTCCTGTGCTTGTGCCAAGCCAGCAGCACTCCTGGGATGCTCTTACACATCAGCAGAGGGGCAAATATTGGGGGTCAGTGCCAGTTTGGGGCTTTCGTGCCATCCAAATTCTTTGGTGCCTCAGGAAAGGGTGATTTTAAGATCTAGACCTGACCTTGTCTAACCTCATCTCGAGAAGCCCTTGAAGTGGAAAAATGGGAAATATCAGAGAGAAAAGATCACCCTGAAGGGTGTCTCAGAGCAGTGCCCCAGACCCCCAAGGTCACAGATCAAACTGTCCCAGTCATGTTGGCTTCTCTGGTTGTGCCAAAGGGAGATGACATATCACCAACTCCCACCATGGCTTCCAGTCACAGAGCGGATCATGGACAGGTCTCACCTCTTAAACTGGTGGGAGAAAGGTTAAGGGAAGAGTTTATTTTTCCAGGTCACAAAAGAAATGGATTTCCAGTCTAGAGGATGCCCTGCAATTTCAGGAATCACCAGGGTGACAGTCTTGATGCACACAGCAAGGAAGAGTCACTTCCCACTGGGAGAGCATTCCCTGGTCTTGGCAGTGACACAAATGAGGTTGGAGAATTGGAACGCCCCCTCAAAGCCAATGAATCATGATGAGATGCTGTGAATGCTTGGATGCAGAGGCATCATCCAGCTGGAGTTCCCCTCCAGGAGGTGCCTCCATGGGAGCTCATCCCTCTGCCCACCAGCCATTCTTCCTTCTTGGAGCGTTTTCTCCTCCTCCCTCTCACCTCTGGTATTCCAGAAGAGTCGCCGTAGGAATGAATGGTTGAGGGAAAATTCTCATGCAAAACCAAAAACAGTATCAACAAAACTCACCAGAGGTTTGGGAGCCACAACCTGTGCAGGAAAATTGGAGGGTGCACAGTTATTTAACCAAAAGTACACACTGGCTTGAGAAATATCTTCTGTGGGAGGGTTTGCCCAGTTTAGTGATATTGATTCACCTCCTTTCTTTAAATCCAGGCCTTATTTTTAGTTCAGATCCCACACTTGCTTGCTTTAGTAATTCCTCTATTCAGCTGCTACTGAATTCCAGGTTTGCTTCTTGCATTTCCTCCTTGGTTTTCTTGAGTCCAGCCCTGGAGAGTATCTCTATATTAAATAAGAAGCAGGATAAACACGGAATGTAATACATGTAATTCCATGATAATCATGTGTTTTACAGGCAGTTGACAAATTTGCTCAGCTGGAAGTAAATACATACCTCTCCCCCCTCCTCCTCCCTGCCCACGGCCTGTGTTTGTTTGTGATCAGTGCCACCTTGTCCCCTGAGAGCCACCTGAGCTGCTGCTGATAGGCACATGACTCCCTGGTTCTGCTTTTATGCATTTCCACCTGGTCATTCTTCACCCCTGGAAATCCCTTGAATTGCCTGTCAGCTTTTGGGACAGGATCTCCAGCCTCTTCTTGGCCCCATCGTGGAAATAAAAATGTTTTTGAACCTCTGCTCATGCCTGGGTAGGCACAAAAGTTGTGAGTGGAGTTGAGGCTGAACAAGATTTTCAGCTTTCTATTTAAAAAGAATATTTACTGGAAATAAACTGGGATTTTCAGTTCATTATAATGGTGCACTCTGGTTACATTTTGGGGTGGTCTAATGAAGCAATTCTTCAGCCAGTTCTGGAAAAATCAGCCTCTCATATTCACATTGGGGCTTTACTTTATTGTTTTCCATGTATAAATCTCAGATAAAAGTACGTATAAAAACACAGAAGGTGTCTGCTTCAGAGTTCAGCTGAAAGATGGATGTCCTTGTGAGGAGAAATGTGGGGAGATGTTCTGTTGCCACCAGAATTCTGGGTCTTCTACCCTCTTTTAAGGGGTAAGATCTGCCCATTCAGCAAGGTCTGAGTTCTTGGATGGAAAAGGTTTTCCCTTGGAAGGGAATTTCCCTGGGGCATTTCCAGGCTGGTGTTGATATTTCTGGTGTCAGACTGATCTTTCCAACATTTCCAGACTGATGTGGAGGCTCCTTCATCACTTCACAAGTGTCAGCAACGAGATGCTGGCACTCATTAATGAAGGAAGAGAAAAGGGATTTAAGGACTTTTATGAATGATTAAAGGTTGATAAAACTTTTCAAAATCTATACTTTTTGGTAGAAAGTATTGGAGACTAAAATGTTGAAGGAAAGTAACAGTTTTAAACCCCATTTTGATATGATTTTTGTCTTTTACTATATTTAGACAGTCCCAACAGGTTTTTTTAGGATATAAAATATTTTTCTCTTACTAGTGCACTTCCAAAATACAGTTGGAAATCTTGAAACTATTTGCAGCTTGATAAAACTGTCATCAATATGTGATTTTTTCTTTTTAAATCTTCATAGATTCTTTGACATTGGGAAACAAATGCTGACAGAAGAAAGAAAATGTTTTTGTTCCTGAGGCCCATAGTGTTATGGGACAACTGTACCCATCTCTCCATGCAGCACTTTGCAATTTTAATGGCCATTAAAACAGATTGAATTGTCACTTTCAAGAAAACTCAAGTTGAAAGTGTTGAAGGTGAGGTTGGACAGCACTTGGAGTAACCTGGGATGGTGGAAAGTGTCCCTGCCCATGGCAGGGAGTGGCCCTGGGTGAGTTTTAAGGTCCCTCCCACCCCAAACCATTCCACAATTCTGTGATTTTATGGTCTCTAAATACTATTTTTTATCATGGTTATATTTATGTATTTTTCATTTTATAACATGGTTCTCAGAATGAAAACATTCCTGCCTGTGACATATGTGGACTGATCTGGGGGGACATCCATGGGAAAGCAACCCAAGATGGATGTAGGGTAAATAGTGAGCAAAAAGTCCTTTATACCACATCCTTTATAATCCATTCAATCAGGTGAAATAGCAAAGCAGAGCTGATTCTGCTGGGCAAAGAGTGAAAAAAATTAATTTAAATGCCCATAAGATGCAAAGAGATGAAACATGGAAGAAATCAGAGAGGAAGATTTCTGTGAAGGTTACTAGGGCAAGTAGGTTTAGGGAGCTTTTTTTGTTTAAAAAAGAAGAAGGTTGGATAGGGTTTGGAGAAACCTGATCTAGTGGAAGATGTCCCTGTCCATGGGGATATCCAGAAGAGGTCTGTGGGTGCAGAAGAGGATTCCAAAGACCAAAGGCCTCTTTCATCCATGGATTTCACCACCAAAAAACCCCAGGAAAGAGCTCCAGCTCCAATCCACCCAAACCCGGCAGTGGATTTAATCTCTTTCTTCCAGCAGGTTAGTCAGAGTGTTTCAATGTGGGGACAGAGAGCTGGGACAACAATGCCTAAAAATTCACGACTTGTTTGGATTTGGAATGGTGCCAAGCTGTGCTTCCACGTGCGTGAGAGGCACCGAGAAGTTCTGAGTCGCCACGCTGGGGTTGGTAGCCTGGGACTTTGACAGAGCTCTGGGATGCTGGGAATAAAGAGATGGAGCACTTTTCCAAGGGGACAGAGAAAAAGAGACAGAGGGAGGCAGGGAAAGGAGGGGCCGGGGAGAAAATGGGAGAGAGAAAGAGAGAGAGAGAGTGCAGGGAGGAGGGGAAATGAAAGGATATTATTTTTTTTTGTATCTGTCATTTCCCTGCTATCTCCCATATGACTTCTTAATCCATCAGAATGCTGGGAAGATAATGTTTTGGGCGAAATAACATGAGAGAGAGGATAGACTCCCAAGGACCAATATCTTTATTGCTCGGAGGATAAACGGATTATGTCAGCCATTTTCTGTTGCTGACAGCTTTTCTTATTAACCGATTTTATTTTTTAATCTTCCAGGGAAGAAATATGGTTTTATGTCACAATAAAACGCCGGTCACATCTAATTCTGCCCTCAAACAAACAGATTTCTGAAAGCCTTGCAGAGAAATTTGAAATAACTTTAAAGAGGGGGTTTTTGGATAAAGTCTTTATCCAGAGGCTTGTTCAACCGCAGTGTAAAAGGTTTAGAGAGAGTGAGAGAGGGAGTGAGAGAGAGAGAGGGAGGGAGGGAGAGGGAGAGAAAAGTCCCTCACAGTTGTTTTTTCCTGGTTGATCCCTATTAAAAGAAACTCTTCATTGTGGTGTACTCAAGGAAATACAGCTCAGACGAAAGAGTCACATGAATGTTAACAAATATGGCTATTTGTGTGGCTTACGCGCCGCGCCGGGCTTAGGGATGTTGTGCGTGACACTCAGAGAATGAGGGAAGCAATCATTAGCATCCCAGCAACCTGCTTAGCCGCCCGCTTCCACACTCCCCCTTTTGATCTGACACTTTTTTTCCCCTCAGTTTTGCTGGGATTACCGGGGAAGATGCTAATAAAGTATCAGCCCCGTTGTAGGCAGAGCGATAAGGAAGTCAGCTCAGGCAAAACTTGGCGCTTGCGAGGCAGCCAGCCTTTGGACTTGTTGCTGGGCTCCCAGTGCAGACCTGGAAACTGGGAGGGTTTCGTTTCACTCCCTTTTTCCTTGACTGAGGACCCCCAAAACCCTGTTCTGCAGATGGATCCTGCATATTTCCTGCGGGGGCTTAGAGCAGGCTCCGTGGAGCTGAGCACGTCCCAGTGCTCGTGGACATTGCTTTTCTCTGCTGGATAAGGGAAATAGAGGGGAGCCCAGCCATGCCCATCCATCCCCCAGGGAGGGGTTGCTCCTCTGCCTTTCCCCATTTGGTTTTTATAGGAAAAGCATCTGCTAGTTGGAAATGTTGGCTTTCACAAAGCAAAGGTTCTAAAAGTCTTAATAAACCAAAAAATGAACGCCTTGGCTCTCAGCACCCTCTTCTTGGCACACTAAGGACCCTAAAACACCAGCTATCATCCCACAGACTACTCACAAGGAATTAAATCTCAGCAACATCTATTGGAGTTGTTCTCTTATTGGGTTTTTGGGGTTTTATGGCTGTAAATTCCTGCTGTGCAGGGCCCTACACCAGTATGTCTTGTCAGGCTCTCCCCGTTCTTAGAGCTGGACAAAGACCAGAGTCTTTCAGAGCTTTAGTTGCACTGAGGACATGCTGGGGACCCAAAAAGAAATGCCCTGCCTTGCCGTGTAAGGAATTAATGGGTAAGGGAATGCAGGGAACACATCCCTGTCGATGGATAACCACGGAGGAGGGATGGTTTGCAGGTTCCCCACTGCTGCTCTGCAGGGTTTTCCAGCCTGGTTCTGTCTCCTGTGTGCTGTCTGCATTCCCAACATCCTCCTGCTGCACCTCATCCACATCCCAGACTCTCTGTGCCAAAAACATTGGGTGTTCCAAGCCAGACTGACTTTGCCTGGCTATGCCAGCACTGTCGAGCTCCAGAGTTCCATCCACCACACCCAACGAGGATCAAGAGCAAACTGCCCCTGGTGGAGAGCACAGAGCTGAAGTGTGAAGCCAAAGCTGCCTGCTCTGACCTATAATCCCCTAAAGGCAGATGGAATATCCAAACCTGGGATTTCCTCTTGGAAGTGGATGCACAAATAACCCCCTCAAAAATTAGTGAAACACCAGCCTGCTCCTCAAAGAGGAAAATATGAGGAAATTCATTCAGCCTCTCCCCCACCTGGCTCATGTCATGCAGGAATGGATGCCAGGAGCGCTGGCCCAGCTGTGGGAATGGGATCAGCCCTGTCCCAGGCAATAGCAATAGACTAGTGCTGCAAAGGGGTCACAGACAGCCCAATTTCTTGCAAGGAGTGCCACTTTCCCTCTTCATATCTTGGATTTTAGGATGGATTGTCCTGAAGAGCAGTTGAAGTTTAACACATCCCTAAAAAGTAATTGCTGTATATTTTTCCCCCAGGTGCAGGGCAGACAGCACAATTTCTAATTTTTTTCCCCTCACAGAATGCCAGAATCATTGAAGTTGGAAATGACCTCCAAGATTGTTGAGTCCAACTTTTGTCCAATTGCTGCCTTGTCACCAGCCCAGAGCTCTGAGTGCTACCTCCAGGAGTTCGTTGGACACCTGCAGGGATGGGGACTCCAAACCTCCTTGGGCAGCCTGACCACCCTTTCCATGGAGAAATTCCTCCTGATGTCCAGCCTGAAGGTCTCCTGGCACAATTTGAGGCTGTTTCCTCTCCTCCTGTCCCTGTTCCCTGGGAGCAGAGCCTGAACCCCCTCTTAGCTGCAGCCTCTCCTCAACAATGTGGTGGATCCAGCAGGAAATTTGGGCAGATGTTCTCCTGAGGTTCCACACCTTCATGGCCTCATGTGAGACAGCTCCAGTTTTGGTCAAAACAAGAACATCTCCTGTTACAAAAATGCCTTTTTATAGATAAAAACTGGTATTTACTGAAGAAAATGGCTTTCCACAGGAAAAAAAAATTACCTTCCTAACAAAAAAGTGTTGGTGGGCAGTGTGATGGAGTGAAGGAGTGAGGGTGATTTGGTCCATTTTTTTTCTGGGGTAAAAAGAGATGAGAAGGAAACCTGAGGGAGGGAGCATGTAAAGTTTTACTCACCATAAATGATCACACCATATATTTAGAAATTGTTCCTTGTGAGGGTGCTGAGGCTCTGGCACAGAGCTGTGGCTGCCCCTGGATCCCTGGAAGTGTCCAAGGCCAGGCTGGACAGGGCTTGGAGCAGCCTGGGACAGTGGAAGTTGTCCCTGACACCATGGAGTAGAACAGGATGGGCTTTAAGGTCCCTCCCAACCCAAACCAATCTAGGATTCCATGATTTTATGATCTCTCCTTCCCTCTAGAACTTGGGATGTGATGGGATGGAGCCTTTGGACCAGGCAGAACACGAGACATGGGGATAGAGAACATCAAAGAGTGCAATGAGAGGAGTTTTTTGTGTGGCTGCACCAAGGTCAAAAGATTTTTGGTGAGCTTGACCCCTGGTTGGGAATATGCTGAGGAATTTGGTGCTGGGTTCCTGCAATCCTGTTGGTGGATCATCCTTCCCTGGGCCACACCAAGTCCCTCCACGAGCCGAATGCACCAGCCAACCAAGCAGAGACCCAATAAAGCCACATTAATCCCAGCTCCATTAGAAACACAGAAAGTAAATAAATGCTGTTTTCAAATGTGGAAAAAGGGGAAAAAATCAATAGAGAAAGAAATATTATTTTTAATCTTCTAAGAGGTTTTTACAAACAACAGGGAGGGGAAAAATTGAAAGCCATGAAAAAAGACTTGCCAATGTCCTTTTAACCTTTATTTATTATCACTCAGTCCACATCAGCCCCTGACTGCAAGATAATTTGGAATTTCATTTTAATTTCAATGTATCACATAATTCAACACAGCTTTCCACTTTTTTTAGTGGTTTTTTATTTTTTTTGTTTTGTACTGGAAACTTTAAAAATCTCTCTATAGGAAATGCGTCTTAAAAAAAAAAAACACCCCACAACATAACCCTTCTGCAGCAGTTACTTAATTTATAACATGAAAAGGGTTTGTGCTAAAATATGATAAAAATAAAATCAACAAACTTCAAAAAGGAAAATTCCTTAATAACATGCTTTAGCTTGAAGGGTGCCTGCTCCTCTGCTTTTCTTTGCCTTTGTCTGCTGCTCGCATTAGAGTGGAGTTATTTTGAGCCTGGCTTTTCGGAAGCCTTGTACCCAGCCTTGTTGGGATGAGTTTAATGGTTGGGTCTGGCTGTGCTGAGGAGCTCAGGAGGAGCAGGGACAGGCTGGGAGGTGAAGGATTGGTGTTACCAACGAGGAACAAGCAGAGACAGCCTGGGAATTCCCATGGGCATCGTGCCCCAGAACGCTCTCATTCCTGGAGGATCTCCCAGGTCCAGGTCTTGTGCTGCCCTCAATGTCACTTGTCCAGGATGACAGTGAGGTCTGTCCTTCCAAGCAACAGCAAACAGGCTGCAGGTCCCTGGAGGCTGCTCCTGTGAGAGTCAGGGAATATCCTGAGTTGGAAAAGGTCCATGGGAGTCATCCTGTCCAACTCCTGCACAGACACCCCACAATCCCACCCTGTGCATCCCTGGGAGTGCTGTCCAAATCCTCCTGGAGCTCTGGCAGCCTCGGGGCTGTGCCCATTCCCTGAGGAGCTGTTCCACTGCCCAGCACCTCTGGGGAAGAACCTTTTCCCAGTATCCAAACCTGACACAGCTCCAGCTGTTTCCTTGGGACACAGAGAGCAGAGACTGGAGCTGCCCCTTGGGAGGAGCTGCAGGTCAGGGTGAGGTCTGACCTCTATCTCCTCTTCTCCAGCTGAACAAGCCAAATGGGCTCATCCACACCTCAGATGGCTGCCTCTGGAGACCCTCTGCCATCTTCACATCTCTCCTTTGGATGCTCTCCAATAACTTTAGGTCCTTCTGCTATTGTGGCACCCAAACCTGTCCGAGCAAAGCAGAGCAGAGCAGAGCAGAGCAGAGCAGAGCAGAGCAGGGCAATCCCCCCCCAATTCCTGATGCCCCCAGGACAGGGATATCCCTCCTGGTTCCAGGGCACTCCCAAATCAGATCCCACTGGCCAGGACCCTCAGTCCCTTCCCACAGCTGCTCTCCAGTCCCTCCTCCCCCACTCTGTATTTCCAGGGTAGCCCAGTCCCAGCACTGGTCTCTGTTCAGGGTAATTCAGTTGGTGACTGCTCAGCTGCCTCACTTGTCCAGGCCTCTCTTCAGATTCTCTCTGCTTCCCAG
Source organism: Turdus rufiventris (assembly GCA_013186435.1). Lineage (NCBI taxonomy): Eukaryota > Metazoa > Chordata > Aves > Passeriformes > Turdidae > Turdus > Turdus rufiventris. Next base: position 1,742,323 of record PYHW01010264.1, read on the forward strand.
GGAGTAAACAGCTCCTCAGATATCCTCAGTATATCCCTTAGGTACCACTGCCTCCCCCTGGCTTCAAGATCAGGGTTCAGGACAGCCAGGAAAGCATTCAGTGATCATCTGCATCCACATTTCAACCCATACAAACAAAAAACAAACAAACAAAAAAAACCAACCAAAAACCCCCTAAAAAACAACAACAACAACAACAAAAATCCCCACAAAAAAACCCCACCAACAACTCAAAACAGGATCTTGAGATAAGGTGGGTGAGAAGAAACTCCTTGATACAAATGGTCCCATTAATAGATGTCTTGTTCTTGGGTTCATTTGTTGTCCTGGAGCTCCTTCAATTGCATCATTTTTCTTGCATATTGTGACTAATTGGCAAAAGAACTTCCCTGGGCTCATTCTCTTTTTACTACTTTCTTATTTTCTTTAAAAATTCCAGGGCAATAATTTATTTAATAGGACCTGATGCAGATGGTGCATTTTGTCTGAGATCCTGGCACTGGCTGTGGGCAGGAGGAATCTCATATTTTCATGTCAACTCCCCTCCTGAGCCTTGTTTATCAGGGGGCTCCTGAAGTGACAGGCACAATAGGGCTGTTTGTACTCCAAATTATCTGCAGGGAAGGTGGCAGGGACCTGGCAGTGAGCAGAGGGACAATAAATTCCCTTCCAAAGAAAGCTCCACCCCAGCAGTGCTCTGAAAGGTGATGGTTTTTCCAGTGCAACGTGGAAAGAGGCAGGAATTAAAATTCTGTTTGACAGCATTGTCACTGAAGCCTTGCTGCAGGAACCACACTGTGTCACCCAGGAATTGTGGCCCCCAGATCAAGTGATTATTTGTGACATTCCAGCTGGGGAGGAGAAACCCAGAGAAATCCTGCATGGATGGAATGAAGCCAGAGAGGTGTGGTGGGAATGAGACATCCATGGATCCCTGTTCCACTCTGCATAAAACCCAGCAGGGGTTCAGTTCCTCCCTGGCATTCCCACTGCTGCTCACCCGTCTGTGCTTCTCTCTTGGCTGTGCAAGGAGCTGCAGGACTTGGAATTGCTGCTTGTCCAAGCTCTGAGCTCCAAGGACTCAGAGAAACATTTAGGTTGGAAAAGCCCTCTGAGATCATCCACAGCCAGAATCAAGGCTGACATCTTGGGGCAGCTTTTCCCTCTGCCCTTGCCTGGCTCAAAGGGGAGACCTGGAGACCACCAGCAGGTTTGTCATGGGTGGAGGTGGACAGAGCCTTCCCCACCTGGGTGATCTACCCAAAAATCTCTGGGATGTTCAGGCTCACATACAAGAGCTCATCTCCCAAATGCAAAGGGGGAGAGGTGTGGGGGGCTATAAAACCCCCTGACCCAAATGGGGTCTTCAGCTCCCCAGTGGGGAGAATGAAAAAATCAAAAATGGAAAACGGTAAAACCACCTCTACCCCAGAAGAGAGTGCTCTGAATCCTGACCCAGGATCAGGTAAAATAATTCTACCAAAAAATAAAATACTGCCCTTGACTCTCTAATAGATGGGAATTGGCTTCACCTCTCTTCTCTAATACACATTCCTTTGTTTAGTAGTCTCAAAAATATTCCTGGAAAGACGGGGCTGGACAGTAGTTAACATAAAGAGATGCTAAAAACCCAACATGGCTCTGAAGGACTGCCACTCCCAAACCCCATCACCAGCATGTCCCAGACAGCATGCCCAACTCCAAGCCTGTGTCACATCTAAATCAAGAGGAAAGCAGTGAGATTTGGCTGAAAATGCCGGTTTCTGAGACAGAAATGCAGCTTTGGAATCAGCAGAATTATCCATGAGCAAATCCCCTTTTTTATTGCATCAGATACCTGTAGGAAAATGAATAGTTTTGTAGGGATAATATGAAATAATTTCAGTGTTCAGATCTCCATGGTGCCCCTGACGAGTGAGACAATGAAGATCTGCAAAAGCTGAACTTTTTCTTCATTTTCTCTGTTTGTTTTTTTTTTGTTGTCAAGACATAAGTTTTTGTTAGGGAGGTCTGTGAAATGAAGAGGAATCCTTTGAGCTCAGGAGCTGTTACACTTTGGAGGGCTCAACCTGCCCCAGCCCTGACAGAGATGGTGATTTCATGCAATTATTATCCCCCACGCCTCACAAGCACGAGCGCCCAGTCCGGGAGCAGAACAGCAAACTCATCATGCCCTATTTAGCAAAATGTTCAGTGCCAACGTGAAATTCTGACCCTCACATTTTATTAAAAGGATTATATCTTAAAGCAAACTATTTCAGTCCTTCGCTGGCTTCTCCCTGGGAAAACTTTCAAGACAATTTTCAGGACCGTGGCAGGATCAAGATGAAACAGTTCTGCTTTTCCATCTTATTTCTTCCAGCTCAGATCCGCTCCTTCCTCCAGTGTGTCCTGCCTCGTGGTGTAAGCCTCGATTTGCAGAGGAAGCATCCTTTCCCAAGAGCTCATCTTGCTTTTAAATTAACATGGGCATTTAAACAGCTCTGGGGATAGTTCTGTGGTGGAGAGGGACTCGAACGTGGAGCTCGGTTGGAAGGTGCTCCCGGTAGGTCACCTGCACAGCTCGGGAAGCCAGAAAAAACCTCTTTAAGGCCAGTGGTGCTGGGAAGGCAATTTTCCCCCAGCTTGGGTTTGTATCCATTCTGGTTAATCATAAAAATATACTGTTCCTATTGTATAGGATTGCATATGGATGTAGCAGGGAAGGGGGGCCCCATGTTGGGGTAGATTTGATAGAACAGCTTTGTGTCAAATGAATAGGTAGGTTTATTATAGACTTCCCTTGCTCCAAGCTTCAGATGAGAGAAATCCTATAATCCCACCCTGCTTTAATACTGGATTAATGTGGATTTGTTAATAAAATGCTAGTGAAATCGAGAATAATTTGTAATTAACTCAAACTTCTACTCCCCGCATCATTTGGAATATTTTTTAATAGAGATGAGGGACAGTTTCTGCAGCAGCACGCACTCCAACAGAGCAGGGCGAGTGGGAATCCTGCTGGAAAAACCCAGAAACCACTGCACCAACTGGAGTTCATGGCAGAGGAAACTCTACCAGACAATGCAGCACACCAACCACAGCTCTGCTGAGCTGGGGAACCAAATTCTGGCACCAAGGGCTGCTCAGATCCAAGGTGCTAACACCTCTGGGGGTGAAATCCAAACCATTAATCCCAAAACAAGGAGTACACACAAGTGCAACAACAAGCAGGTGCCATATGAACAGTGCAGGAGCTACTGAGCAGATGTGGCAGATGGAGAGCTGCAGCATTGGTAACCCCTCAAAGCATGGAAACACCCTGCTCTGTGAAGATTCCAGATAAGATCCTGTTCTAATCTAAAATCAGAAATTGAGGATTTGTCCCAACAGCTGGAGTGGAGGCCATGCAAAGCTCAGCAATACCAGCAGCCCCCTTCACCACTCAGTTTTTAAACTCCTGCCACTTTGGGCACCACCTCACTTCAATTATGTCTTTACCCTGTTCCAGCTGCTATTTTATCAAGTTTGCTCCTCCTTTAGGGGAGACTCCATTTAACTTGACATGACGTTCTTTAAGCTGTTGAGGAAGGTCTGTATTTCAGTGGTGAGCCTGCTGTGGCATTCCTTGATGGTCTCCTAAACTGCTTGGAGCTGGAATTGGTAAGGAAATACCAACCAATCCTAAAAGACTGTGTGTGCTCCAGCTTGTCCACAGTGCCTGGCCGAGACCCTTCTGCCCCAGGCTTTGCTGCAAAATTCCTCTGGGATCCCAGAGGATGTTGTTAGATCCCACACAGGTCTGTACAGCTGCCTCCATCATTCTGAGGCCTTTCACTAATTCCATGCCATTAATTGGTGAAATCAAAATCTTAATTTTTTACTACATGGGAACAAGATGCCTTGAGAAACTGTACCCTGTGTTCAGCCCTGCACACACCCATCAACTGTTCAGAAAGGTCAAAAAGTCCTCGACTTTTTAATTCTGGACCTTGGCAGGACCTGAAGTGGATAGAAACCATTCTGTCAAGTGCTGTAGAGCTCTCTCCTCCTCAGGGAACTTGAGAACAAACCACTTGGCACCTAGCTGATCTCTGCTTTCATTTCTGTCCCTGGCAACTCATTGTGCCTTGAGGTTAAATGAGGTGTTTGTGTCTCTCAGTCCATCTGCAGTCTCACCATTTAATTTGGACCATTCTTCCATGCACCTTTGTTGTCTACATTCTTCGTGCTTTTGTTATGTGCTGGGTTGGGGTTTTATTCCTCTTTCCCTTCTGGCCCATGGATGGAAATCTTTGTCTAAGACTACAGTTTGAAAGGTTTGGAGTTTGGGCAGTGTCGTGAGTGTCAGAAGTGCTTCCTCTTGAAAAGAGAGACTTTGTATAGAGAGACCTCAATAACCTTTTATTAAACCAACAGCTGGAAGAAATGGACAAGTGTTCAGGAGTATGAGCCCCTTTGTACCTCTCCAAAATTCACATTCTCTTTAGAACACCTTGCTTGAAACAGCATTTACACAAAACCCTCTCACTCTGCTGAGAGACAATTTCATAAAATCACAGAGTTGTTTAGTTTGGAAAAGCTCTCAAAGATCATTGAGTCAAACCATTCTCACAGCACTGCCAACCCTTGTTCTCAAGTGCCACATCCACACGGCTTTTGAATCCCTCTAGGGATGGGGACTCCACTCCTGCCCTGGGCAGCCAGACCAGGGCTGGAGAGTGCTTTTGGGAAAGAAATTGTTCCTAATATCCAACCTGAACCTCCCCTGGCACAGCTTGAGGCCGTTTCTCTTTGTTCTGTGCCTGTTCCCTGGAAGCAGGGTCCAAGCCCCACCTTGACACAACTGGATCCCCAGGGAAATGGTGGAATCACCATCCCTGGAACTGTTGAAGAAACGAGTACATGTGGCACTTCACAGCCGGGTTTATTGGTGGGATTCAGCTGAGGGTTGCACTTCATGGTCTTGGAGGTCCTTTCCCACCTTAGGGATTCAGTGATCCTGTATCTGAGAGATTCTTCCTTTATCCAAAGGTTGTTCCATCCAGTACCAGAAGGACAACATTTCCTTAAGAGACTCATTTGGAATCTCAAATAATATTCCCCACTCCAGGCTCTTGGAATGTGCACTCCAGCTTGTTTTCCTGTTTGCCAAGCACATCTGATTCCTGTGTGGATCTGAGGGAAAACCAGCCCAGGCTGAGTTCACAAAAGCTCTGCAAACCAGAAAAAAAAAGGCAAATTATATTCTATATCTCTATCATGGCTTCTCTTATTCATGTCTGCTCTAAATTATGTGGCCATGATCTTTCTAATCTCTCTTTGCATGGACGTTTTTCCATGCCCTTAATCATTTCCTTTGCCCTCCCCTAGACCTTTCCCGTGTCTGCCTTCCAAGGCAGGGAGGTCAGAATAGGGAACATTATTCTGAGTGAATGTGTATCATACAGTTCTGTAATTCCATTATTCCATTACAACGTTTTCAGTATTATTCCCTCTTTTTGAATACAGCCTGGAATTTCCTTGGTTTTCTGGATCACCAATGCCTTTCGAGATTGAGCTGAGCTCTTGGCAAAAGCAGCCAGCATTTGTAAAAGCAATGTGCGATTTTTGTAGTTTTGGTTTTTATTTTATGTGTTTTTTTCATGAAGATTCTCTACTTGTGGCCCAATTTCCAAATAATGCTAGGAAGGGCCGGTCCTTTCCCAGTGGCTCTTGCTGAGCTCTCTGCTATGGGATGGGAGAAGGTCACTTTTGCAGATTTCCTCCTGTCACTCTGAAAGACTTGGTCAGATTTTCCAAGGGAATTTGAAGTTGGAGCCACCCTGGTTTTTGGCATTCCCTTGACTGCCAGGAGCAAAGAGATTTGGAGGAGGTTTCTATGGGTGATGAAACAGGCAGGTGAAAAGCCAAATGACATTAAAAATCGCTATTCTAAACCCAAAATTCTCCCCTCTAATTATTGTCAACACAAACTGAGTCATTCTCGTTTTATAGCAGCCTGAGGAAAAACTCTATCCTGAAGGAAGGGTGCAGGGGAGGAGTCACGTATCCAGGGAGAGGTTTGCTTTGTTTAACCTCTAAGGCTGTCTTTTCTTCTCCAGAATAGGAAAAGAAATTCCAGGATTCATCAAGAGTTTGGGGTTCTCATGACCTTAATTTTGTTGCAGTTGAGAAGACAGACACCTACAGCAGGTCTTTGGGTAACTGCAAGAAAACCAAATCCAAACATCTTCAGCATGGAAGATGCCTTGTGGCTTGTGGCGGGGAGTCAATCAGATCCCCTGCTCCAGTCTCCATGGGAGGGCATTCCCAGTCCTGGCTGTGGAGGTTCAGGGACATGATTCAAATCTCACATGAACACTGAAAACAGTAAACTTGTTGTGGAAGAAATGCACTCCTGGAATCTCGACATCTCTGAGCTGACAAGTTCAAGAACTTGAAGATGCTGGAGTGCAGAACAGCTAGAGTTTGGTGACATGGGCAGGAGGGCACCCCAGTGGAATTGGCTGTCTTGGGACACCTCTTTCCAGGTCCTGCCCAGGCTGTTGGACAGCGTTTTGTTCATCCCAAGTCCTGCTGCTTCAAAGGCTGAGCCTCTGAACAGGCAATGACTTTGTCTCCTGGGTCTGACGATCAAGAGACTCAACATTCAATTAGGCAGAACTCCCAGGAGTGTCTGACCAGTCTGCAATGCTAGAGGAGGAGTCCTTAGGACCTTAGATCAGGCCATCAGCACCACCAATTAATGCTAACGCTACTGGCCTTGTTAATTGTGATGGAGCTCCCCAAGGGGACCAGGACTAAATGAGCAATACATATCAAAGAGGAACTGAAAAGCCATTATGTATTATTGTCTCTTTGTTGATTTGAGGAGAATGTGATGAACTAGGTACTAATTACATTAAAAAACACTGTATTCTGAACCAATCTCTCCTCTAATTAATGTCAACATAAACTGAGTCATTCCTGTTTTATAGCAGACGAAGCCATTCCGTTACCATGGGTAACACATGCAGGCCAGCTCTGGGATGAGCACTGCTAACCTGTTTTGGCCAGGGAGATGGAAATTTCCAGTCCCAAAGCCCTGAACAGAGGTGCAGGCAAGATCAGGGTCCCTGAACAGCATTCCACGGAGTCCCACGTCATCCTGTGCCCGCAGACGCTCCTGTGCTCACCCGTCACACAACGCGATTTTTCCTCAGCACCATAAAGTTCCCCTTTCCACTTAAATGGCTTTTTTTTCTCTGATTCATTTTTACTTTATTTTACTTTATTTTTTTATTTATTTCCCTTCTGTATCCTTTTCAATCTGGAAAGTGACTTGGCCTCTCTTCCCCCATCTATTTTCCTCCTGCCACTATTCAGTTTAGGCATGAAACACAGAACTAGATTGAAAGCATTCAATGGCCATTCAATCGGAGAAGAAAAGAGCCCCTCAGAGCTTTATTAGATATGAAGATCCACAATAAAAATCAATTTCTGCCTCTTTATGCAGTTTAAATGACAAAGCACCCACCCATTCTGCAGCCTTTGTGCCCAGGAAATGTAATTCAGTGCCGGAGCCGGGCCCAGCACAGCCCGGACTCGCTGACCTGCGCCGGCAGATTCCGATATGATACAGCCCTTCCAGATAATGACAGCCACTTCATCTCCCCGCAGGAAAGAGAAACTTATCTGATATCTTGGAGGGTTAAAAGGCTATGTGGGCAGCATTTTTAATAGCACTCTAAATCAGCATCTTGAAAACACCTCTGCTTTTTTGTTCCAGCACCCTGTTCCCCACTTTTCCCACTCATTCTTTGGAAAGTCCAGCTGAGGTCTTGCACAGTCTTTGGGGAAGAGTCCTTCCTGGATGCCTGGCTGGAAGTGAGCGCCCTGAAGTGCAGACTTGACTGCAAACATTCCCTCCATTGACATGGAATTTGATTAGGGGCTCCTGGGATGAGCGAGGGTGTGCAGTGCTGTGGAGAAGAGCCCTCTGGTCCCACAGCTGAGGTGTTCTGGGCAGGGAATGAGCAGCATCTGGGCTGTCAGGCCGTGTTGGGAGGGAATTAGGTTGGAAATCAGGAAAAGTTCTTCCCTCTGGAGGTGCTGGGACACTGAACAGACTCCTCATGGAATGGGCACAGCCCTAAGGCTGCCAGAACTCCAGAAGCATTTGGATAACGCTCACAGGGACAGGGTGGGATTGCTGGGGTCTCTGTGCAGGGCCAGGAGGTTGAGTTCAACCCTTGTGTGTCCCCTCCAGCTTGGGGTATTGTATGATCCCATCGTCTTCCCCACGGTTTTCCTTAAATCACTATTGCAATAGCTTTTTCTCTATAGCAAAGACTACTTTTTGTTTGAATTCCAGTAAAACTTTGGCCTAAGTTGTGCCTACAGCAGTGAGTTCCTTGAAAAAAAAAAGGAATCCTATGTACAAGTGCTTTTTTAATTATTTTTGAGCATTTTTTTCCCCATATATTCAGGGAAAGGGTCAGCAGAACTGTCAAATCAAACTTCTTCGTTGTCTGTATTCTATGGGATGGAATAGATTTGATGTATGTTCCATAGCAAATATATATCCTCTACATATTATATAAATTAATGCATTTTTACATTCTATATACATATATAATAACTGTAGTATTGATTTACTTACATAGAATTTTTATACCGATAATCCTGTTGACTCCAGTACTCACAGGCTTTGAAAGTCACACTCATTTTATCAAAAATTAAAGAAGGAGAGGATAACACAGAAGGAAAATAAAGTTATGACAATCCCATAAGGTCCTGCTTGCTCATTTGAAGAAGGAAACCCTTCCACTTATGTCCCAAACCCCTTTTTTCCCTGTGTTTTAAGAATCCCTGTGTAGATAACACCACTGAGTGATGTCACAGCGGAAATGAAAAGCTTTGATCTGTCTCAGATGAGTCTGAATCCTTCAGTGATTGACTTCAAAACTTTGCTTTTGTTTGTTTGTTTGGAGGAGGAGTCCTGGATGCTGGAGTGAATCCGTGTCCTCCATCACTCACGTCTTTCAGCATCTCGGGCCAAAACTCCTCCCTGTGTAGCACAGAGAATTTGGAGTGAATTGTAATTCTGGCTATTCCCCCTCGGCCTCGTGGCAGCTTTATCTTAATGAAGATGTGCTGTGTGCCTTTTCCAAAGCTTTGGGGCTACCCCAGGATAACAGTTCCGACTAGGGGGAATGAGTTCAGTGGAATTTGTGTTTTTTACAACTGCAGTTTTATTTTTAAATGATTTCAATGCGCTTACAAAATAACTCGGAGCCTTTCTCTCACTGGAAGTGCATCTCTGTGTCTCCCTGGGAAGCAATGCCCTTTCAGCCAGTGGATGGGCCCCAAACCTGCTGTGATCCATTGCTTGGTGCTGTGTTGGGAGAACCTGGAGCCTCTGACCACTGAGGGAGGGTTTTGTGAGAAAGGTGAGGCTGTGAAACCACCGTGTCCCCAGATCCCTCAGACAGACTAGGACACAAACCATCCATGTCAGACAGATGCAATTCCTGAATCAAGGTTGGTGGGCAGTTCCCTGGCTCAGAGTGGAGAGACATCACCAGTCCTGCTGGGAGTACATCCCTTTCCTTTTCAGGATGTCCTGAGACCTTCTCGGGTCCCTCCAGCAAAAGACCTGCATTTCTTGATGTGACATGGCTGGAGGTGATCCCAGCCAGTTGAATTATCATGGAGGTGGCACTGCTGGCTGTACAGCCCTTGTCCAGCCTCCCAGGGGTGCCAGCAAGCTGGGCACTGGCATGTCTGCACACAACATGGAGAGGAGAGACATGGTATTAAGGGTTTTGCATTTTGAGGAGGATCTGGAAATCCCAGTGCTGTGACCAAGTCATGTAGTGATTCCTCTCTCTGCAGATGTTGTCTGCTGGAACTGGCCCTGCAGCACTCAGCAACCCAAAACATCTGTGCTGAGAAATTGGGAAATAAGGAAATAAGGAGCAAACCACAACAGTTTTATCTGGAGACAAAAAAGAGCTGTGCAGTGCCTGTGGGGTGTCACCCTGGAGTCCCAGGAGATATGCCAGAGGCTGTGAGAGGAACGCTAGAACCCGTAATTATTCATTTCTTCATCCAGCTGTAGTGAGGTGGGGAAAAGATTCACATGAGCCAAGAGAAGTTCAGCACATCTGAGTCAGGACAACCTTGTGACAGTTTGTCTTGGGACAGGTAGGAAATAGAGTGGGCAGATGTGGCACAGGGACTTCTAGGATGCAGGATCAGTCAGAAGGATGGAGAACTGAGAGCCAGGATTACAGCTGAGGAAGGGCCAGAGTCAGCATGGGCTGCTCCAAACCTGAGGGAACAGGATGGAGATGTGCAAGGACACTCAGGCCTGGGTCACAGGTGTTTTCCTGGCTTGTGGCCAGGGAAGGAGGGAAAACAAGGATGGTGGGATGTCTGAGGAAAGGTGTTTGCAGTGGAGAGAGGAAGTGTTGATATGTGCTCTGCTCTGCTGATTCCCAGTGCTCCCAGTTCTCCCAGTCTTTTCCCCTTGGGGAAAGATGGGCTCCTCAGGAACCGTGGCTGGCCACAGGAAACATGTCCCACACAGGAGGCAGAAAGAGTTTGGCTTGGTTTCTTCCATAAATGGGAAACTGAGGAAATATTCAGGAAATCTATTGGGGGATTAGAAGTGAGGCAGAGGAAGGGGTTGCTCCCAGCAAAGGACAGAGTTGGCAACTGAGCAAATGAGATCAAACAGCCATGAGTAAATCAAGGCAGGAAATCAGTGACCATAAGAAGATCCCCACTCTGGAAAAGCCACCCAAAAAGGAGGAAACTTATGGAAGGAAAAAAAAAACCAACTATGGAAATAGAGAGATAGAGATTATAAAAGGGATATAATGAAGAGATGCCAACTTAGTGGATGAAAAGGGTCTTTTCAACCCCACATTCATGTGTCACAAAGGCCAAGTAAAATAAAACAAGGTGCCTTTTTTTTTTTTTAAATAAATAGATAAATAAATAAATAAGTATAATCTACACTTAGAGTGTTTTTGCAGATGGATTATCCTCAATATAATCAAGGTCAAAGCCGTCACACACTCCCAGCCCTGGAATGCTGCAGTGACAGAAAGCTGGCAGCAATGTTGAAGATGGTCCCGTTTTTGTTTTTTTTTTTTTAGCAGACTTTTCTCACATTTGTCATCTGTCACCAGTTCAAAACCTGCTGGGAACCCAGGGCAATAGACAAAAACAGACCGATGGGTAAATGGGAACGATTATGGGAGCAGATGCAGCTGATTTTGGCAGAGCTAGGGACCTGGTGCAGTGATGGAAATGCTTTCCAGTCACAGCTTGCTCAAAAAGCCACGGGAGAGGGACACACCTGGACTGCAAGGAAAGGCTGAGAGCAGTTTGCCTGCTCTCCTCCATGGGTTCAGCAGGCTGTAAACTCTCCTTGCTGCTGCCAAAGAGAGAATCCCACAGAGAGCCTGCAGAGTGATGGGCTAGGCTAGATGCCAGGAGTGGCAGGTACCAGGGGGAAAAAAATTGCCTAAAAGCAACAGAGCTTTGTGGGCAGCTCTCTGTGCCCAGCACAGAGAACACCACAACACACCCAGAGAGGTGAAGTTGCTTGGGGTATTGGCACATAAATTGGTGTCAAATGATAAACTGGGGGAGAATAAGGAAAATAAGACAGGATGGCAAGTGTCTACACATGGCATCAAGAAAAGGCTCAGACAGAGTGAGAATAAATTCACCAGGCTCCTAAAAGAGTAAGGACACTGTGGTAAAGGCTTGGAAGCAAGGGAATATTCACTTGATGAAGAAGAGGGCAGGATGCTTCACCTCCTTGACCCTCAGGTCACCAAGAGCTAATAAGTCACAGTGTAAACCTGACACCATCAGTGAAGCTGCAGTTTATTGACAGGGTCATTAACAGCTCACAAATGTTTGGTCTGGGGGTCACTGGCTGACCCTGTGCTAAGACACATGATCCAGTGACTGTCAGGAACATCCCAGAATCCTGGTGACCTCTTCTTTCTGTGGCCAGGGACAGGACCCAAGGAATGGCTGGAGCTGTGTCAGGGGGTTTAGGCTGGGTATCAGGGAAAGGTTCTTCCCCAGAGGTGCTGGGCACTGCCCAGGCTCCCCAGGGAATGGGCACAGCCCCGAGGCTGCCAGAGCTCCAGGAGGGTTTGGACAATGCTCTCAGGGATGCWCAGGGTGGGATTGTTGGSGTGTCTGTGCAGGGCCAGGGSWTGGACTCTGATCCTGTGRGTCTGATCCAGCTCAGGAGATTCTGTGATCTTGTGATCCTCCATCTGTGTGATCCTGTATTTGTTTCATAATGTGCATGTCTGATGTCCAGGAGAAGAAGGATTCATAACCAGAGGGATCTGGACAAATCCCTTCTGGTTTTTTGTGTGGGACCACCCCCTCCAAATACAAGAACAAATACAGACTGACAGTGGCACTTCCAAAGCTGTTTCAGATCCAGCTGCACGTTACTGAGCAAAAGTGAAAGCACAGCAGGGTGTTCACCTGATGAAGGGCAGGTGTTTTTTTCCAGCAGCAGCCTCGAGGCTTTGTTTGGTGAAGAGGCCATGCCAGAAGGCAGCCAGGTCTGATTCAACCAAATCCACTGCTCAGAAACACCCCCAGCACATTCTGCTCCCTGCTCTTGCTGCCTCATGTCCCAGGAGCTGTTCTTGTCTCTGCTTGGCTCCTGGTCCTCCTCTGCCTCTCAAACCCTCCAGGCTTGAGCCCAGAAATCCCACACATTGTATGACAGGCTCAATCCATCCTGGCTCCGTGCCCCTGGCCCCATCCCAGGACCAGTCATCTGGCAGAGAATCCTGGTGGACAACAGTGATTCAGCCTTATATAAACCAGAAAAAGGCAGAGGTAGTGAGTGACAGAGGACCAGGAAAGACAGAGAAGCATCAGGATTGACTCCAAGCCCCAGGTGGGGGTCCAAAGCAACATCAGGTTTATGATTTGAACTGCATTTGGTGTTTTTCCAGAAAACAGAAGTGCTGGGTGATACCTTAAGAGCATGGAAGGAGTTGTGGAATCCCTGAGGGTAATGGGAAATCAGACAAGCATGGAATGGACTGGGTTGAAAAGCACCTAAAAATCATCCAGTGCCATTCCTGCCATGGGCAAGGACACCTTCAACTAGACCAGGGTGCTCCAAGCTCTGTCCAACCTGGCCTTGGACACTTCCAGGGATGGAGCAGCCACAGCTGCTCTGGGCACCCTGTTCCAGGTCCCATCACCCTCACAGGGAAGGATTTCTTCCCAATATCCCATCTAACCTGCCCTGTGGCAGTGGGAAGCCATTCCCCCTTGTCCTGGCACTCCAGACCCTTTGTCTCCATGTTTCCTGTTGGCTCCTTCAGGCACTGCAATGCCACGGTTGTGTCAATCAGAACCTTCTCCAGGCTGAACAATCCCAGCTCTCCCAGCCTTTCCTCCCAGCAGAGCTGCTCCATCCTCTGCTCATCCTGGAGCCTCCTCTGGACTCTCTCC
>PYHW01010264.1:1772751-1793410 GCA_013186435.1 Turdus rufiventris
CTTCTCTCTGCCTGTGATGCCACACACATCTCAGCTCTGGAGAGTCTTCTCCTCCTTCCCAGTTTGCTGCATGTTGGGGAAAGCAAGGGGATGCCAGCGCTCAGGAGTCACAGCACACAGCAGCTGTGGGATGTGGGATGATATGGAAGAGTGTCCCTTGCAGAAAAGACATTGCAAAGCTTTAATTTCGGCTGGCTGACCTGGTTAACTGACAGGCACTTAAACAAAGCCTTTCCCCAAACACTTCATTGTGGATTTAATTTTTTTTTTAGATTTTATTTTAAATTTTTGGAATTGTTCTGTTAACGAAATCAGCCTTCTGGATTCCTCAATCTCCTTATACAGAAAAAAACATTCATTAAATGTGATATTAAGCTCCAAGGCTTAATGCACTACATGTGATGATGACCATGCAGTGTCATTTTACCTTTTAAATTGCTGAACAGTGAATAATTGGTGTAAGAAATGCACACAGCTGAGGTGTCTTCATTCAACTGCTCCAGAATTTAACAGAAGACAAATGAGAGAAAGAAAGAGCCGTGGTTTTCAAGCATTCCAAGACAAATGATAGCACCAAGGAACAGTCATACCAGAGAAAACATGAATTAAGATGACAAGGATAAAGAGTTTTCAGTGGTTTTGAAGCCTTTGGTTTCTTAGAAACTCAACCAGCAAAACAAAAAAGAAAATGATACGTACTGCAAAGCCACCAAGGATAAGAAGTTGGAAATAATGTTCTATTCCTGCCTGTAATACCTTCCTGTGCCTGGCTGGAATTCAGGCTCTGCCCAGAGCTAATAACCAGCTATTACTGACTGTGACCCAGCTGGGCACCCAGGGAGGGAGAATCATACCCAAAGTGTGGGTAGGAAATATAAGCACAGGGTTGGAAATAATAAGAAGAGATTCAAATTCATAAAGATTTTACTACCAGCATGTTGAGAAGGAAATGATTGCAGAGCCTGTCTGTCTTAGGAGAGTGAGGAGCAGCAGGGCTGGGACTGGTGGGGCTGAGGCTGGGCAGCCATGAGGACCAGAAAGGAATCCCCATCACCCTGCAGCAACCAGGGCTGCAAATTTTGGCTGCCCTCACAAAATGGGATTTCTGAGAGAGGGGGGAAGTGACAGAGAGCTGGTTGGGCTGGCTCCTGGATGGCCTTTGCCATGGGAGGGATGGGGTAGACATCAGGGCTGTTTTTTGATGGGAAGGTTGATTACTGAAAAAATTGATGAGAATTTTTTGGGGGACGGTTGGGTTTCTGGTTGGTTGATTTTTTTCTTTTTCTTGTGAAAAGATCTCATTTTGTCTTACCTGCCTCAGGAAAGGCCTGGGATTTATACTTTTTATCTTCTCCTTCCCTGTCTATCAAGCTCCTCACCAGAGCTGCAACCCCCAGAGTCCCCCAGAGCTGATCCCTGCCTGCAGCAGGGCAGAGGAGATCCCAGAGCCCAGCCCATGGGCAGCAGCCCTTGGATCCTCCTGAGCCAGGAGCCATCACCTGCACACCTCCTGTCCTCCTTCACCACTGCAGATGCTCCCCCTTCAGATGGGACCTCAGGTGACACAAAAGCCACCTGCAGAGTACAACCCTCCAGGACAGACTTGTTCAGCTCATCCTGATCTGTGACAAAGCTCTTCTGAAAAGAAACCATAAAAAATGTCAGGATTTTCCCGAAGGACCAGAATTCCCATTCTTGGTCAGTTGTTGTGATCTGAAAGAGCAGGAACAAGAGAGACAGAGAATCCCAGGAGGGTTTGGGTTGGAAGGGACTTAAAGCCCATCCAGTTCCACCCCTGCCATGGCAGGGACACCTTCCACTATCCCAGGGTGCTCCAAGCTCTGTCCAGCCTGGCCTTGGACACTTCCAGGGATCCAGGGGCAGCCACAGCTNCTCTGGGCACCCTGTGCCAGGGCCTCAGCACCCTCACACAGAAGGATTTCTTCCCAAGATCCATCTAAATCCACCTTCCTTCATCTTGAAGCCATTCTCCTTGTGCTGTCACTCCAAACCTTTGGAAGCTGTCTCTCTCCATCTTTTCCTGCAGGCTTCCTCCAGTTGCAGGAAACCACCACTAGGTCAGCTGGAACCTCTCCAGACT
Source organism: Turdus rufiventris (assembly GCA_013186435.1). NCBI lineage: Eukaryota > Metazoa > Chordata > Aves > Passeriformes > Turdidae > Turdus > Turdus rufiventris. The sequence goes on from PYHW01010264.1 coordinate 1,774,853, forward strand.
GAACAATCCCAGCTGTCCCAGCCCTTCCTCATGGGCGGGGTGCTGCTCCCTATTTCACAAAGTTGTGATATTTGTGCCATACCTCTGATCCTTGGAAACATTGCATTGTTTCCCTCCTGACCAGTGGTCCATACTTGCTTCCAAAACAAAATGAGTTCTTTTCTTTCTCCAGGGAATTCACTCCTTGTGGTCCCTGCTCATTACCCAAATTATTTAAGGCAGTGCTGAGATCTCCCCAGGATTCAGGAGGGTGTAAAAGCTGCTCTTTCTTTCCTGGCATTGATCTCACAAATAAAACCAGAACCAGCAAACCAGCAAACCCAAACCAAACCCCAAACCAAACCCCAGCAAACACATGGATACCTCCCACACAAACAAACATCCATCTGCTACAACATCCCTCTCCACAAAAACCAACATGAACCTGCAGGAAAAGCTCCTACAATACCCCAGGAGTGAAAGATAAAGTGGTGTGAGTACAATAACCCATAAAACTCAGCAAATCCTCCAGTTAGAATATAATTTTACTGGAGGGGGGGTGAGGGGAAATAGCTTCTCTCAAAGAAAAGGTGGCTTAAAATTAAAATTCATTAAAGAAGGCTGGCTGACACATTTCTGCATTCTTTGAGGAAGTATATCTGTTTCATTTAATGCACTGTCCAATTAAAAAGAAGTGGTCCCTTATTACAGATATGATTTATTCTCTGATAAACCACTGATTTATGGCTCACTGGGGTATGTATTTAATACTGTCAAAAAAAAAAAAAAAATGAAAGGACACCCAAAACTATCTGCAGTGCTACAGTGACTCAGTCTGAAAAGGATCTGAGGAAGCAAAGACCCCTGGGAGTTAAATGTAATCTTTGCCTGGGATAAAAGCGCCAGGAACTGCTGATCTTCACAAAAGGATCGTTAGCACCAGCCCCAGCCACCCTGCACATGCTCAGCCTTCCTCTCCTCCTCCTCTTCCTCCTCTTCCTGCACCTCAACCACTTTTAAACAGGAAAAAAGCCCCCAAACCCCAAAATATGGCACTGTTGGAATTTTCCTCCCAAATTCTGAATGCCAGCAAAGCGCTGCCTTGTGGTACCTACAGGGAATAATAATTCATTTGTTAATCTCTAATTTAGAAAAATAATTGGGATTTTTTTTTAATAGGCAGCTCTTTTTTTAAAGTGAGTCGGGTTTTTTCTCCCAGATTGGAAGTCTCATTTTGCTGATGGACAAACAGGAGGCCAGGATAAGCCAAGTGCTTTGCTTCAGTGCCCAGCACACTTAGCAGCAGCCTGGAGGAAGGACAGCAGGATTTCTCCAGGGGTGGAAGATGGGAGCTTTCCTGCCTTGGAGCTTTTTGGTCCCCATTACAGCAACACAAAATTGAGGAATCACCCTCTCCCAGTGAAATCGGCTGGGACAGGTCAGGAATTTGCTTCTCTCCATCACTGAGCAGGGGAGAAGAGATGGACTTGATAAGGGTGACTTTGGCATCAGGGATCCTCCAACCCCAGCAAGCTCTGCCTGCCAAAGGTTTCCAATGACAAAAGTGGGGAAAGGGGGAAATTTTTCACTGCTGCTTCCTTTGTGCAAAGGCATGGAGCTGAACCTGTGCTGCAGCTGTGCATCCTTGTACCCTTCATGTAGTGCAAATTCCTAGGACAGAGCACTGATAGTCCTAAATATTCCAGCAGATTTAGCTGGACCTCAGAAATAAACACATGAAGAGGTTTTCTGTTATTGGGATTTTGCCTCTTCAGAAGCAGCAGAAATCCTGTTTTTACAGATTTTCCCTCATCACTGAAAAGCATCAATGTAGTTCCAAGGAAATGATCACCAAAGTAATTTAGTCATTGCCCAGCCTCGTAATTAATACCAAACTGTGAACAAGAGTAGGAAGTAGCAGTAAAATCCCCTGCTCTTCTCTGCCAACTCCACCTCACCTGCTTGATGAGCAGAGATGGGTCTGATGAGAAATAACAGAGAAATTGGTTTTAATTCCTCACTTCTCCCCAAGTGTGCCCACCCTAATCCAGAAAGTCTCTGCAGTTCAAAGGCAAAAGTGTGTTCTCTTTTCTTTACACACCACAAGGGTCTCTTAGCTTAGAGCTGGCACCAGAGCTTGGATCAAGGATCATAAATCCAAGATAAAGAACTATCCTGGAGATAGAAAGAAAGCCATGGGAGCGATCTGCCTCTATCTGTTTCTCATGGGTTCTTGTAAAATCTGGTCCAAAAACACCCCAAACCAACAAAACGCTCTGAAAAAGTGATTGCATTGAACTAGAAAAGGTTCATCTGAGCTATCACTTTCTCCAAGAAAACCCTGAGAAAAAGTGATGGCATTGAACTAGAAAAGGTTCATCTGAGCTATCACTTTCTCTCCAGGGAGGGGGAAATAAGGTCAAACACAGGCCAGGTCCCATCCAGCATGGAAATGCCCTGCTCTGGGTTATTCTCCACCGAAAGCAGAAGGGTGTGACGGTGAAGACAAATCTGGGGACAATATCTGTGCTGCTGGTGCTGGCAAAGAGACACTGTGGGCTCAGCTCCTGGAAGACTTTTGGATAAATCTGGAGGTGACAGATAAATGCTGGCCGAGTGTTGGCGGCGCTGGAAGGAATCTTTGCAGATGGGCTCTTCACCCTGCTCCTGCCGAGCTCTTCTCGCTCCAGGAAGAGCTGGGCTCCTCCAGCAGGACTTTTGGGGCTCCTGCTGCCCTGTGCCCTGGCCACAGGCAGCTCTGAGCACGGGTACAAGGCTCGACGGCTCTCTCAGAGCCATTCTTCACACAGAGCACCCCGCAGGCAGCCAGAAAGTGTTAACTGGTTTTTCCAGATACCATCAAATACATTTTAACAAGCCTGATGCTTGAATGCTTTTTGCATCGGGTGTGTTATACATAAAATATGTTGAGTCAGTGATAGCGCCCTTATCTAAAGACAGAAGCCAGCAAAATTTCACCTGGTGCACTTTGTCAGATTGTTCCTTGACACAGACAACCTGTGGCTGGCGGTGACAGCAGATGATCCCATCAGGGACAGGGAGCAGTCACAGGGAACAGGTCCCTGCTCTGTTTGCTCTCCCTGCCCACTGTGGCTGGAAAACCAATGGGAGAGCAAAGAGCACGTCCAGGTGGGCACCACAGGTGAGCAAGACTGAGACTCTGCAGTTTTCCTCTGAATTCACGTTTGGGGTGGAGCTTTGGGTTTGTAGGGATGAATCACGGCCTTGTGTTTTTCTGCTCAGACAGGGAGATGAGAAGTTGGGGTTTATCCATGCACATGAAGCTGTTAGTGCTGGTGTTGGCACTCCCCAGATACATTTCTGGTCTTGCCTGCAGCTCCTCCACATTGCCACAGGTCTTACTTGAACTGAACTGACTTCCCCAGGGAGCAGAAGAGCATCTGGAGATATGGTAAACCTATACAACTTGCCCTTGTTATGGAGTTGGAGTTTGTTTTTCTCCCCAGCCTGACTGTTGAAACAAAGGTTTGAGACATAAGTCTATGCCTTGGGGTCATTTTTAATGTACAGCCACAGTGAATCCCTGCAGCTTACCCATGCCATCCCTCCCAGTTTGTCCCTGGAACCTGGGGAATGAGAGCTCTTCTGGCCTCAGAGGGGTGCTGGAAAGATAAACACAGTGATGCACCCAGCACCGATGGGAAGGGAAGCAGATAAGAGCCTGGGCTGGAGAATACAGGCACAGAAATTATCTGAAGGCAGGAAAAGGATTATCTCTGTGGAAGGAGTCCCACTGTGCTGAACAGGGGAGTATCTGACACCAGGAAAATGTCTCCTTGCTGCACCCTGGGCTCCACCACCAGTACACACATCCACCCCACCTCCATTTCCAACTGGCTTTTGGCTAATTTGGGCCAAAAATTGGAAATCAAACCGCCAGGTGAGATTGGATGTGTTGTGATTTCTCCAAGTTGAAAGCTGTCTTTGAAATTGCAGCCGCAGCTCAGCCACTCTTCGGTGCAGCCTCTGCAGCCAGACAATCTCTTTGTTAATGCAGTGCACGAACACCTCTCGACCTCCTGGACAACCTGGGCTTCTCCCAGCCCCCTCACCTGGGAAAAGGGTAAGAAACCATCCAAGAAAGAGCAACTGAGCTGTCTGTACCACCAAGAGAGTAGCCTGGCTGTGAAACTCCATAAAGGACCAAGAACTTGCTCTTCATCTCTTCTCCCTCTCTCCCCCTCTCTCGCCTTCTCCCACCTCAGAAAGTAATCTCATCCTTTCGTCACATATTATTGAAATCCCAGCTCTTAAAAAAAAAACTCTCATTTTTTGCCCAGACTGAGAGCATGTCATTCGGAAGTGATGTGCAAGGCAGGAGATAACCAGGTAGAACTCAGCGATTCGCCACAGAAAATGGCTCCATGGATGGTTGTAATGCTATCACAGTCCGGCCCTCAATAGCTCTTTACCGCTCCCAAGCTCAGAATCTGCTGATTCAAGAACTTTGCCTGCACGGCAAAGGAGGAGGGGACGGGGCTCAGGGGAGATGGGAAGGTGTGTAAAAATAGAGCATTTGCGCTCCGGACGGAGCACAGAATAATGCAAAGGCTCTGCTTTCTTCCCTGGTTTTTTTTTTTTTTTTTTTTAGTTTTTTTTCGGTGATGCGGGAGAGGCGGCACAGTCCCCCCTGCTCACGCTCTTGGGCTGTGTCCTCATTTCATGCTTTAGTTGTGCTGATTGGGAGGGCTGAATCCCCTCGGCTGGATGCTTAGTGCAAACCAGTTGCGCTGCTGGCTGAAATGGAGAGAGGTTAGAAGCTAACTCCGTGCAGACAGGGGATTTTCCAGAGGCAAATGGGGTCTCTGGGGGGCTGCAGCTGCAGGAGTCCCTGGGCCAGAAGGTCTTCTGTTGCTGAGGAGTTTGGAGAGAAGTGTCCCACACAGTTCTCATTTGTCCAGAGTGTGTGTGGCTGTGAAACAGAAGGGTGGTGGTGCACCTCTCCAGGGAAGGGAACAAAGCCCAGCTTTGGGCAGGCAGGCAGGTGGGAGCTGGGGTAGAGACAAGCCCAGACAGTTGGGGTCCTACCAGCATCTCCAGCACCCTCCTGGATTTTAGCCCTGACTCCCTTCTTTTAACTGCAGGTGTGAGTTAGGGCATGCAGAACATTTGGGTGGATTTGTAAAGCAGTGCCTTAAATACCAAACCATCCTTTGGGCACAGGAGGGACCCCTGGCACTGGGAACTTGGTGAAGCATTCAAGGCAGCACAGTCTCCTCCCAAGCAGGGCATCCAGCACTTTGGCAGCGGTTATCCCATTGCACCATGGAAATCCACGGATGGGAAATCACTGCAGGCTTCTCCCATTGCACCTGCCTCGTCCGGGTGCTGCCCAGCCATCCCAGCCCTCTGCCAGCCTCCCTCCAGCTCCCACACACATCACTAGGACACTGCTGCTGGATCACCCAGCAACCAGCCCAGTGGGAAGGAAAACAAAGAGGTTTGACTGCTCAGAGAAGCTTTTTCCCGTGCTGGGGGGTTTTGTATGAAGTGCAGGACTGCAGGGCCAGGCTTCCTGCTTTCCTTGTTGCTCCCTGAACCCCAAATCCCACTCCCGTGTAGCTGTGGGATTTCCCCCCCTCTGCCCTTCCCATCCAAGGTGAACTGGCAGCCAGGCCTGGCCTGAAGTTCCCTGTCAATTTTCTACTCCTCATAAATTTAGGAGCCGTCAGCAAAGTAAAGGAGGATCACAATACCATACATGGAGAACTGCATAATCTTGGAGACGAGAGTAAAGGAAATGGGATGAAATTTAAGACTACTAAATGCAAGGTCATGCACTTGGGGATTAACAAGAAATTCTGCTCTAAACTGGGAGCTCATCAGTTGGAAACGAGAGAGGAGCAGAGAGATGTGAGTGTATTAGTTAACCAGAGAATGGCTATGAGCCACCAGGGAGAAAAGCAGGAGTCTCAGCATCCTCCAAGTGAAGCATTCCCAGTTCACACCAGTGCCACTGCAGTGGTGTCATGGGAAAGATTTCACCTGGGGAGCTCTCTGCGTGGAAAAAGCTGTCCTACCCACAGGAAAGAATGGGCAGGGGACAAAGAGGTGTGAAGGAAGCACCTTGATAGCTCTTGGTTGAGCTATTAGAGAAAAAAAACATGAATTCTTCCTTTCAGAGGCAAAAGGAAAGGCCAAAAGACACTGTCGGTGCAGAGCATGAAAAGAGCACAGAGTGATGTATTTTGAAATTGCAAATATACTGGTGGTAACAAAGCAGGGAAGCTGTGTCTGTATCTGGTGAGGGACATGCAGCTCCATGTTCAGTTCAGCATTCCAGCTGGGAGCCCTAGCCACAGCCGGAGTCACCTGTGATAATCTTGTGGGAGGTTGCATGGAGGTGGCAGCAGCCTCAGAAACAGGGATGCAGGGCTGGCCTGATGAGACAGAGCTACCAGAAGCCCCTCCTGAGCCATGGAGCTTTGCTCTGCAGCAGGAAGATGGACACCTTTACATCAGAGTTTTCCAGAGCAGCTGTGGGTGAGGTGGGAGCTGGCCTCTCCAGCCAGGAAAGCTGCTTTCCCTCTGCCAGCCCTGCCCTCTCCACTCTGTGTTCGCCAACTTCAAACAAACTGCTCTGAACACAGAACGGATGAGCTGGAGCTGGTACCTGGGAGGTGTTTTTGTAGTTGCTTTGCTTTCTTCCCTCTTTCCAGTGAGGTTAAAACTTGAGGCTGAGGGAGTGTGGGTGATTTTTTTTCACATCCCTGTCACTGGTTGCCACTTCCCCCCAGCCCAGGTAGGTGTTCAAGTTTTTGGGGACTTCCCATGCCATGGAGCTTCACACCCTCTGCAGCTGCCTCACAAGGTGCCGCGGGGGATTTAGTGTAAGGACCTTGGAATAAAACATGCTAGGAGCAGGTTTATGCTCTGTCTTTACTCACACAGGAGCAAGCTGTGCTAAGGGGGGTTTGTCTGCACAAAAAACTCTTTCTCATCACACAAAGAAATCTTACCCCTTGCTGCCCTTTTCTCTGCTTTTCCCCTCCATGAACACAAACCCCCTGGTGTCTCCCAAACCTCACTTGGCATTTCCCACTCTCCTTCCACCAATCCCTGGTTTTAACCACTTTCTCAAATGTGTTGAGCAGCCCTTTGACCTGAGCAGCCCTGCCACAACCTTGACCAGTTGGAGGGTGCTGTAGCTTCTGGTGGTCTGCACAGAGCATTTCGTGCCTGTGATCTACCACGAGGATAAAAGAGGAAGGAAGAAATCTCAGATTGCAGTGCTCCCACATTTTCTGTTATCCTGATGTTATTACTGGTGTGGACAAACCATGGCTCATGGTCTGTGATGCATTGGATCACAGTATCCAACCCCAAACCACCCAAGTGCTCCTTTGGCCCTGCCAGGCTGCAGCATCCAAGTCCCAAATTGAGGTCAACGAGCCGCCAGGGTTGAGTCTGAATCCCCCAAAAAAAGCTTTCAGAATCCTTCTCAAGCGGTGTTTTTGTGTCCTCTTCAGTGACTCCAGCCACTTGTCTTCCTTTTTTTTTTTCCCAGCTGAAAAAGTCCTGCCAAGAAGAAAGTCTTCAGGGTCTGCTTACATTCCAGCAACACTCCGGCCTCCAGAAGTCCTTTTCACAGCACACAATATGGCATTGTGATTAGATATAAACTGAAAGTGTATTTCCTGCCCTTCAGTAATTACACTGGCTTATGGGAGCTTTATTCAGCATGAAGCTTTATTATTCTGCAGAATGAAATTCTGTATAATTTTCCTCTCCTCCAATGCGCAGATGAAAAATCATATTTTGGTCCGAGTTGGGAAGAAAGGCTCAGTTATCACTTGAGAGCGTGGTGTTATTTTCCCCCGGAATTAAAAAATCCATCTGGGTGTACGACCCCGCTCACCCTCCTGCCTCTCCATTCAGCCTTTTGTATGCATATGAACCTTATCAATTTCCAGTGCTGTGGAGAAGGGAACCACAACAGCCCCCCAGCCCTCCCCACTCTGATGGAAACACGTGAGCTGGAGCAAGAAATGAGCACCAACCCCTCCTGCTCTGCTGGGGAGGGGAGGGAGGTGCACATGGCGTGCCTGGTTTGTGGCTGTCGTCCATCAGCATCCCTGCAATCCCACTGCCAGGCAGGGATTTTGGGGCAGGACCTTATTGGTGCAACACTGGCATCCAGCGAGGCTTGGCTCCAAAACCAACCAGGACCAGCTTGGCCACCAAAGGTGCACATCTCACCCATCTCATATCAAGGAACAGCAGATGGTTCCTCCCTGGCTTCTCTTTCTCCAAAAGAGGCTCTGAGGGGTGGTCCCGTGTCCACACACTGTCTGTGGGAAATGGGAATCACTCTGGTATCACTCTGGGATACTGCTCTTGCTACCAGTTTTGGGAATAATTAAAGATGATGGTTTCCCTAATAGTAAAAGCTTCTCTCATGATATTGGTCAGGAAAATGAGCATGGAAACAGAATTCATCTGTCTGAATTTGGTATCTATGTCATGGGAGTCACACAGGATGAATCCCTGTGTGCCCAGATCAAGGCTGGATAAATCTTTGGATAATTTCTGGCTGTCTTTTCTTTGTAATTTCATGTGGATGAGTTGTGCACATTGCAAGAGGAGGCTGAAATGAGCCAGTCATGGCAGACAAGGATCTTGGAAAACACCAAATAAAATTCTGGTGGTTTCTTGGGATTGCTTGGTGGGAGTGCCATGTCAGTACAGAGATCCCTGGAAGCTGTGTGTGATCTGGGGTCTCTCAGCTGGCAGCTCTGATCCAATTGTGTGGAACACCAAGGGAGGGAAGAGCAGATCCCCACACCCTGGTCTGTGTTACACGGCCAAGGGCAGTGCTGAGGTCCTTCATGGCCACAAGCAGAGCAGAAGACAGTCGCTGCCCTGTAATTCCTCTGTGCTCAACTTCACCAGGACAGGCATTCCAGCTCTCCAGTATCCTCCACACTGAGCATGTGCCCCATCAGCTTCTGCACAAACCACATTAACAGTCCCCAAATGGCCTTGCTGGGACCCTGCCCAGCCTCTGTCCTGTCTGCGCTTCTGCTCCTTTTAAATATCTGCTTCTATCCACAGTAACTGTATTCCACTCCTCTTTGTTCTCCTCTGGTTGGGGTCCCTCACTCCACCTCCAGAAAGCCTCGAAGAAGCCTCCACTCCAGCCCTCTTCTCCCACCCAAATCTGCCATGACTGTTGGTGTGTCTCACCTTCCTCATGCCCCCTTGGCAAGTTTGGATGTGACACTCCCTGCTCCTCTTGTTCCAGCTGTCCTGGTCACAGCTGTTTTTGTGTTAATATCCCATGGTGCCCAAGATGGGTTTGGAGATAAATGACATCCAAAAATAAAGACACTTTATTTGTTTAGATGTTTGATTCAACAATACAAACAATCTGCTCTGGTGGAAGGTGTCCCTGCCCATGGTGGAGGGGTCAGAGTGAGATGGTCTTTAAAGTCCCTTCCAACCCCCAAAATTCTGGAATTCTGTGAATACTGGAAGAAAACACACACAGCTGTATCATCCCCTGTGGCATCGTGTGCTGCTGGACAGGAGGTGGAAGGGAGGAATTTCTGGAGCACAATAGCCACCATGAATATTCAGGCAATGTTCAGGTTTCTCAGTGGAAATGCATCAATTAAGGGAAAACAAGGGATGGTGCAGAGGTCTGGGGTTTGTTTCCTGCCCGCTGCAGGAGAGGGGACAGGCAGGGCTGTCCATTTAGGAGGTCAGCAGTGAGCAGGGCTATCAGATCCACGCCAAGCTAATTCCTAATTGGAGCAGTGTTTGTCAACACCGACAGAGCCTTAATGCAGTGTAATCGCTGGAGCCACAAGCTCTGATAGGGATCTAAATCTGCCCACGTGTCACCGCACCCAAGCCTGAGCTCTCTGAGAGCCTTTGCAAACCCCCTGCCTTTCTTACTGCCCAAAGAAGTCACTGATGAAGGGAAAAAAGCATCGTGCTGCTGGGGAATTCTTCAGAGGTTTCGTAGTTGAAACTGGGTTTGTTTCATTGGACAGCAAACACTCCACCAGAATGAACATCTGTCTCCGAAAAGAGATGCACAATAAATTACCAGTTGTTTCAGGATTGCCTTGGCTCCTCATGTAGTCCTTCCTGCTCTGACACAGCCTTCCTGGGAAAGCTTCTGCCCACTTTTGTGGATTTTTTCCTCTCACAGGAGCTGCAGGAGGCAACTTCATAGAGAAGTGCGTCAAGTGTGGAGCAAGGATGAGCTTTGATGTAGGTCAGCTTTGAGTTCTGTGGTTGAATCAAGTCTTCCAAGTTCAAGAATCTCTCCTGACACAGGAGGTGAGCTAAGGATTTTGTCCTTAACCACTGAGGAGCTCAGGGTTTTTTTCACTTGCAGGTAACAATAAAGTGGTTTGCACTAGGGCAGGGCCAACGAGCCCAATTACAACGGCTGCCCTGTGTTACCTGGGAAAATAAGCTCCATCCACTGTCCAAATTTATTTGAGGATGCATGGAAAGATCTCACTATTATCTCCATTATTTTCTTCTTGAATAAATGCATGTTGCTCTTTGAAGGGTATCACTAAACTGACTAAGATCCTCCTTTGGTCTCAACACGAGAAAAATAAACAGATCCTCTCTACTTTGAGTTGTGATGCTTCCTTGTAGCTCCCCTAAAGCATACTGGGATGGCAAGATGCAGATCAAATCCTTGTATCTTGTGGGGTCCCACTCTTCCTCCTATCACTGATGGCTCTGTGGATACAGGGATATATTTCCACTACAAAAAACTCATATTGTCTTCAGAAAAAGTCAACAGAACAACCAGACAAGAATCACTGAAAGATCTGGGGAGGAGGAAGAGCTCAAGGCTCCTCACAGGTGGGTTTGACCCCCCAAAACCTCCTGGCTTGTCTCATACCTTTGAGTTCTTGGGGCACCACGTTTAGCAAAGTTGCTGCAGAGCTGCAGAAGCATCACTTATCTTCTCCTCACTCATTATCCTGGGCTGCCATTTGGTCCCTGCTGTGTCTCCAACGCTCTTGGCAGGATGCAGAAGGGAAAAAAAAAAAAAAAAAAAGACACCCAGGTATCTCTGCCTTGCATGGATTTATGGAGAGGTAAGGAAATGCATTTTCCATGTCTCTGAATTGCCGCCGTGACCATGCGAGGCCACGGCTGTCCTTGTGCATAAACAACACGAGCAGTGAGTTATTGCCAGCCCCAAAGACCAGAGCTCCTCACCGGGAGGGGCTTTTGTCTTTCCTTTCACGGCAGCTCCAGAAGCCTCTCAGCCAAGCCTCCCCATGGCATGTGCTCTGCTTACCTGTGATTTATTGACGATAATCACGGGGCGAGCCATTTGTAATCAAACGTACAACAAAGACATCCTCGTGCTGAGAGGCAGTGATAACGCACCATTTAGTAATTTTTGTGCAGTCAGTAATTTGGAGAATGAATGATAATTTCCTGAACTGAGAATCTGCACTGACAACCCTTAGTGCTATTCACCTCGTGAATAAAGATACCTTCCTCTCCGTGTCTCGTGATAAATTCCTTTTATTAGGGCCACTTATGTGGGACTTTATCTTAATCGTCTTAAGTATGGGGCAGTCTCTGTGCTGAGGTTGGGTCGTTTTTCATTACGACCTCCAGCATGCTCTGGGAAGTAAATAAATACCAGGCAGTGATATGAAAACAGTCATTAAATAAAATGGGCTTTGCTAAGGCAATGCTCTGAGTGGCTGCAGACATCTGCACCACAGGAGGTGCTGAGGAACAGGGGGCATCTCCTTCCTGCACCTGAGGAGGATGAACTGTCCAACAGGAACATTGGATGGTTTTAACCATCACAGCCTTGAGCACCATCAATGCACTGCACTGCTGCAGCGTGCCCTTCCCGACCTCCAACAGTGTTAGAATCACAAACAGAATCATGGAATGGTTTGGGTTGGAAGGCACCTTAAAGCCCATCTCATCCCTCCCATGGGCAGGGACACCTTCCACTAGCCCAGGCTGCTCCAAGCCTTGTCCAGCCTGGCCTTGGACACTTCCAGGGATGGGGAAGCCATGGTTTCTTATTGTTTAAGCCAAGCAAGGAAATGTATTTCCTGCAGCTTTGGATTTTCAGGTTAAAATAGTCCATAAAAAGCCAAGGGCATTTTAGCATCCAGCCAGGAGCTCTGCTTGATGAGCCCTGTGATGAAGTCTGTTCAAAACTGGGGGATGGAATGCTGGGGGCAACTGGTTCTAAGCTAGACAGCTGTTCCTCACCATGTCACAAATCCAAACTGGGAGCTGCCACCCAATGGCAGGGTGAGTGATAGGCTCCACTCTCCATTTCTGAGCTTCTTGGACCCCATCCTCAGAGCTTGCAGGTCCTGGGGTTGGGATTGGTCCTCTCCTCTTCTCCATCTCAGGTATGAACCACACAACGTCTGTGTGATCCAGTGGAAGTGGTTCCCCTCCACCAATGCATGGTTCCTCCTGCTCTGCACACCGGCTCCACCCCCTCAGCACTGTCCTGATGTTGGATACAGCACTTCATGGAGCAAAAATGTGTGGGGTGTTCCTGAAGGCAGCAGCAGGGCTGACAAGTAATCCTGTTTCTGTCACAGGACTGGGTTCTGCTGTTCACTGGTATTTCCAGCATGGACAGGGACTCAATTTCTGAGCCATCAGTAGCATTTCCAGGGAACAAACAGCATTGCAGGTGAGGGCACAGCACAGACTGCCAGCTGTCTCCCAGGTAATTTGGACTGTGGTCACCTTCTGAAGGCCAAGTGTGGGCTGTGCACTGAAATTGTTGCCTGTGGCATTCACAGACATGATTTTTTGTTCTTTCCTGGCTCTGAGCACTCAGTTCCCCGCTCCTCTCTTCCCTCTCCTCGTTGCAGTTATGATTTAATTCCAGACAGGCAGCAAAGTTTGGAAACATGCAGATTATTCCTGTTCTATCTTAATCATCCTCACCAGGGAGAAATAGAAGAGGAGAGCTTTTTAAAACACTTGGATAAAATGAACTGGAACGATGAAGTACATTAAGAACAGGAAAATCTAAATGAGGTGGAAATAATGTCTTTATTGAAAGGACACATTTTAATCTCTCTCTCCTGCGCTTACATGAACACACCTGATGCCAAGGCAGGAGGAAAAGGTAAAGGCTGGGAGGCTGCCCTGGCACTCAGTCTTTGCCAGCAGTGCCTGTGGTGCTGCCCAAATCCTGGCACTGCGGTCTGCCAGCCAATGGCCAGCTCTGCAGGAACCTGCCACCAGAGGGGTGCAATCACGGAATGTCCTGAGCTGGGAGGAATGCCCAGGGATCACCCAGCCCAACACCAATGGAATCCACTGCAGGCTGCTTCTGGGATGCTGCTCAGAGAGGTGGGAAGCACCCTGCTGGAGACCCCCCCTCTTAGCCGCAAATTCCACATCCGCAAGGATCCGTTCTGGGAGCAGTGGCAAATTGCTGAGGGAATCCAGAAAGGTGTTTTGTGGGGCAGCTGTTGGTGCACTGACCAGGAATTTGTGACCCTGAGGATGCCAGAGCTCAAAAGAAGCCTTCAGAGAGAGCCAAAAAAATGGAGAAAGTCCATTCCAGAACCTGTGACCTGCTGGGATGGTTGTCAACAAGGGTGGACCCCGCCGTGCTCACCCTGCAATGGAGCAAGCAGGGAAATGGCTGATTTTGGAGACTCCGTCGCTCAAGTCTGTGCTACAAGAGTTTTTCCCTCAATCTCTATTCATTACAGAGCCAAAGATCATTTTTAAACATTTCTAAATTCACAACGCTGCCCTGAAGAGGCCCCAGTCTTCATCTGCCAGTAGGGTTGGGCTTTTTGACCTGATCAGAAAAACGATCCTTTAGATAGAAAAGATATAAAAAATGAAGTGTGACTCCTCCATTGGTCTGAAAGAAGGTAGGTCACTGGGTGAATTTGGAATTTTAATTTTAAAAATCATCTTTTGAACCATGCTCATTGTAGTGCTTGATAGAGTCTGTTTCCCTCCTGATCCCACTGATCATAGATTTTCTTCTCATTGCCTCTCTCATTTCTAATGTGCTGCTATTATTCAAAGTGATTAATTGAAGTCATTGGTCAGACCTGTACCTGGATATGAGCTTTAACCATGGATGTGCCATTCTGAAGCCGTGTTCTTGATCCCTGTTTCCTGAGGCACAGGGCAGCATCCAGCACTTTCAGCACTCCAGTGGTTATATTTCCACAGCAGACAATACATGAAGAGACAAGATTAAATAGATATAGTTGGAAGAAACGCTCAAGGATCAGAGTCCATGCCCTGGCCCTGCACAGACACCCCAACAATCCCACCCTGAGCATCCCTGAGAGCATTGTCCAAACCCTCCTGGAGCTCTGGCAGCCTTGGGGCTGTGCCCATTCCCTGGGGAGCCTGGGCAGTGCCCAGCACCTCTGGGGAAGAACCTTTTCCTGATACCCAACCTAAACCCCCTGACACAGCTCCAGCCATCCCTTGGGGTCCTGTCGCTGGTCACAGAGAGCAGAGATGGGAGTTGCCTCTTGGGAGGAAGTTTAGTTCAGGCTGTGGGGGAGGATGAACAAAGATGGTACAAAAAAACTTATAAATATGAAGGATGAGCAACAGTGGGCTTGTCAGACCTGGCAGAGGATGCCAGCAGGAGGGATGAAGGCAGCTGCTGCTTTTCTGGGTCAACATTGTGGCATAAAATGGTTTGGGGTGGGAGGGACCTTAAAGCTCATCTTATTCCACCCTCTGCCATGGGCAGGGACATCCTCCATAGACCGGGTTGTTCCATGCCCCATCCAACCTGGCCTGGAACACTTCCAGGGATGGATCAGGAGGGCTGGACTCAACCTCTCTTCTCTGCTTCCAATAATGTACATTCCAAAGTCAACTGTCTACAAACCCAAATATTAAAGGTATGGTTTTGTCCCCTCTGGTCCTTAGAAATGCAGTTATGATGGCTCCACCAGCAGGGCAGGAGTGACCACCTGGATGTCCCAGTTCAGGCAAGACTGATGAAGGATGGGATGGTATCATGAGCTGATATTAGCAGTGCTGTGACAAGGATTTGTGGAATGGTGACAGGGACCTGCAGCTCGTAGGGGATGGCAGCCAGGAGTGGGCTGCTGTCCTCTTGTCCCATCCTGTGAGCTGGAGATGCTGTTGATAGAACAGGAGAATGCAGCCTCAACTTGCACCAGAGGAGATTTAGATTGGATATTAGGGAAAACTTCTCCACTGGAAGAGCGGTCAGGGATTGGAACAGGCTGCCAGGGGCAGTGGTGGAATCACTGCCCCTGGAGGGATTTAAAGGTGAGTGTGATTTGAAAGGGATTTAAAAGGATGTGGGTGGCACTTGGGGATGGGGGAGAACATCAGACTCAATGATCTTGGAGGGCTTTTCCAGCCTTAACCATCCTGTGATCCTGTGCTCAGGGTGCACACCCAGGGCTCTGCCCCACACTCTCCATTGCCTGGGTGGCCAAAATGTGGCCCCATGCAGAGCAGGGCTCCAACACCAATTAAAGCAGCAGCAATTAGGGAGTAGTGTGGGGATGGCAGGGCCAGAGAGGCAGCAGGATGCTGGAGCCATCCTCTGTCGACAAAGTGCTGAGACAACAAACTTAACCTCTCTGTCCACGGCGCGCCTATCAGCCGTGGTTATTAAATCCCACAAAAGGGAGAAGAGCACCAGTGAATAGGGTTGAAAGAAAAAGCACTTTCCCCATTTGGATTACCTCCTACAGAACAGGACCTGCCAGTGAAAGGCGGAGAGTGTAATTGCTGGCCTGAAAGAGAAGGGGAAAAAAGGAGAAAAAAAAACTATAAAGGGAAAGAAAGAAAGAAGGAAGGGGGGAAAAATTGATAATGAACAATTTATCCTCTGAGCTAACAGTTAATTAATTCTGAAAATATCTGTCAGGCTAATGGAGGGGGGGTAGCTGTGCCACTGAACACAATTAGTAAAATAATAATAACAAAAAAAAGGGGAAAAAAAAGATTTTTTTAAGGTGTTGCTATCTTCTTAGAGACCAGGCCCTTGGCTTCCCAATGTCATTCTCAACACAATTTTTTTTTTCTTCTCTCCCTTCGTCTCTTTTCAGAAATTGTTCTCATGAATGATTTATATATGTCTAGTTATCTGGAGTGATTTCTATGGACCCGGGCGCATTGCTGCATAATTGTTAATTTTAATGCCATAATAGCTTCAGATGGAGGAAGAGATTAGGCGTTTATTGCACAATTAAATGAAACATACTTGAGAATCACAAAAGGTTCCGTAATTATTTCAGACCATTAATAAAATGGGCATTAAATTATATGGGACACAAAAGGGAAAGGAAATAGATTTTCATTACAGCAATAGAAGCCGAGAGTAGTAATAGATCCTTGTTGAATTCTCTTTCTCTCTCTCTCTCTCTGAAATTAATTGTTGCCCGGCTTATTTCAAAGCAAAATAAAAGAGAAATAAAGTGTGTTAAAGAACCTCTGATGAAAGGGCTTTGTTTGATAAGGACAATAGCCAGTGATACACTCTGGGAAAAAAAAAAAAAGAAAAAAAATGGAGGGAAAAAAAAAAAAAAGAAAAGGAAGATTTGATTTTGGCTTCCTGCCCTCAGTCCTGCAGCAGAGCAGGGGCTGTGTGCGGACACACGAGGGCCTCTCCTCCCCTCCCAGCACCACGGGGCTCTGGGTGGGAGGGAGAAGGGGAATGTGGAAAGTTCCCCCATCCATTCCCAAGTGGCCCTGGTGACAGGACCGGCCTGGCTTTGGCACTGGGGCAGGAGAGGCAGGAGCTGGCACGAACCCAGAGATGCTCTCGCAGAGGGGCCGCGCTTGGCTCTCTCTAGATAAGACCACGAGCGATGGATTTGCCTTGCATGGAAGATCCAGGGGCTACCAGGGACCAGGCAGCAGCAGCAGCTGGGGCTCCCAGGTGTTCCAGCTGCAGCAGAGCCTGCAGGGTTTGTCCCCAGGGGAATCCCAGTGGGGACAACACGAGGGGCTGGGGAGGGAGAGCTCCTGTCCCACCTGGCAAAGACAGCCCAGAGCAGCCTGAGTGCCACCTGAATGCCACCAACCCCTCACCTCCTGGCCTGGGAAGGGCCAAGGACAGGACCCACCTGAAAAATGTGTCACAAGAGCCCTTAGAAACTCTGATCTCACGCTCCATACTCCAACAATAATATTTTCTGATGGAAAAAGAGGGGTATGAGCAATATGTGATTCCCCTTGGAATGAGAGACATCCCAAAAATCCACAGTGCTGATGAGGCAGGGAGGACTCAGAGCCTTCAGGAATTCTGAAAGAAATAAGTGGCACCTCTTGGCAGTTACAGAGGCCCATGGTGATTTGGGCAGTTTGGAAAATCTCATGCTGCTTTCAGCCTCCTTTAGACATAAACATGCACTTGATCCTAGCAGGGTTTGTGGGGACCTGAGTGAGCAGCAGCACAATTAAGAGTGAAAGAGGTCAAAAGAGGGTCATTGTAGCTGAGGGCAAGCTCATCTTCCACCTCCCAGCCTCACTTGAGCATCCTTAAACTCCTCTGAGAAGCCTTAGTGAAAAAAATACTTCTAGAACATCGCTCTAGGTCGATGAGATGTTGTGCATGGCCAGGTCCCTCACACAGAGGCATCCAAGAAGATCCCTTCATTAAAGAAAAAGATGGGAAAAGGGGAGAAATACAACAGAAGCATTAAAAAAATATCTTGGCAAAGCACAGTTTACCAAAGAAATGTAATGTCTGAAGGCAGCAGAAGCAGCTCCCACCCCACCGTGGGCAGGTGCCAGGGAAGGTGTCACCCCCTTGCAGAGGACAGGAATTGCAGAGGGATCAGGAGCGAGCAGCATCCAAAGGCAGGGATAAACAAACAAGCACCGAGGGTGTCTCTTCCCGGAGCACAACTGCACTTGGAAATTCAGCTCAGCTGACGCAGATCACACGCACGCCGCTATTTTTAGGCTCCTTGCAGTGTTTCGCTTTGCAGCTGCATTCCAGGCCTGCTCCCATTCCCCCAGCAGCATGAGAAGCAATGCCTCAATGGACAGGGAAGGCCTGTGGATGTGTGCACGGGGAATTTGTGGCAGAGCTCCTCCTGGGAAAATAGTTTTTTTTATAGCAGGTGTGTGTTGAGGGTAGGGGCTGAGCTCCTGCCTTCTTTGGGAGGGAGGCAGGAAGGGGGAAAGAGAGGGGAGCTAACAGGGACCCCCCAACACCTTTGTGCAGCGGGATCTGGGTGTTTTCTGGGAAAACCAGAGCAGGCAGGAAGGTCCTGCTGGGAGGGGGTGTCCACGGGACTCCAGCACACTGTGCTGCAAGGAGTGGGGAGCAGGGACAAGGGACAGCATCCCGCCAACCCTCCCAGCCTTCTGTCCCAGGAACCCACCAGCACCATGCTGAGCACCTGGAACTTTGGTGGTGGGATTAAGGCTGCAGCAGGGACCCAGCGAAAAAGAGTTTGACACTGAGGGACTTAAGGAGAAATTGGAAAAAAAATATTGAGAAGGGGAAAAAAAAAAAAAAAGAAAAATAAAAGGGGAATGGTCGTCCACGGGGGGAGGAGCAAATGGGAGACT
>PYHW01010264.1:1815883-1828294 GCA_013186435.1 Turdus rufiventris
ATTTTTTTTTTTTTTTTTTTTAAAGAGACCCCTGAGAAGGCAGCGAGGTGCCGTCCTCTCCGCCGGGTCTATCTGTAATTGAATCTAGGTCAGTTATTCTAAAGCATGGGAGAGGCTGATTCCCTCTTTCCGACATCAGCCCGGAATTTGGGAGGCGGGGGGGTGGGGGGGAGTGCAGGAGAGGGGGGTCTTGCAATTTCATTTAAAATGTAATGGTGGATGAACCGATAAGCAAATAGGGGGGAAAAAGGCTCTGCTTAAAAGAAAAAAAAAAAAGAAGAAAAAAAAAAAGGCATGCTTTTAATATGCTTCCAGATGGGGGGAAAATGATTTACATGGGAGTTTATTTCCTCTTTGCTGATATGAAAGAATTACAGATACAAAACCCACTGATCTATAGAATAAAAAAAAAAAAAAAAAAAAGAAATGTTATTTTCCTGTAAAGGTATCAGTTCATTTATATTCATTTAACCATCCATCCATCAATTCACTTTCTCACTCCCTGCACATTCTCTCTGCCTCTGGTAAGCCTACCCCACCAATATACTTTTCTGGAATATACAATGAAGTTTCCTTAAAAAAATGAAATTATATGAGATTCAGCTGGAGTAGGTAAAGTGAAGTTTCCGTTCTCCTCCTCTCCCCAGCTCCTCTTTTATGTTCTAGACTTTGAGTAAATTAGCAGTGTGAAAAAGAAAATGGTTTAGTTGGGGAAAAAAAAGTCTGGGTATATCTATAAATAATAGATGCAGTATAGGTGTTATAGATGTGTATATATGTATGCATATAATGTATAGAGAGCAGGGTTTGTGTGCTCAACATGTATGTGCTGCTTGTGTGAGAGCAGCAGTTCATTCTCTGCCTCTGGCAGAAAACACACACTTACTGTACAGCTATTTACAGCATTCACAAATCCAGGTTTCACCACCAGCCAGCTGCAGACATGCACCAGCTATGTGATCATGAGGCTCTGAACTGGAGCAGCACATCTGGATTCAAATAGAAAACCTGTCCCTGAAGTGTCAGTCCGTGTGCTTGGTGCCCATATTTTGGGTGCTCTCTGGAGCAAGCTCGGCCACGCACAAAGCACACGGCACAGCTCAGCCCAGCAGCCTCTGACCTCCCAAATCCGAGGGCCAGCTGTATTTGTTTGCTTTTTGGATGGAACCTGCAGCTGAGATCCAAATTCCCCTGCAGGAGAGTGGCCGGAGAGCAAAGCCAAACCTCTCCCCTGAACCTCCAAGTACCGAACCAGCCCCACCTGGGCGAGCTCTTCTTCGCCGGGCGTGAGGTGGGGACAGGGGTGACTTCTTCTCCCTGTGCTCTCAGTGTGACAGCCCTTCCTCGCAGGAATGGCTCCAGGGAGGATAAGCAGAGGCTGCCAAACCATCCCTCATTTCCCAGCCACCTGCGCCGACGTTGGGAGCGGAGAGATGCAGAAAAACTTCTTTTTCTGCTTTAAATGCAGTGGCAAGAGCTGTGTAAGGAGCTGCTTTTTCCCTTGTTAGAAGCAGGTAAATAGAGAGACAGACAGATTTGGAAATGCCTCTCTCTATATAGATAAAAATACACATCTTTATCTGCGGGCAGATACGGATATAGATCCGCACAGAATTTTCCTAGCGGTGGCTGCTGGAGAGCTCCAAGCCGGTGCTCGGGGGGTTCTTGCCAGCCTTTCCCAAAACTCTCAATGCAAATAAAGGCACCAGGCAATCCCCCCCAGATCAAACAGGCTGGTGGCACTGCAGAGCCCAGCACCTGGTGGGGGCCTGCCCTGCCAGAGCTCCACATCAAAGGCTGGAGTTCCCAGGCTCTGTGCTGCAAGTGACACCTGCAGATGTTCCCCTGCCTCGTGTTTCCAAGCCGGGCCTGAACAAATACATAATCATATCACATAGCATAATTAATAGTGCTATCACCATGAAGGACTCTTAAAGGGAAGGCTGTTGAAAGAGAGTTCCTGAAGATAATCCTTTTAAAAGGTTTCCTTAAAATGCAACCACTAGCGGGAATAAGGTAGGTTTAGTTCCAACATCTTAATACCTCTGCAGAGCAGAGTTTTAGATCTTGTAAATGTCTTTCCTGTAATAGTGGCTTGACTTTTGATTTGGGAATTGCACGTTTTGGAGGATCTTGCTGCTGTTGTGGTTCTTAACAGAGAAGGTGCTCGAGGAGGCCCAGCCTGGCTCCCTGCTCAACTGACCTGTCAGGGACTCATTCCTGCTGGAATTCCAGTGTGGTCCCATCCTGCCTGGGCTGGACTGCACTTGTGTCCAATGACTCATTTGAACAATTTTCAGAGTGCTGCTCAATTTGATTTTTTCTCATTCTGGATGACACCCCAGCTCCTGGCCCACCGGGAACGGGGTTCAGCTGCTCCCCAGCTCTTTCCTTAGCGCTGTCTCCCGACTCCTCCACTGTGCTCAGAGAATTCCTGCAGGGCTGGTGAGTAAATCACTTTATTTTGGCTTTCTGAAATGATGTCTGTGTGCAATGGGCAGAGCCATGTGGTGATCTGCGTGTCCAGGGGATAAATGGGCACAGGGGTGCCCCCTCAACCCTTCTTCCTCAGCCTCCCACCCCAGGAGCTCTTCCCATGGTTATTTGGCACCTTCACATTTCCCAATTTTTGCATGGAGAGGGCAAAGCTTGAGGAACTGGGACCTCCTGCTGGAGCAGACCCTTGGTAAGAGACCCTGAGAGCAGCCAGGTCCTGCCTTTTGCTGTCACTGCTTTTCTAAAGCAAGCTCCAAGCCAGGATCCAGCCCCCTGGTTTTCAGCAGGAAAAGTTTGGATTTGTGAAAAATGTTGTCAAATTATCGTGGAAATAAGTGAGGGCTTTTGGACTAAGGTGGCTGGACACCTCCTCCCAAGAGCAATAATTAAAGATTAAAAATAAAATCAAATTCAGTTAAATCAGATGTTTTTACTTTCTCTTACAGCCGTGGACAGTCCTTTAGACTATCCCAGTGCAAATTTCTGGGTCAGTGGCAGCTGTGGTGTCTGATCTCTCCAACCCCACAGGGCCTCTGGAAAACCAGGGATCTCCATTCCCAGGGAAGAGAGAACCAGGCTGTTGTGTTGTGGTGCTGTGTGTAGGCAAAAACATTTTGAAGGCAACAAGAGGTCTTTGCTGTGCTCTGGCTGTTGTCCCCTCGCATGGAAGGTGGCACTGCTGCGGTTTGCTCAAGTTTTATTTTTCTTGGTTTATCTTTTGGCTGCCACATCCAGGTTTTCTTCCTTAGCAAGGTCAGAGCCCTCTGATTTAGAGTATTTAATTGCTTCTAATTTCTCCAAATTTCCGTGTAGGCATTTTAATGCTTGCCTCCTTCCTTCCCTGTGAGCTATTAGCGTGAGTCAGTTTTTTTCCTGACATAGACCAGGGTTTTTCCCCTCTCCTCCTACTCCTTCCAGCCCTACTTACGTGGGAATTCCCCCAGCAGGCACTGAAAGAAGAAAAGGAATTAGATCTTTATCAGAGCCTTACTTTCACCCAAGATTTCCTTAGATCAGGGAGTTAACAGAGGCCAAGAGAAGCCAAACAAATGCTTTCTCTCCTACCTAGAAAGAACCTTCCTGCAGCCAAAAGTATTCCCTCTGCTCCTCTGGAGGCAAACCAGGGACTGTGTGTCCTTCTTGCAGATGTACCAGTGTCAGTCCCCTGTCGTGGCTGGATTTCACAGGTTCTCTCCTCGCCCACCAAGTGCCAGGCAAAACAAGAACTACACTTCTAGCAGAAAAAAAAAAAAAAAATAGAAAAACAGAGAAAAAGAAAATTAAATCCCACCGTTGCTTCGAATCCCTGCCAACTTTCCAGGCCTTCGTAACTCAGCCAAAAATAAGGGCCACAAACTCATTTTTCCTCATTTGCAGGTCACCTTGAAGGGTAGATGAGGAGCTCTTTCAATAGTGTTTCTTTCAAGGGGATTTGAGTGAGAAAAGCAGCAATGATTGAAATTCTCTGTTCCCTTCCAGATCCTCAGGTTTTCCTGGAGGATACACAAACACCCGGGCACCTCCCCACTGTGGATTTGCGCTCCGTTGCGGTGACATTGCCTGACTCGAGGGACTACAGAGGTTTGGCACAAACATGCTTTAATATAATTTTTTAATCACCTCTTGGCCTCCCAGCCCACGCATTCCTCTTCAAACAGCAGCAGGGCTGGAGGAGATGCCTGCAGAAAATTGGGGCAGCATCCGCTTCCCACTCAAAACGCGGCTCCTCCGTGAGCTCTCCTGGTGTCCTGGTGAAAAACACCTTCTGGGCTGAGCAGATGAGCACCAAAAACCATGGAAAGGAGGTGCAAATCTGAATGATGAGGGGGAGAAGTGCCCTGATGCCTTCTCTCTTGGGGACAGGACAATGGGTAGGTGCTCAGTGGCGTCAGGGTGTTTCTCTCTGCTCTCCGCCTGTGTCCGTCCTCTCTCTTCAGCATGGAGTTGAGTGGGGACAGGGCCCCACAGGTCCCTTCCCTTACTGGGGCATTGGAAACAGAATGGAAATTGTCCAGGTGCTTTTCCAGGCTCCAGTGACAAGTGATGAGCAAACCTTCCCCTCCACGTGTGCCCATGCATATGGATAGACACACACACACACACATACGTGAGTGTATAAATAGATCTCTTTAAATTTAAATAGATTTATGCCCAAGGACAGGAGGGTGGGTATGAGGTCATTACAAAGAAAGAAGGTGCAACACATCCATATGTTCTGTTGTGGGGATTAAATCTATAGCAGGCTGTATGCAGTGCTAATACTCCTATTAATTTCTATTTTTCATTGTTGTTTGCACATTTGTCAGGCTCCGATGAAGGGATAATGAAGCGAGCGGATGTTAACTGCAAATTAATCAGCCCTGCCTTGGAGTGGAACACAGGTTCCTGTTTGCTTCCCCTCCTCACCCAGGAGCCACAACACACTTTCTGCATCCCCACCAGGAATGCCTCCTGGATGCTGTGACAGCAGGGGAAGAGAGGAAAAAGAAGAACGAGAGACACCCTGGCTGAGAAACTCCCAATTCTCCTTGAAACTGTCGAGTTTGAATTGTAAGAAAGCTGAGGAAGCTGAGGCCGTGCTGATTTTGCAAGAGGAGCTTGCTGGAAACGCTGTGCTGACCATGGACAGGTTGGACCTTTTGTTGTCTTTAACTCCTGAAGTGTCGAATCCTTTTGAGAGTTTATTTTTTAACTGGGGTGTGTCCCTGCCCATGGCAGAGGGTTGGAATGAGATGACCTTTAGGGTCCCTTCCAACCCAAGCCATTCTGTGATTCCCTGACTCTCTGATTGACTGTATTTATAAATATTGTGACTTTTTCATGGCAAGCTGTTTTGGTTTCTTTTGGAGCTTGGTGTCTGTGAGCCTGGTGGTGTCTGGTGTGAGGTGGGAGGTTCCCCTGTGCGGGATGAATGGCAACAGAGCCGGAGAAAGCCCAGCTCCCTCGGGAGAGCCGGGAGCAGGAGCTGATACAGGGTCAGCCCCCAGCCCAGAATGCATCCCCTCATGGATATACACTCAGGGTACCCTGCCACCATCCCCTGGGCAAACACTGGTGCTGTGAGCACCTGCTTTTTGCAGTCTGGACTTGGAGCCAGGCAAACATGGGGATTTCTGCTCGGGTGCTGCGTTTCTGATGAATTGAATTCGGTTCCATGCAGGAATTCAACTACCTGGTCTCATCTTGTGCTCGAGGAAGGAAACAAATCCAGATTTTGGAATGATCATTAATTGCTCACCCTTGTGATGATCATTTAGAGCTGGTTCTGGCACCGACTTAGATTACCTTCTGGAAAACTTCCTTCTCCTTCCCCATATCTCAGGATGCAGGTCTTTGCAGCCAAGTCCATCCCTGCTGTGGCAACCTGGGGAGCCTCCAGTTCCCTGCAGCAGCACCAGCACCCAGACCTGATCCTCATTTCTTGGTTATTAATGTGCCACCCTGCCAGCTCCCAGGGTGCCTGGATGGCATCCATAGATCATTTACCTTGCCAGGGAGGAAATACTTGGTCAGAAATGACCATCAATAAATTCATGTAGCTGTAGCAGCTCTCCTCCTGTTCAGGGCACTCACTAGCCCCAGTAAATGGGTGTCTGCCTCATAAATACAGAAAACTTTCTGTGCTCCTAAAGATGGGCATTTCATGGACAAGTTCATGCTGCCCGGGGCCAGCAGCACTAGAGGCTCACATCCAGAATAATTAGGGAATGCTGCAAGATTGAAATGTGTTGCTGTTTATTGGAGAAGAGGCATTGTAGGTGATTTGGGCATTCCTCAAAGGGGTTTCTCCCAGCCTTTGTCCCTTCCTTTATCACCTTCCTCGTTCCAGTCCTCGGCACAGCCCTCCCTCTTTTATTGATCAAACACTTGATCAATTGAACAGTTAATCACCTGGTTGACCCAGATTTTTTACATATCTGCCCCAACATTTTTTTTTTTGCCTTCCCAACCCAGATTTATCACCAGTCCTTCCTTTTTGAAATGCAAGGTTTTGACAACAGTGCTCCCCGATCACTGTCCTTCCTCTCACATCTCCCAGGATATTGCCTTTCCTGTGATCTCCATGCCTTATTTGGAGGCACTGGGTGACAGCTTTCTGCAAAGCTTGCCTGGAAAAGCAGCCAAACCTCACAGTGTACCCTGTGCTTGGGTCAGAAAATCTGTTTAGGCTCCATCCTCTGCACTTGGCTGATCGGGATTAAAACCAGAACTTTCTCATTGTCTCTCTCCCTCTTTTTCTTCCCTCCTTCCTTACATCTTTCCCCTCCTGCTGAGTGCAGAGAACACATTTTCTCACAAATCCTTAACTCCGTGGATTTCAAAAGGGATGGATTTTGTTCCTCACCCACCATCTCCACTCTGGGCTCTCCAAGCTGAAACATCTCCATTCGTTTTGTGGGCCGGGGGGGAAACAAAGCAGTGGAGAGGGACGTAAGCATCCTGGAATTCACTTCTCTGGTGGCACAGTGTTGACCCTGGCCACTTCTGGGGCTCTTGCATAATGCTTTAAGCCTCGTGCTTCTTTTGTTTTGTGCCCAGCGCAAGAATTCAGTTTTTAATAAGAAATCCCAGAAGTGTCTGTGAAGGATCCGGGCTCCCGCGCGTGGCGGGCGCAGCGCAGACATGGGAGCTCCTGTGGTCCCATGGTCTCCATCTCCTGGGATTAATGAGGGTCCAGTGTACTCCTTGCCTTCTCCTCTTGCAGAAGCGTGCAGTGGAATCAGAGCTGCCTCTGCCTCTTCAGGCATCTTCTCCACGGCATCACGTGCGCGCAGCTGCTGCTTGGAGAGCCTTGGAGAAGAGGGAGAAAGGCAAGGCAAGGATCTGGTTTTCTTTCCTTGCTGTCCCCAGCATGCTTTGGGTGCAGCTTACCCTGCCTAAAGTCTCGAGGAAGTCATCGGTAAACCTGACTCCAGCTCTTTGTCCTCTGAGTTCAGCTGTACCTGAATTCAGACCATCCTTGTGGACTTTCAAGAGCTTGCCCAGAGCAGCTGTGGCTGCCCCTGGATCCCTGGAATGTCCAAGGCCAGGCTGGACAGGGCTTGGAGCAGCCTGGGACAGTGGAAGGTGTCCCTGCCATGGCAGGGGTGGAGTGAGATGGTCATTAAGCTCCCTTCCACTCCTTGATCCAAACAGCAGAGATCTGTTTCTCCTCGCAAATCAGGGCTGGATCTGGTGGTCAGATCTGTGCAAACTTCATTGGAGTGTGGGATCTTAAATCACACAGACTTGTCTAAAAATAAAATACAGGCTCTACAACGTCTCCAAGCAGTTTAGTTCGTTTTTGTGGCAAGATGGGAGATATTCCTAAATGGAATCAGGAATGAAGGAAGCAGCCAGGCACATTTTAATTCTAATTTTTCCTATATATCAAGCGTTAAATTAACAAGTGAGAAAGAACTCTCCTGAAGAGCTATCTGTGGTTTAGACAGGCAGATCAGGATAAAATTACTCTGGGTTTGCCTGTGGTTTGTGTGGATCCTCCTGGAGCTGCACCAGTACAGAAAAAAATTGTGCTGCTCTTTGAGGCTTGGGGTTTGGTGTTGCAGATTCTCCCTTCTGAGCACACCCTGCTGGTTTAGGGAACAATTCCCTGGGGATGGCTTTCACCCAGGCAGGGGGCACAGCTCCTCAGAAGGTGAAAAAAGGGTGAAGGGCTCAGGAGAGAGACTTTTATTTGTCATCACGTGGGTGGATGGCTCAAATAACAGATTTAGAGGATCACAGAATGGCTGGGGTTGGGAGGGACCTTAAATTTCATACATTTCCACCCTGTGCCATGGGCAGGAACACCTTCCACTGTCCCAGGTTGCTCCAAGCCCTGTCCAGTCTGGCCTTGGACACTTCCAGGGGTCCAGGGGCAGCCACAGCTTCTCTGGGCACCCTGTGGCAGGGCCTCCCCACCCTCCCAGGGAACAATTCTTGTGTCTCTCTGATCCAAATTCCCCTCTCTCAGTTTGATCCATCCCTCCTTGCGCCTGATGAAGAATTCCTCTCTGGCTGCCTTGTAGCCTCTTCAGGTTCAGGAAGGTGCTCTGAGGTCTCCACACCTTCTCTGCAGACTGAACAGCCCAGTGCTTGCTGTTTGTCTCCAATGTTTGATGGCGAGAGTGTTTTGGTAGGGAAGCCTGATCTTCCCAGGAAATATTTGGCAGTCAAAGGGATGGTTTCTGCTTCTGGATGATCAGTGCAGCACACAAATGATTTTAGTATTATCCCACAGATTTCACTTTTTGTGTCTGTAGTGAGAATGAGGGTTGCTGTCACAGCCCTCCACCTGGAGTAATTCAGTTTAACATCAGACTGCTCTTCAAGACCTTTTATTTGCTGCGTGATCTTTAATTTGCTGTAGTGGTGTTTTTGGAGTCATTAACTCCAATACAGGTCACCCCTGGGTGTGGCAAAGCCGGTCTGGACCACCCACATGCACCTCACATTCTCCTGGCCTTGACTACAATTGCTGGAATTGGCTTTCTCCGAAGCTCAGTTGAGAAATGCTTCAGTGCTCTGAACATGATTCTTTTTTTCTCCCTCCAAGTCCCAAGAGAACTGACTCCAGGGATGCCCACTCCATGAAATATTGTCTCTGCAGCCAGGGAAAGCAATCTCTCGGGGATGAACCTTGAAGCAGAGGAACGGGTGATTTCTCAGCAACCTTTTGATATTGTCACACCTTCAGTCTTTTGGGGATTTATGGACTTTGCCAATACATGGGACTGACTGTGGACACTAAATGCCTGTTTTTCTCCAAATTTACAGTGATTCCCATGGCACTATTTGTGTCCTGTAGCAGTGGGAGTGGTATCATTATTCCCGTTTCATGGGAGCGCTGTGCTGCACAGAGATTCCTGGGAAGTGTTCCCAAGCCTGCTCTGCATTGTGACTTCTCCCTGCAGTGCCAGTTTGGTGAGGAATGTGTGTTTCCCCATGATTTTATGTGCTGGCCTTAAACCTTTCACTTCTCCTTGTTTTCAAGGTCTGGCTCCCTCAGGGTGAGCATTTCCAGAGATGACCCTTTTCCCTGGAGAGCAGAAGCAGGAGGAAGCTCCACCTTCTCCAAATCACTGTATTTGGCCACAGTGATGGTCCCTGAGACTGTCCATGTCCTTCCAGGAGTATTTCCAGGTGTCATTTACTGTGATAAAATCCTGGCTCACTCTTTAGGAGGTGTCAGCTCATTTAATATTCCCCACATTAAACTCTGAGTGGCAACATGGAGCTGGAGCTCAGGAGATCTCCCCCTTCCTCAGCCCACCAGACCGTCCTTGACTTCATTTATTCTTTGCTCACAGCTGCTTATGACTGAAAACATCACACAGGGGAAACGTGAACATTTTCACGTGGGGAAACCCGCCCAGATTTTAATGGAAATTTTTCAGATTTCCATCAGTTTTGAAGAAGCAGAATACCTCTTTATGGAGGTGTTTTGGGGTTGCCAGCTGCACTCCCTTTGGGAAGCTGCAGGTTTAAGAGGGAAGAAGCACCAAAAACACCACACTGCAATGTCTGCTGGATCAACTAAAAGCTGAAACTGAAAACTCATCCAGGAAGAGGTGTGCGAGCACAGTTCTGCAGAAGGCAATGTTTGAATAATTCCAAACGTTATTTTCCAGCCCTATTCCTCCAAACCCCAATCTACGGCATGGTGTCCTGCCAGTCCTTCTGTTCCTCTGCCTTCCCAGTAGACTCACACATGCTCCAGAGGTGGCAGCAGCAGAAGTTTAGATTCCCTATCCCACTTTTTCCTGGCTATAAAGTTGACCACTGACACACATTAGGCTGCAGCAGCCCTGTATTTGCTGCAGTCTGGGAAGCAGCAGCAGGAATTACAGCACTCCTACTGAGGCTGTTATGGATTCTGATCAGGGCTGCCAAAAATTCCTGCCACGTGCCCTCCCTGCTGCTGCAAGTACCGAGTTTTACTCTGGCATCATCACTGCCTCATGGACACGTTTCTGGCTGGTGTTAAGAATGTATTTCTCATCTCTCATCCTTTCCCAGGTCCTTGAGGCATCAGGAGATGACACAGCTGGAGAGCCCCAGAAAGAGCCATGGAAGCCTGGTGCAAACAGCCTCCTCTTACTGCCTTTGGGAATGGTCAGGCCTCAGGTGGATTTGTGTCCTCAGGGAGCTGCTGCCTCAGGGACAGCATGGGAGGTGCTTGGCTGGATGTCTTGGGAGCTGGTTCCTTATTGCTGCACGCCCACCTGTGGCTTTGTGCAAGCTGCTTCACCCCAGTGACACAGCAGTGTAAGACAAGGAATTGCTGCTTTTTGTCCATGAGACATGGAATTGCTCTTTTTTGTCCCATCTCCCACCTTTGCAGTCTCCCAGAGCTCCCATTTGGACTCCAGAGTCGCACAGAGACATGACAGAAATGTTTAGGTGCTGCTCTAAAGCTGGGTTTAGCTGCATAAGTGCTCTTTAAGGCACAGCATTACAGAGAGCAGGTCCCTTTCTCTCCCTCATGGAATGGGTGTCTGGAGGGATGGAATTCCAGCTCCTACCTCACCACACCACTGTTCACAGGCATGGCTGGTACATGATTTAGGTTTTTTGGCACGTGCCATAGGGGAACCACCTGGACAGGACAAATGTTGTCACCCTCACAGGCCCAGGGATGCCACCCCTGCATCTGGAGGGTGGCAGAGCTTTGGAAAGGCATCCAGGGAGTGATGGGCAGTGCTGGGGAGGTTCCAGCAGGACATATGCAGGGGTCCCTGGGGGTGGCTGGTCCTGGGCACTGCTGGAGGGGGGTGCTTAGGGCACCCACACTGCTGGCTCTGGCACAGCTGCCCACAGCTGCCGTGTCTGCCTCATCCCTGGAAGGGTTGGGTGGCATGGAACTGGATGAACTTCCAACCCAAGCCACCCTGAGATTCTGTGGCTCACTGACACAAATGTGGGTGTTGTGGTGCTGGTAAGAGTCAAGGAAACAGCACAAAGCAGCTTTTCCAGACTGCTCTGCTTCCTACAGCCTTTGGCTGTCCCAGCACACAACTCCAGAGGGGAAGGAAGGTTCAGTTGTGACGATCTCAGAGGGAATCTGGTCTGAGGATCCTCTTGAACTGCTGCATCTCTGCTCTCAGAGGGCACTGGCAGCACTTGTGAAAAAGGAAAAGCCTGCAGAGCCTGTGGTGCTGTGTGTTAGGTGATGGATTCATTCTCACTGCTCTAGGAAGCTCATCTAAGGAAGATTTCCTGCAGTATTATAGGAGCCATGACGTGCTCTTAAAGTCAGCCCAATGACTGTGCCTCTGTAGGAAGCCCAGGGAAGGAAGCCCGAGTTCCATGAGCAGTGTGAGGGCTCTGAGCCACCCTCCTCAGTGCTGCTGTGTATGAGGTGAGTCCTTGCAGTGCCTGCTGTGCTGAGGAGCCTCCTGGAGAGCTTCATTAAGAGGCAGCAGCTGCTGAGCTGGTGTGGGGACCCCAGGACACCTTTCCCACATCAGTGATGAGAGCCAGCCCTTGTACCACACTTGCCATAGCTCGTGTCAAAGTGCTCTGTGAAGTGCTGCTGCCCTTGCACAGATGAGCAAAAAAGCCTTCCCAGGGCTGCCTGGATGGCCAGAGCTGGAGAGGGGTTCCTGTGTCCTGGAGCAGGATCCCAGGACTCTGCATTTCCCAGAGAGGGATGTACGAGTCCTGGCAGGGCTGGGAAACAGCAAAGCACCCCCAGCCCTCCCAGCCCAAAAGGGAGAGGTAGAAAAGATGTGGGAAAAACCTCCTGGAGGGATTTTGGCCACTCCTGTTGTCTCTGGGGAGACCAGCAATACCTCCATGAATTCTCTAGGAAGCTGCCCACCCCTTTGCTTTCACTCCATCCACTCTGGGAACATCTCCATCTCCATCTCCATCTCCATCTCCATCTCCATCTCCATCTCCATCTCCATCTCCATCTCCATCTCCATCTCC
>PYHW01010264.1:1828305-1842322 GCA_013186435.1 Turdus rufiventris
CATCTCCATCTCCATCTCCATCTCCATCTCCATCTCCATCTCCATCTCCATCTCCATCTCCATCTCCATCTCCATCTCCCACTTGTCTTCTGCTTCCACTGCAGTGAGGGGCTACAGCTGCTCCCACCTGGGCACGGCTGCTCCACTTCCCTGGTGGGTTCCAGCAGCCCTGCCAGGTCCATGGATCATTTATCTGGGCCCTCTACCCTTCCAGAGGTGCTGGAAGCTCTGCTGCTGCCTCCTGTCAGAGCCAGTGTCTCCCAGGGGGTTCCCTTGGCGTGCTGGCTCTCTCACAAACCAATGAGGTGGCCCATGGCAAATGGCCTTCATCCTTCCTGCCAAGGCCAGCAGCTTCTGGAAATTGTCTTCTGCACTCAGGAGCTGCAAGATACAAACCCCAAAGCTGCCAAAGAGCAGGAATTGTGGTTCAGCCCTGCTGACTGCTGCTCTACATCTCTCTGTGCTGCTGCTTTACAATGTCTGTGCTTTTCTGTCTCCAGTGTGCTTCTGCAGAGCTTCCAGTTTGAAGTTCAGAGTGAAAGAATTTCAAAAGCTGTCCCAGGG
Source organism: Turdus rufiventris (assembly GCA_013186435.1). Taxonomy (NCBI): domain Eukaryota; kingdom Metazoa; phylum Chordata; class Aves; order Passeriformes; family Turdidae; genus Turdus; species Turdus rufiventris. The sequence goes on from PYHW01010264.1 coordinate 1,828,870, forward strand.
AAAGCTCCTGTGAACTCCTGGAGAGGGGTCAATGTGGACATGGGAGATTCTGGATGTCACAAGAGCAGTAGAGAAGCCAAATATCACCTCGGGGTGTCAGTGGCTGTGTCCCCCTGGTCCTGTGCCTGCCACCAAACTCCACCAGCCTGAGCATCCGGGGACCAAAAGCTGCTGCAGCACCAGAGTCAGCCAAAGCCCTGCAGGGGTTTTGAGACAGGGAGATTTCTGCCTGATGGGAGGCAGGACAGTGATTTCATGGCTTTTTCGGCCTTTTTGGTGTCTTGTAATGAGAAGATGCTCAAAATTCTTGCCTGCTCTGTCAGCTTTCAGTGTGGGGGGATGGAGGCTGAGGGAAAACTGATGGGAAAATGTTTACAAGCCTAACTACTGAGTGAGGCCTCTCTAATGGAGGATTTAATCTGCAGGACGTTGTTATCTCTGCTAGGTTTTCTGTATCTTAGGTACTCAATAAATGATTGCTAAAGTAATTCAGCATTCTCCTCTCAATCAGAAAACACAGCCCCGTGTCAGGTACCCAATCACGCTCTCATTCAGCAAACAGAGCCCAGGCAGGGCAGCCCATGGGTGAGGAAACTCTCCAAACACGCCTGAAATGCAGACCTGGAGCTTGAAAAGGTGCTGGGAACTCTCCATGGCCAGAGCTTGTAGGAATGAGGTCAGGAAGAGCTGCAGGAAGTCATCCGCAGGGAAATTACATCAGAGCCACCCACGGGATGGTAGCTAGGTGTTGCAGTGCTCAGTTATGCCATGAAACATTTCTCTGACTTGTCACTGCTGAAAAAATCTGGTTTTCTGTCTCTCCTTGCCCTTCCTGATGTCCTGCATCCTCCCTGCAGGCATGTGAAGCACCAGCACTCACAGAGGTGCTTCCCTCCAGTGTGACACTCAGCCACTGTTCTTCCCATTGTCTCCATCCCTCTCTCGGCACCCTTCCAGGGATGGACCCCCTGGATCCTCCCCTCCAGCCCTCTGTGCTGCATTCTCAGTTCTCCCAGCCTGAAATTCCAGCTGTGTGGGGCGCAGGTGCAGCCCCATGTCCTGATGCTCCCTTGGAGGATTTTTCCAGCCTCGTTGCACCTCAGAGGAGTGAGTTTGAGCGCTGGAATTGGAGGTGCCACCGTGGTCCCCTGAGATGTGGCTGCAGCTTTGTCCCCTGTCCCTGTGGGGTGTGATGTGTCCCCATGCACAGAGCACTGTGGGATGTGAGTGCAGCTTTGTCCCCTGTCCCTGTGGGCTGTGATGTGTCCCCATGCACAGAGCACCTCCATCCTGCCTCTGCAGACCTGGGTCAGGTTTAATACAGTCTGTGAGAAAGGCTTAAAACAGCAAGGTTTGAGATTGAATTATGGTCTAATCTGCCACTAATAGAACCTGACCAGCTCCATTATTCACTGTCAAATCAGTGCATTTGCTATTAAAACACAGTGTGAACTTCCCTAATTTCTGTCGGGTTAGGACCATATCCATCATCCTCGCCTGAACCGACACCAGGGTAGTGCAGATAACACAGACAAATTTAATGTGGTTAATTCACCTCAGGAAGCTTGCTCCAGTGGTGCTGGGGAGGGAGGGGCTGGGCAGTCCTAGGAGGAAAAGGATGGATTAGAGCAAGCTGCAGTTTGACATTGCAGGGGGTAATGGAATTGCACAGGGCCTCTTTAGGATGGGGAGCTCTGAGTGGCCCTGGCACTGACAGCCTGACCCAAAACTGTGCTCAGAGGGGAGGGGACAGAGCAGGGGACAGTCCCATGTTCTGGGGCAGGAGAAGGGAGCAGAGACCACAACCACAGCCCCCAGATGTGCAGTAACACCACCCTTGCTGCAGCTGTCACAGCTTCAAGGTGCAGCCCCTTTTCCACGGGCTGTGAGCACCTTAGAAATCAGCTCATGCTTTCTCCCAAGTGATGCCATCCTTGGGAAGGCAGAGCTGGAATCAAAACTCTTTGCCTTGCTCTCTGGTTGGAGGGCAAATACTCCTTCAGAGTAAATTGAACTGGATATTTGAATAGGATGTTTGCAGCATCCTAAATTGACCCAGGAAGACCCAGCAGATACCTGGAGAGTCAAACAAAGGCTGCCTGGGCTGGCTCAGCTGTGACTCACACCAGGATTTTGGCTCTTACTTGCAGAGGTGGAAAGCAAGTCTGTGAATTTAGTGGGCCAGCAAAAAATCCTTTGGCAGAAATTCAGTGTTTATGTTGCTATCTCTTCCTTTCCTGTCATCTGTGTCTGTGCTAATTCAGGAAATAAAGAATTGTGAAGGTAAATGCCTGCCAATTTACCTGTCTGGTCCAAGAATTCATGGACAACAAGAAGAAACATTTTGGCTTTTATCAAAACCAGCTTCTTCCATGTTTGTGCTCCTTGCAGAGCTGCCCTTTGCACATCCCTCAGATGGGCATGAGGAGGGAGCTGCTCAGGAATTCACGACATCTGCACATCTCACTTCCATGGCTCTCCAAACGCCTACCAGAGGATTTGGGAGGGCTGTGCCCACCAGCACCAGGCTTGCACACACAGATGGACTTCAGGGATGCTTCCAAAGGGGAGGTGAGGAATGGAGCAGAGAGGAGAGGCCAGGAAGCTGTGGGGTCATTCCTGACTGCCATCTCCAAAGGAGCTCTGTTAAGGTGTTAAAAAAGCAGGGTGCCACAGGGTTAAAGGTCTCTCAGGGTCAAAGATGCTGTCACAGAGGTGTTCCCACAGTGATTAAGAGCATGACAGGAGTTTCCAGGTCTCTAGGGACAGGAAGTAGCACATGTCAGCCCTCACGTGTGTGTGCAGCTCAGTCAACAGGGCGTCACACACAACTGCACTGGGAAAGGATCTTCCTGAAACCGGGAAAGGCACTGCAGGAGCCAGGGCCCACACTCCTGTGCCAGAGCCTTGGGACTCTGGAATTGGGATGGCTTGGCATGGACAGACCTGACACGGCTGTGCCAGTGCCAGTACAGAGCCCTGGGACAGTGTGGGGCCACCAGAGAGGCACCCCATCCATGGCTGCTTCCCCCTCTCCAGGACAGCAAGGAAGGTGGAAAACATCCCATCACCCAAAGGCTGGTCCTGGTGGCATGGGGTGATCTATGCCACAATGTACGAGGGAATTCCAGTGCAGCAGGAGCTCCTTCTCCAGTGTCTCCAGTGTCTCCAGTGTCTCCAGTATCTCCAGCCTTCCCTCACTTTGTCTCTTCTGGGCTGTCCTCTCCCAGGGTTGACTTTTTGCTCTCCACTGCAAGCACTTCAGTTTGGAAAGGGGAATGAGTTTTTGCCAGGCAATATTCCTTGGTGGTGTGTTTTAGCCAGGGGAAAGAAAGGACTGAGGTCAACATGGAGTCACAGAGTCATAAAATGGCCTGGGCTGGAAGGGCCTTAAAGCTCATCCATGGGCAGGGACAAATTCCACCTGCCCAGGTCGCTCAGAGCTCATCTGGGCTTGGATCTGTGTGAAGGAATCTGACTCCCTGCTTGGAAGGAGCTATCCAGCTTCTTCCAGGACTGTGCTGGTGTGCTCAGGGAGGATCCCTGCCCCTCCTGCAGCACCATCTGTGTGTTTGTGAGACCCTGGACACACCATGGGTTTGTTGCTGAGGGTGACTTTGATGCCAGATTTACATTTGCACCCGTGAGATGAGCACAGCTCACTGTCTTTGCCTCCCTCTGTATCCATCTCAATTAAAAGGAGCTGTTGGAGAGGGTTTTGTGAGGCAGCCATGGAGCTGAGTGCAGGATGGGAGCAATGCCTGCGCTGCTCAATTATTCATTCCCCATTTCTGCATATACAAAAGGTTAATCCAGGAGGCGCCTGCCACACAAGGAAAGCAGCTCTTTGGAGACAGCTCCATATTATTATTATTTTTTTCCTGGTGGTTTTTCAAGCATTATCTCTCCTCTCTTTCTTCTCGTGCAGGGGGTGTGGGGAAGGGAGCATGGAGGATAATGAAGAGCTTCCTCTTCCCTGGCAGACAGCTTGAGCAGAAAGGTGATGTGGTTGGTGTGGGCAGGATGGATGATGAGCCATTACAATTTTGGAGTTTGAGTCCTCCACCTCCCTAGTTCTCACCTTCACCAAGCTTTCTGCACTGGGGGATAAATGCTGGGAATTCTACCTCCCTCTCATCCCACTGCCACAAATGCCCCCATGTTTAGAGAGGCTGAGTAGATCTGCTACCTTACTAATAATAAAGACACTCAGTCTTTTGAGCAAACTCTGCCCTGTGCCCTCCAGCTCACACCGTGGGGCTTCCACCTCATCCCTTGGCATTCCATGAAATAGGGCCCCCCAAGAACAGGGAGGAAGAAACTTCTGCTTTTGCAGTGAGGCCAGGCAATGAAACAAGGCAGGAGGCTGCATGGCACGGCCAGTGCTGCACCAGCTTGTCAGGGAGGCTTGCAGAGCTCTGCACCCTCCTCCTTTCCTCAAAATATATGTTTTTCCTTGGCATCCAGAGGATCTGCCCTGCTTCTGTTGGAGAACTCTGACAGGACCTCTGGAGAAGCCCCAGTGGCCTCCTCATGGCCTTGCTCTGCTGTGTTTTTGTGCCTGGAACTCAGGGCAAGTTCCCTGTGCTGCTCTGAGCTGCCAAGACCTGCGGTTGAGTTGAGACTTGGAGGGGAATTGGAGCCAGGAAGGGATGTGGCCTCACCCTGGGCTACCCTGGGGGTCATGGGGAGCTGAAGGGACACAGCCAGCAGGTGTGACCACCCACAGCCACACCTTCCCTGGTGGCCACCGCAGAGCTGGGTGACCCACAGCTCTTCCATTATTCATCCTGCAGGGCTGATCTCGCTCCTGGAGCTGTTGGAAAGGTCAGCTCTGTATTAAGGTGCTGAATGGGAAGGTGCCATGGGCTGGAAATTGAGCCTGTCACACCAGAGTGACTCTCATGGCTGGTGTTTGATTTGCCATTAATATTAATTGTAGCTTTTGAGGGGCACTCACAAAGATCTGCCACGTGGTAACTGTCTCCAGCAGTGTTTGCCTTTGGAAAAACATAAATGCTGTCCAGAAGTTGTTCTGAAAGGGCTGAACTTGCTCCTGCCACGGGGCACAGAGGTGAACAGAGAGGTGCCCAGAAGGTCCAAGGGAAATGGAGTCTGTGGGATGTGCTGCCCTCGATTCCTGTGCCACCCCACAGCTCCTGGGACGAGAGGGGAAAGCAGGAATCTCCTGAGACCCTCAGGATTATCAGGCAGATGTGGACACAGGCAGCAGCTGGATTTCCTGCTGCTGTTGTTCAGTGCTGTGCAGAAAGATCCCTGGTAACTCAGATATCCCATAGGAAACCACAGGGCTGGGTCTGTCCTGCCACAGCTGACCAGGCCACACGAAAATCACCTTGCTGGCAGTTTTCCTCTGCTCCCAGAGAGCCCAGCCACCTCTGTGTGGGCCACAGAGCATTTCTGCCTGCCACCAAGAGGTGACTCCGAGGCCAGGGCCACATCCACCTCCTTCTCCATGATGAGCTGGTGCTGGTCACAGAACTGGGAGTGGATTTACAACCTCTGATGGGAAGAGAAGCAGAGTCTAGCGTTTCCATGAATTGCACCATGGAAGGACACATTTCTTTACCTGCTGCTGTTGCAAAGTAAGATTGGCTGACAGTGGCTGTCTGGGCTTTTCCACACTCCACTGAAGAGCTGGAACAGCTCCACACTCCCAAACCCTGTTTTTTGGAGAGGACAAACCATCCCGTGGTGGAGCCAGTAGAGGCCCTGCTGCTCAGGGAAGCAGCACAGATGGTGTGGTTGGATGGCTACAGGTGGTGAAAGGGGACAGCACTTCTGAGCCATTTGGTTGACCAGAAATACTTGTGAACTTTCACTAATATTTCTAAAAAAGTCTGGGAGGAAACACCCAGGAAGAGTAAATGTTTCCTTTTGGTCTTTCTGAACGAAAAGTTTCCCATTTACATTACAAACAGTGAGTGAGGAGCAAGTGAAACTTAAATTACCAACAATAGGGAAGAAAAGCTATCTGTGTTCATGGGAAAGTTTGACCCAAGCTGTGGGACAAGCAGGAATCCTTTCTCTAGGAATAGAGAATGCTTCCAAACTGGAGCTGGCCAAAGAAAAGCCCAGCTAAACAAAAAAGGAGTGGAGATCCTGCCATGGAGGTCATACTACAGCCAGCTTAGGTTCTGTTAGCTAACACAGACTGCTCGAGGAAGGCTTTTCCATCTGGCTTAGGGACTTTGAGGACTTCAGGACTTCAAAGTGTACCTGGAGGGGACTATTTGTTCTGTCATTGTCCCAGATGGAGGGTCTGGTGCTTGGGTGAACAATGTTTTAACAAAGCTTTTAATCTACAGGGGTGGGATCATGCAACCAAAGCAGCTGCTGGAAAGATGTGCAAGGGCCAGGGCTACAGACCTTGGTTTGGGGCAGGTAACAAATCCCATCATCCCAAAACCAAGTTATTTCTTTGTGTTTTGAGATCTATCTCTGTCCCCATTTGTTTAAAGGAGGGTGGGAGACCCTGTTGTAAACTGTTTCAATATTATCAGGATGTTAGGATATTAGGGCAGGGAGCCAAAGTTTGTGAAATGCAGTGAAAGCAGGGGAATGTTCCTGACACAGGCTGGGTCTGAACTGAGATCTATCCTGTGGGCTGGAGGGGGCCTTAGATGCCTGGAAAACCACCTTCAGGAGCACCTGAACCTTTGCTGGGCTCTGGGGAAGGTGCACCATGGGCTTCTCCAGATCTGTGGTGCTCCCCGCCCCAAGAACCAAGCAGGAGGACTCCAGGCAGCTCCTCGTGTCCATTTGGCCAAACCTGAACACTCAGGGAGATGAAGCTGAGGGAGGGACACTGATTTCTGCTCTGAGACTGGCCCAGTGGTGGCCTAAAAGCTGAGCATTTCCTAATTATGAAACTGGAGATGCTAATTACGGTGGGTGTTTGTTCACACCCATTTAATTCCTGGGGTGAAGGAGGGTTGATATTTTGGTGAAATTACATGCTGAGCTTTCTCTTTACTCTAAATGCAGTGGGCAGTTGTCCCACCATCCCATAAAAGCTGCCCATGATGAATCAGGAAAAATGTCATGGAAGAACTAATGCAAGAACTGCTGGAGAATCAATGAAATCTGAGCGTTTCAAATAATCAAAGACAACAGTTTCCACACAGTGGGTGTTGAAGCAAGGGAATGCTTTGCACAGGGAGCTCCCGAGGCCAGGAGCAGGATCTGGGAGGTGATCCCACACTCCCAGGCACACCAAGAGCCCAGAGCTGAGCACAAATTCATGGCCATGTCCCGACCACTGATTATTGGATACCTTAAATATCCCACCAAGGATCACGGTCTGGAGAGGAAGGATGTCTTGCACTGCCTGCCAGAGCTGGTCTTTGGACACTCTTGGGTGCTGCATTCAGAGGCAAAGTGGTGATTGCTGATTGAAGAGCACCTTTGCAATCCACGTGGATTTGGAGTAGGGGAATATTCACTGCGTGTCCCAGTGAGACACAGACTCCATGGAGCCCACACTCAAGTCCTTCCAGAGAATATAGAGTCTTCCAGGCTGGGTTTAATGAAGAGATGAGCATTCCTCTCCAAGCACGTGCAGCAGGGAGGGATCCTCATTTTCAAGGCCCTCCAAGCTGCATATTAAGCACAGATGGATCCTTCTCCATGGAGACCTGAACAGGACAACACCAGTGGGATCCACAGCAGCTCCCAGCACTCCCACACGTTTGAGTGCAGGATTTTCCAGAGGCATTCAGCTCCTCTGGGTTTATCTGGGAGCAGGCTGCTCTGGTTAAAATAACACTGTGCAGCAGAACAGAAAATAAGATGTCACGGCGAACTAAACATCTTCACTTTCCCAACATACTAAAAAGCTCTGGGGTGAGCAGGGATGGGCGAGTGGCAGAGGGACCAGGTGGCCCTGCCCAGCCCCTCGATGGCTACCTTGGGCTGGCCACGCATTTCTGTCCTGTCATCATTCCCAGGGAAGAGCTGGGGAGATGGACACAGCCCAAGCCTATCTCCTAGGACATCTTTAATTTTTGCCACTAAAGAATACATTTCATTTGCAGTAACATCTTATTTTCTGTTCCACTGCACAATTTTATTCTAAGCAAGGTGGTTTTCTCCTGGATAAACTCTGTAGAACTCCCCAGCTTTCCTTTCAGTAAGAAGAGCTTTGGAAGCCCTGCTTTTATTTATTGGTTCATTTTTATTTCCTGTTCTTTTTCTGCCATGTTTAATACGACTGAGTGACCAATTCAATAAAAAATGGAAAACTTGTGTGGATTGTGTAATAAAGCAGAGCAGGTTACTGAGGGGGCTGTATTATACTCTCAATATTCTTTACAAAACCCAGATTTGAAATCGAGATATGCTGAATGAGATGGGGCGCTGATATTTCATTTCAGTTCTTATTATTGCTGTGAATAGGAACAGTCACCAGTGCACATCTCCCCAGACACCCAGGGGGAATCTGCTCTTGGGAACAGCCCTGGTGCTCCCTGGAAATACCAACCAGACCTGGAATTGCTTCTCTCCAGGCCTGGGAGATGAGACTGGAAGGTCTTTGGGGCAGGAAGTGACATTTGCCTTATGCATTGTGCAGGGCTTGGTGTGAGGGCAGAGCTCATATTGCTCTGGGGTGGGAGTAACACCCACAGAATTCTTCTGGAGTTGTTTAGGTTGGAAAAGACCTTTAAGATCCCAGCAATTCCAAGGCAGCAGTAACCCATGTCCCCAAGTGCCACATCCACCTGCTCTAAATCCCTCCAGAGATGGGAACTCCATCTCCATCATGGGCAGCCCGCTCCAGTTCTTGACAATATTCCTTCCCATCTGTGGGTAAGGGAATTTCTCCCTTTACACTGCCAGGGAATCCCCACAATGATCAGAGAGAATTCTTCCCCAGTCAATAAAAAAGCTTTCTTCCCTGTGTACATGGCATGTGTTCATCTGTTTCGCTGTCAAACCCATCCCAATTCAGGACTTCCACACCCACATTTTCCCATCACTGACAACTTTCCACAGAGAATATTTGCTTTATTCCCCCTCTGCTGCAAATATTGAAGGTTTACTACAGCAGCTGCTTGTGTCCAAGGGGAAGGGACATAATGAGGAGTTTTTTTTCTCTGTGTGAGGGATAACAACTGTGTGATGGCACCACCTCTGCACAGCAGCATCAGTGATGTATAAAATCAAGGAGTTTATTTTTATTTTCACCTCTTTTTTTTTTTTTTCTGTGGGAATTGGCTGAGACATGGTTAAGGTATGACCTTAATTTTGTGCAACAGGGTCCTTTTGGGGTTGTGTCCAGGTGTTTTCTTCCCTACTCTTGTGCTGGCACAATGGTAACACTGCTCTGTACAGGTAAAAAGTTCAGCAGTTGATGGAGAAAATGTTATCCCCCAGCAGCTGCTCATGAATTCTTATGTGCCAGCAGCAGTGCATGAACCATTCTTTGTTGTGAGATAAAATCTGACAGAAAAGCATAGCTCCTGACAGAAAAATCTGATGCAATTAAGTTTCTGTGCACAGCTCATAAACTTTGATATGGCAAATAATGGCTAAAATTGATCTTAAATCCAACATTAAAAAAGTGCCCGAACCCCCCACGTTCCACCAGATCAAGTCCAGGTATCCATCTCTGCCCTCCTGGTGGAAGCAGGGCATCTTTTTCTTCCACACAGAAATCTTAAGCAACAAAGAAAAAAATGGGGAAGTGGGGATAAATTCCAGGCAAAGGCAAATTTCTAGCGCAAATTAGCAAAACTAATTTGGGGTGAGGCTGAACACAAATGGCATGGATTAGCCTTGAGGAATTTCTCTTCTTGGCTCAGTCAGGCAAACAAAACCAAGGCCATGCACTTGATGTCCTCACCATTTAGACCACAGCTTTGAGTGGGAGGCTGCTGCAGACTCCTCTGGGTCTCTGCTGTGTTCCATCTTTGGGAAAAAAACCTGTTTTGGAGGAAAATTAAAGGGTCTTGCTTGTGCCATGTGGGTTGGGAGCAGGTGGGAGATGGGGACATTGCCATCAGTGATGGCAGCAGGGTTCTTGCTGAGAGGAGATGGGAAAGAGCATGGAATTCATGGAATTCACACCTCCTGGAGCACGTAAAAATGGCGTGTGTGAGTGTCATAGGTACAAAGGAGGAGAGGGAAAGGACGCTGTGAGGACTAAAAATACCAAACAAGGGAGAAAAGTTTCCTCAGGACAAACATTGATATTTGCTGCTTCCAGCAGCTGGGCTGGAGCAGCACAGCCCTGGTGTCTGGCACACGCCTTGATCCCAGCTTCTGTGGCAATCCAATCACTGGCAGCATTTGTGGAATGGGCTACTTTAAATACGGGCAAATGCACCCAAATTCGAGCAAAGTCCATCCATATTAATTAATGAACTGATAAAAACAGAATCATGGCATTGCCAAGGTTGGAATAGACCCACTGAGCCCAGGCATTCCCCAGGACTGGTATTCACCATGAGCCACGTCCCCAAGTGCCACATCCACACGGTTTTTGAACACTTCCAGGGATGGCGATTTCCCCACTGTCCCTTGCAGCCTGCTCATGAAATACCAAAACAAGACTAATAAAACAGCAATAAAATAACATTTGGAGACAGTCCCAGCTAAAGAAGGTGCATGAAGTTCCCTGTACCCATGCATAAGAACAGAGGGGGATTTTTTTTGAGCACCCAGAGCCTGACAGACTCGGTGATCACACACCTGGAGCACAACCTGCCTGCACAGGGAGATTTCCTGAGACGCTGCACTTTGGAGATGCCAAATGATCCTATTACAGACTTATCAAAGCAGTGGGGATTAGGAGAGATAAAACAACTTTCAGCACTGGTCTCTGCCTTTCTTTGCTCTTTTGTTTGTCTAAATAGCTGTTTTGGTGAGTGCAGGGAAATAATAGGAGGCAATTATTGCTCCATGTAATGTTCCATGTTTGGTTTTGTAATCCTTCAGTTCTGTTTATTCTCATTTTGAGCAAAAAAGTTCCCCCTGGAATATGCTAATCGCCTTTCAGCTCTGCGGAGCTCTCCTCCTGCAGAGGCTCCTGGCTTTGTGTGCACCTGATGGCAGAGCAAGGACAGTGCTGTCCCCAGGGCACGGGGCACTCAATGCCCTCAGTCTGGGCTGCACAGAACAGGGGGAACAAATCCAGCCAGGCACAAAACAGAGGGAACAAATCCACCCAGCAGCCCAGCACAGGGAGCTCCCTCCTTGCAGCCCTGCGTGGCTCAGCTCCTTTCACCTTCAGGAAGGCAGAGAGGGATTTTGGATGGTGAGGAAGGAGAAGAGGGAACCAGAGGGCTTTTCAAAAGCAGCTTTTTGGAAAAGCTGGCCTTATCTGAGCTTTTAATCAGCTTTTATATACTGAAAATTTGTATCCAGCCTCTCCTTAGCAGGCCATCTCTCCTAAAATCTCCTTAGGAAGATCCAGAGAGGGGCTCACTTGTGCTTTCCATGCCTTGTCCCTCCAGCCTCTCCTGGGAGGAACAAGGAGATGTCCGGGAAGCACCACAGTCCCCTGAGCACTGCTAGGAGAGGCTGCTGAGACCTGCAGCCACAGCATTATTGCAGGGGGATGGATTTTGCTCTGTCAAATAATTCTGCAGGTAACCCCAGGGGATCAAAACTGGGGGGACATCAGCTTTTCCTGCTGAATGGCTCCCTGGAGGCTGGATCCCCCTTTCCTGGGAGCCCCAGCAGTCAGGTGGCAGGAGATGGTGTCCCAGTGGATTGGAGAGCTGGTGCTGCCATATGGGCTGTGTTTCTGCTGATTGAGGGACCCCAGGAAGGGATCTAAAACTTGTTGTGACTACCTGGGTCATGGAATCGTGGAGTCATGGAAAGCCACGTTCACTCTGGGGGCTCCAGCTGTGCAGGAGCTGGGAAGGAAGGACATGTTCAAGTCCTTTGCTAACTCGGGGTCTCCATGAGGGACACGGAGTGGATGAAGGTGCTCCTGGATGGAAGATCATGGGTGGAACAACAACTGACAGGCAGAGTGTTGGTGTCTGGTGTCCTTGTGCATCTCCAGAGGGATGGTGTTCATCCTCCAGAGACCTTCTGTGCAGGTCTGGAGCAGGGAATCATGGAATCACAGAATGGTTTGGGTTGAGAGGCACCTCAGAGCCCATCCAGTTCATGGTCAGGGACAGCTCCCACTAGCTCAGGCTGCTCCAAGATCCATCCAACCTGGCCTTGGACACTTCCAGAGATCCAGGGGCAGCCACAGCTTCCATGAGCAACCTGAGCCAGCCTCACCTCCCTCACAGCCAGGAATTCCATGTATCTCACCTAAATCTTTCAGCTGGAACCCATTCCCCCTTGTCCTGTCACTCCAGTTCCTGATGAAAAGTACCTCTCTGGCTTCCCAGTCGCCTTTTCAGACCCTGGAGGGTGCTGAGAGGTCTCCACACAACCTCCCCTTCCCCAGGCTGAGCAGCCCCACTCTCCCAGCCTGGCTCCATAGTGGAGGTGCTCCAGTCCCCTCAGCAATTTCACAGCTCTTCTCTGGACTTGCTCCAAGAGTTCTATGTCCCCATCACCATCCAAGAAAGGCACAGCCGGGCAGGGATATGAGTTTCACCAGTCTGAGCCGTGTCTGCTGGGACACAAACAGCCAAACACCACCAGAGAGCCATTAATGCTGAAAAACTCCTCCAGATCATCACCTCTGACCAAGCACCACCACATCTGCTTGTTTTTTGAGCAGTGTGGGGTTGTTCGTGCCCTGATTTGAGGAAAACACCACAGCCCAGGGCATCAGGCCTGTGGGCCATGAGCACAGGGATGCTCCCACAAGGAAATGTGAGCTCACACTGGATGTTTGGCTGAGCTGAAGGAACTCATCCACTCGGGATTCCCCAGCCCGAGGAGCAGCCTGCCTGTTGTGCCTTTGTCTCGTTTGTGCAAGTTTTGTGCGGCTCCCTAAACGCTGCAGCTGGTGCTGGGAATTACAGGGACCAGCTCTCAGCCTTGGCCTGGTGGGTTTGCTCCTCCAGAAAACAAACCCAGAGTGCTCATAGCGGATTAAACAGCGAGCCTGCACTGATAGCCACCCTCAGCAGCTCTCCAGCAGAGCCAGGACAGGTGACAATATCCCACAAATATACATAATAAAGCTCTGGAGAAGTGTGCTGGGAGCTGGGCTTGGGGGAGGAAGGAGCTGGGGAAATAATGCATAATTCACAAGGCAAATTAATCACTCCCCTCTCCTCTGCCTGTTGCAATTATGTGGAACACGAGTAATCACCAGGTTACTATTTTTTATTATTATTATTATTTTTATAGCAGGAGAGTAAACAGCGGGGCTGGCGATATTTGGGTGAGGACAGGCTGAAAGCTGCAGTCACATTTAGAGTGGTGCCTCACCAAGATTTCTATCTATGCTTTCATTGTGGAAAGGGCTTTTTTTCCTCTTTCTTTTTTTTTTTTTTTTTTCTAATTCTTT
>PYHW01010264.1:1872710-1894103 GCA_013186435.1 Turdus rufiventris
TCTTCTCTTCTCTTCTCTTCTCTTCTCTTCTCTTCTCTTCTCTTCTCTTCTCTTCTCTTCTCTTCTCTTCTCTTCTCTTCTCTTCCCATTCTTGTAAGCACAGTTAGAAATGGAAATGCCATTTTGAAATGAAAACTAGAGAAAGTTTTCACTGGGCTTAATTTCATACGAAGATCTGGGCTTTTCTCTCCCCAGATGTTTAAAACCAGGCTTGGCAGAAATTTCTCCTGAGCTCATCTGCTGCCACACTCCTCCTAGTTCTGTTTTCCAGTGGGTTTGCTCTTTCCAAAAGCCCCCCAAATCTTTTATAAATAACTCCTACAGCACCACTTAGCCCTGGGAGTGGTTCAGCCACCGTTGCAGGTGGGTTTACCTGATTTCAGGGGTATTTGAGGCTTGTAGAGCTTTCCAAGCTCTTTTTTCTGACCTTTGGCAGGTGCTGTGCCTGGCAGTTTATCTCCTTGGCCACGCAGGAGTTCAGGAGGCCGGGAAGGAGGGATGCAAACAAAGGTGTTATTACCATGTCACTTGGCTCTCTGCGGCCAGAAGAGATGCAAGAGTCTTCTGGCACAGTGCTACTTTTTTCCCTTAAAAAAAAAAAAAAAAAGGAAAAGAGAAAAAAAAGAGGAAAAAGGACTTTAATTGAAGCCTGCAATGTTGTATAAATGGAAGATCTAAGTTTTAATTGAAAAATAATTATAACCACTTAATCATTTTAAATGAGGGCTGTAATTGCAGTCAGTTCATAATAGCCAAATACAGACACTTAGATTCCTGCAATAAAGCAGGGATGGTACAGCTTGATTTGCTAATAGCTCTTCCACTTCTCTCCTCTTTTGTCTCAAAGATTAATTCAGGCAAGGGCTATTAGTGCAGTTAATTGGTTCTGCAATTTAGACCTTGTGCTTGTGAATGAGTGACTGATGCAGACCCATCAGCCAATAATGTGAACACTTTGTCAATGTGTTGCTCATTGTCCGGCTCCGCAGAGCTCCCCCGGCAGCTCAGCTCAGCCCCGGCTCCCGGAGGGGATCAGGAGGAGCGGGGCTGCTCGGGGCTCGGGGATTCACTTCGCTGAGATAGGTCACCCAGATGCCTTTGAAAGCACGGCTTAGGAATAAAATAATTAGGCGGTCCAGGCGTCCTCCTCGGCAGGACAAAAACCACACTCTAAAGGAATCTTCTGCACTGTGCTGGAAGCAGAGGTTCGGTGGGGATGGGAAGGGACGAGGAGATGTGCTGGAGGGGTGGGAAGGGGCTGATGGCAGCACCCCGAGGGGTCCCCTTCCCACGGGCAGCAGCAAGGCTGAACCACTTAATTCCCAGAGAACAGCACGAACTCTCCTTTTTGACAGGTGTAATCTCCCACTTGTGCAGTCACAGCATCGGTGATGGGCAGTGGGCACGGCTGGAGGGCCTTGGAGCAGCTCTCAGTGTCATTCCTTGGGAACACACCCAGGGAAGGCTTTGTCCTTGCGGTACCCCTGTGGTGTGAGATAACCGGGATGAGTTACACAGGTCACATCCAGTTTGGGTGGCTGAAGGAGTGCAGCCCTTGGCTATTTTCACTGTCAGATCCTCCCAGAGGAGAAAACTCCTTTTGGTTAAGGTTAGGAAATGTTTGGTTGGGAACGCTGCTGCGCACACCCCAAGACCCCATTCTTTTGGCTGCTGTACACCGGCACATTTTGAGATAAATGGGTGATAATTTGGACAAAATCTGTCCCTTTGCAGGTATCTTGCACTCCCCACCCAGGGATCGACGTGTACCAAGTGGAGATGCTTTTCCCAGCCCTTCAATGCAAGGTGAATTTATCCTTTGGGTTAATATATTGAACACAATCGTTGGCTGCCACAAGTCCTTTCCGTCTCCAGGTGATTCCGGCGGTGACAAACACAGGGAGTGTGTTTGTGCTCTGGATTCAGGCTCTATATTTAGCTGTGTGATACTGGGAAAGCTTTCTGTGATTAATTCTGTTGACCGATACCGAAAGTAATGACCAGCCCCAGCATGGAGTGGGAGAGGTGTGGCACCAGGACTGGGCGTCACTGGGCGCAAAAAATGTCTGGGGGAGAGAGCTGGTTGTGAAAGCACATGAATCACCAGTCCTGTTCTTTGGGGGAAAAGGGAAAATGGGGTAGTGCTCCATTTAAACCTGAGGAGTTGTCTTTTCCCTGGTTGGTGTTTAATCTTGGGCATTAATTTAAGGAATGATGTGTAACAAGCATCGGTATTAGGCATGACATTTTTGGAATTGATAATTGGGGCTCTGGAATCTTAAGTGAGAGTGACATCTCCCTTGGGGCTTCATGAGTAGAACAGGAACAGACTGGGCAACTTCCCACAGTCCCTTGCTTGGTCCTCTCAAAAAAGTGCAAGACCAAAAGAATCTCTGGGAGATTTTGCTCCCATAACAATTTGGAACTTTCTCAGAAGTGGCTTTACAGGGAAATCCTCAAGACATTGAGGCCAAGCATCAGGGAGAGACTGTAGGGTCCTTGAGCAAGGGTAAATTCAGCCAGGTGATGGAGGTGCACTCCTTCATGCTTCCTCCTGACCTTCCATCACCTAAATGTGACCCCAATGAGCTCCACTTCCCACGACCCGTCCATACACTCTGCTGAAACAGGGTTCCTCATCTCCACTTCTTCTGTTCATTCCCTGCTCTTCTCCAACCACTAACAGATTGGTACCTGTGGAAAACTGGGCTAGGAAGGAAGTGGTGAGGGGTGGAGCAGAATGGGTAAACAAGGCATTACCCCACAAAGGCATTCTCTCCAATAAGGCCAGCTCTCTTAGGGTGCTCTGGTCTTACAGCAGGTCTGCCCTGCCATCTTCCTTTGTCCATGGAAACAAGTCCAAATGCCTATTTGGATGAGGGGCATAAAACAATAGTAAATGAGGATACGGAGTTTTGGCTATGTTTTCCCCTTGGTCCTCCTACAACAAACTGCAAGTTCACACCTTTCACTCTTCAGCAAGTGCTCCCTTTCCTGTGGACTCCTAGCCCAACCTTCCCAAGCTCTGCCCAAACACCCATTGCTGTAAGATTCCCTTTTTTATATATTAACCTTGCTTGGTTCTCTAAAAAATGTGTAGGACCAAAAGAATCTCTGGGAGATTTTGCTCTCACAACAGTTTGGAACTTCCTCAGAAGTGGCTTTACAGTGAAATCCTTAAGGCATTGAGGCCAAGCATCAGGGAGAGACTGCAGGGTCCTTGAGCAAGGGTAAAAAGGTTTAAATGTTTTGGTTGAGCCAGATGGAGCCATAATAAATCATGGAATCATTTTGGTTGGAAATGCCCTCTAAGATCAAGTCCAACTGTTCCCTCAGCATTCCCAGGTCAGCCATGTCCCCAAGTGCCACATTGTGTGAAATCCCACCAGGGATGAGGACTCCACACTTCCCTGGTCAGCCTGTTCCAATGCCCATCCCATGGAGGAATTTTTCCTAGTATCCAACAGAACCTCCCCACTTGGCTGAAAAGCATCATCCTTGCCAGGAAAGGATTAGGCTCTCCGTAATTTTTATGTTTTGTCTGATTTAAGCCCCTGTGTGCTAGGTGTCCCAAAGTGCCCTGGTGTTTCTGTGGAGGGCCCTGCTGGTCCCATCCGGCCGTGCTGGCTGCACCCCTGCCTGGAGGGAGAAGGTAAACAGAGAGCGAGCTGGAACAAACGGCTCTTGGTACCGAGCGAGGAAATTATCTCACCGAAACAGATAAAGGCAGGGGAGGCTTGCCTGGTGCACCCACAGCTCTCCTGGCTGCTGCCCTGACGTAGGCAGTGCCTCCAGCTAAAAGTCCCTGGCGGCCTGGCTGCCTGCCCCAAACCCAGCTTGTGGAGGCTCGAGCGCGCCCAGGACGAGGCTCCGCGCCTGGCACCATGTCGGTGACCATCTGCCAGTCCTTGGGCTTCGTGGTGTCCGTCCTGGGCGTCGGGGGCATCATTGCCTCCACGTGCATGGACCAGTGGAGCACACAGGACCTGTATAACAACCCGGTGACGGCCGTCTTCAACTACCAGGGCCTGTGGCGCACCTGCGTGCGGGAGAGCTCCGGCTTCACCGAGTGCCGAGCCTACTTCACCATCCTGGGGCTGCCAGGTAGGGCCCAGGGCACGGGGAAGGGTGGGAGGGCCAGGACATCACCTCTGTGTGAGCAGTGCGGGATTTTCTGTGGGCAACCCAAATTTTGGCAAACAGGACCTTGGAGATACCTCAAGGCAAACCATGGCCAAGCTGAGCTTCAGCAAAACTCATTACAGCTCATTGGGCATCATCAGGTGTTGCCCAGGCTGCTCCATGGGGAGATTTGTCCCCTGTGCCACGGCTCAGATTCCTGCCCAGCTGTGTGGCTCTGTGTGGCACCAGAAGCCACTAATAGTCTTGTCACTGGAGAAGATCCTTTCCTAAGAGGATATGTCACAGTTCAGCTCACTGTATTTCTATTTGGGCTAACACCACCAGGCTGGATTTCTCCCTAATTCTCCTTTGGTTCCAGTTTTTTCTGCCACGGGAATCATTCCTGTCCCGGTTGTGCCCAGAGTATCTCGGGGTGCAAACAATTAGGTTACAACAGGATTATCTGGGGTTTCTTCTTGCCTTAATACAGTGAGAAAAAAGGCACTTAGGCTCTTATACCCATCTGGCCTCTGTGCTTTGATACAGCCAGAATGGAGGGAAGAAGCCAATTATATCAGGAAATCACTGCAGAACTTCTGCAAAATGGCATTTCCGAAACACACAGAAAGGGGCATTGTGCACAAAAATTGCTTCTCTCAAGAGAAGGCACAAATCAAACCAGTATAACCCAGTGTGGCTGTGGCCTCACTCACCAGCTGGAGAGGTGTTTCATCCCCTGAGCTGTGTTTTCGTGTTGCTCCTCTCTGGATCCAAATTCCCAGCTGGTGTCTCTGGCACAGGGATGTCCCTGAGCATCGTCCTCCTGCTGGAGCTGCGGCTTGGAATGTCCCTGCTTGGACTCCCAGGCACAGAGATGCATTTTCCTAGAAGGACATGAGCCTGATCCTGCCTGGGCACCCAGCTGAAGGACGACATCCAAAGCAGGGTGTTTGTGCAGGGCTGGTATTCCCACACTGCTCTCCCGGCCAGCAAAGCCGAGCAGCTTCAGCAGGAAAAACTCCGGGAGCAAAGGACAGGACAGGTTGGGAAAACTCACTGGGTTAATGGCTGGACTTCATCTTAGAGGTCTTTTCCAGCCTTAATGGTTTTAGAAAGAGATTAAATTTACCATGTGAGGAGCAAATTGAGGTGTAAAAACCAAACCCCCCCCACACACAGGTGCTCCCCACTGCAGTTCTTCCAGTTCTTGCAGTTCTTCCTCAGTTCTTCTGCTCAAAAATCTTAAAATGGCAAAAACTGTAACTCCGTAAAAAAAAGCAATTGCCCTTTTCCAGTGTTCAGCTCTGGGAACTACTCTAATCTTTGAAGAAATCAGAATACTTGGGATCTGGGGGGTTTTGTTCTTTCAAAACAACTTTGTCACTGACCTGAGCTCTACAGCAAAAAACAGAAAACTAGGGATGGATTTTTTGCAATTCCAAAACCTCCAGCCTAGCGTCTGTTGGGTGGGTATTATTATTTTAAAATGGGAATGTGGAGGGGATGGATTTCCTGCAGTAGCAGGATTTTCCTGCATTTAGGAAAATTCTTACATTTCCTGCTGGAGACAGGCCCTGGGGTGGAACAAGAGGGTCCCTAAAGTCCCTTCCAACCCAAACCATCCTAGGATCCTGTGTTTCCATGATTCCTCAGCTCTGTGGATCCCTCCCAGCCATGGACAGAAATGAGCACCCTATCCTAAATATTGGTGTTTCTGATGAAGCCCTCATCTTGGAGGGGAATTCCCACTTGTGTTTGCCGGGTTTACTGCAGTCACCTACAAAAAGGGATATAAAAGAGCCCAAGGAATGAAGGACAACCATAAAAAATGAAGGTGGTGTATGCCTGAGCCCCGCAAAGTTGCTGTCTTCACCCTTAGTGGTGTGGGCTCAGCGTGAGGGAATATAAATATTTATGTGCTTTGTCCCAAACCATCCTTTTCGCGACCAGTGCTATCAGCACTGCCCTACAAAACGAGGTGGAATTTTTCCTTTTCTTTTTAATGAACTGGGCTCGTTCTTCTGTCGTCACCCCCCTCGCTGCTCCCGTTTTTCATCCTGTTATGGATTGTCTGACACTGGCAGTCTCTGGAGAAGCTGGAGCACAGCCTCACCCTCTCTGCTGTGCTTTATGGATTGGCTCTGGCTCCCCAGCCCAGCTGCTCCTTTGGGCATTTCTTCCCACCCACCACCAGCAAAGGTGGTACCCCAATCAGAGGGGGGTGGAATGATGCTAAAAATCCTGTTATTAATTTGTTCAGATGCTATTTAAGTGCATCATCCCCATGTTTATTTTAAGCATCTTGATCTCCATGAAACCCCCCTCACAAACTACCCCAGAGTTAATGGTTTGTCAGCATTTCCATTATCAACCCCTATTTATTATCCTGACAATGGCAATTTATATTGGGAACAATAGTGCCAGAGTGAATAAAAATAATAGGACTCTGGCAAAGCAGCGAGGTGACCCGAGCACATCGAGGAAATTTTGGGTTCCAAGGTTTTTTTCACCTCAATCCCTCGCTCCCACAGCAAAGATTAAACTTGTCTTGCCCATCATCTATCTTCAATTTAGTTGGGAATTTTAATTTCAAATAGATTGAGGAAAAATCAAGATAATAGATAGCAATGAGAAATTACCCAGGCAGTTCATGGCTCTGGCTGCTCAGCTATAAACAGTTGCTCTCTGGTGAAATGTGGCACTGGAGGACTGGACGTATTTGTCCTAATTTTGCTTTCTCCTGTTGTTTTTTGCTGCTTGCTGTGGCCTGAGATGATCTGGAGGACAAAGCTGGAAACTGAGCACACAAATGAGGGATAAATGGCAAAAGCTGAGCTGGGCAAGGCTGGTGGTTTCACCTTGTGTGGAGATCGTGAGGTGATTTCTGCTCAAAGCAGAATTTTGCAGTTTCTCCCAGCTTTGCTAAACTGCAGTTGCACGGGCAGTGATTTCCCTGGTTTCTGTGTCGGTGTCTTTTTTACACAGCTGTTCAGGGTGCCTTCAACAGTTTTCCTAAGGCATTTCTACCTCAGGTTCAAAGCTCTTTTTACCCCCTCAGAAGGGCTGAGATATCTCTTTGCTGTGAACCAAAGGGGTGTTGGCTCAAAATGGGAGAATACTCTTGATTTTCCAATGGCAAACTCTGACAGTCTGAGAGCAACTTGTTCAACTTCTCCAACTGATAAAAATGCTCATGTTCTCAGAGTGCTCAGAGGGAAAGGAGCCCATGGGAATGCAGCCATGACTGCCCAGATTTTCCATAAATTGCAGGGTAGCAGCAGTGCATAGATGTTTCCCTATGAAGCACCAACACTGGCTTCTCTGGATTTTTCCCTTCTATATCTATGCTCTGACGAAGTTTTCTTTCATTTCCTACAACCCACAACCATTTTGTGGCATAACCATAGCAAATGACCTGATTTTGGAGACAGGGCAGCCCCTGGCCAAGGTGACAGGTTTCTGCTCCCTGGAACTGTTCCATGCCCAAAGTTGGTAAGGATGGGAAGTGCAGATTGCCATGTCATGATCCTCCACCAGTGATGGCCATGACAAAGTCTCTTTCATGGTCTGTTTGCTGCTTGAAATCCTTTCAGCCAGCCAGGTCAGCTCTGAATTTTGGAAAACCTGCAGGAAACTGCTGTAATCTGCCTAAAGTCTTTTGAGGTCAAATTTTGGGTGCAGAAGGATTTAGGTGGCCCAGGTAGGCTGGAGACTTGATATATGCTACCAGGACCTCTGAGTGCAGTCCAAGTGGAGTTGAGGGAGGTTGGGGATGGGGAAAGGACCAGTGGAGACCTTTAGAGAGGTTCAGGAACCCTCAGGGTGGGAGGAGGTGGAAGGGGGCTGGGTGCATGTGTCACATTTATTGTTTTGTGCCTTTATACCATGAAAGGATGAGAGACAAGGAAATAAAAACATCCTAAGGGATCTGGGATGAGGGCTAGAAGAGGAAAGAGCAAGGCTATGGAGATTTGGGGCTGGGCTACAGCTCATGGATGTGTAGGCAAGTTCAGCCTCATGCACCTCAGAGCACCCTCTGAACCATCCCAGAGTGGATCTGAGCTGGGATGGGTCCTTCCATCACCCACTCCCTCACTGAATTCCAGAGAGGCATTCATCCCTTCCTATTGCGGAGCACACACTCACGGACCCTGAGGTGGTCCCAACACTGCGGGGCAGGAAGAGAAGGGTGGGTGTGCTTAGTCTGGGCCTGAGCAGGCTGGGCTGGTGTGAGCAGCTGGCAGGGTGTGAGCTGTGTTTGCAAATTTGAGAGCAAACATGAGCTGGAGGTGATTTTTGTGGGAGAGGCGGCGATAACATTCAGGAACTGCCTGGGCCCGGGGACCGGTTTTGAGATAACACAGAGTCAACGCCTGGAGAGATAAAGCAACTATGAGCTGGAATAAAGGGGCACAGGGGCGTGGTCACTAAGCCCCCTTCTTTTCCTCATTTGGGTAAACCACTGGAGTTGTCCCAGTGCTCAGTGGGAGCCTTGTTCTCTGCCCCTTGGTGAGCTGCAGCCTTGCCATTCCCCTTCCTCAGACACAGCTCGGCATTTCCACGTGGATTGGGAAACCCTCTGGGCCAGCATTCAGCCACTGGAGACAATCCACAGATTGCTTGGAGAGAGATTCCCATCCTTCAACCAGTCCTGGCTGTGGTCATCGCCATGGGGTGGCCGGAGATGAGCATCAGGTAGTGGTGAAGATGCTCAGACTTGCTCCACAGCTTTCCTCTCACCCAACCCCTTCTTGGGTTGTGCTCTGAGCCAACAGCTCAAATGAAATTCTCAGGGCACCTTTTGTTATCTGGGAAAATGGGATGAATGTATTTTTCCCTATCATGGGCGGCTCAGAAACAACCATTAAAAATAAACTTAAAATCCGAATATTTGAGAAAGGCAAAAGGAAATGAGCTGGAGAAGGGCTGGGAAGGAAACAAGTTTGGATTTTGTCTCCAGAACTCTGCCTCAAGCATCATTGAGGAAGGTGTGGGAGCTTTGAATGCCCACTCTTTCCAAGCACAGTTCTACTCAGAGCAGGAGGAATGGCAATGGGATGGCTGGAGGACACATTTTGGGGATGAGCAAACAGAAGCTCCTCAAACCACAATAATTCTTCAAAGATGACAACGTGTGGAGTGCTGAGCATGGCTGGGTGTTTAACTCTGAAGTGAGGACTGCAGCATGACCATCAGCATCAGAATTCCTTCCTCAGCTCCATTTTTGGGGACAGCACACGAGGAATGTCCAACCTTGTGTTGGCTCCTCTTCTTTAGAGACACAACCCCATCTGGTCCTCCAAATCAAAGCCAGACTGGTTCTCCTGGACTTTCTGCACACCTGGAGATTCTGATGATGCTTTTTGACTGCTCCACCATTGCTCTGGGGTTTTGATGTCCCCAAGTAAGAGTCATGATGAGAAACAGCATCTCCATCCTCAGGAGAAAATTCCATTCTGAAGGAAAGGTTACTGAGGTGTCAGACTGGACATGGGCACATCCAGGGATGGCCCTCTTTCCAACAGGTGTCTTGGGGGATCAGCAGAGCTTGGGATGTGAAATGCTGGAGAAGGAGAAGAAAAGGTCCCTGTTGGTTTGAGAGCAGCTCCTGCTGCACGTGGCCAGAAGCAGCAGCCAGGTTGGAGGAAGGATTGGCGCGTCCCCTGCCACCAAAGCAAATGTGGACAGAGGGATAGAAGGGCCACCACCACTGGTATTCCTGCAAACACCCAGATGTCTAACAGAGCAGAAAAAAACCCAATCATTTAAAGGTGGCAGAGGTGTTTGGGGGGAAAAAAAGCTGAAATAAGTATGTTCACCCATTTAATTCTCCCCCTTCCCTTTTCCTTCCCCAGGGGTTATTTTTAACTATGACCAGTCTGTGGGTTCATTCTCTGTGCACTGTTGCACACATTTGGGAATGGGGGTTATGTCTCAAAGGATTATTGCTTCCCCTGACATGTTCTGATGAAGTTTAGACCAGAAAAGGGGATGTGGGCCCTTGCCACTGGATGGCCAAAAACAAGAAGGCAGGTGCTGGGGCATGGGAAGGACAGGAGTCATCCTGGAGAGCTGCTGAGGAGCATCAGGGCTTGGATAAACTGGATTTTCTAGACTGGGACACAGTTCTGTCTGTGGGATGGAGAACTGGCCACCTTTTAGCACTTTCTGTCCTTCTGTCTGCCAGCTCCTTCTCATCCATAGTTGGTGTCTCAGCTTCTTCAGCTCTGATCTATCACAAATCATTATTAAAATGAGGAATTTTAGTCAACATTCCCTGTCCTTCACAGAGGATGAGCAGCTCTTTACCACCTCTGTTTCTTGACGGTTCCCTTCTATGGTTTTTGCTCACTTTATTATTTTTGCTGGCAGCTTTAAGGTAGGTCAGAGCTGCCCCTTCCAGTGATATAAACTTGCCAAAATGAGTGAAAATTATGACAGTTGACTAAAACTGATGGAAGCAGTTCTTGTACCTGACCTGAGAGGGCTGTGATTCCCACATGGAGACACGGAATTGTGCTCTGGCTGCCCCAGCAGAGCCCCACAAGCCGAGGGGTGCCTTGGATGGCTGTTCTCCAGAAGGCAGGCGCAATATCCAGGGTGCAATAACCCCATTGTAGCTCCTCCACGGACACAAATCAGCCTTTCCTCTCTTCCTGGTGGCTTTCACGTGGCTTCCCATCCAGGTGCTGGTGTGGATGGTGCCTGTGATATGGATGGTTTAAGGTAGGGATTCGTTTCTAGGTCAGGACATGGTCCTTGCCCCATGCCGAGCAGGTAGGAGAGGCCCAACGGGCAGCAAAGGGTTTCAGGGGGCTGGCCAAGCCCCAAGTGGGTTGCCCAACACTCGGCAGAGCGTGGCTGCTTAAAAGAAGGACAAGCACTCCTAAAGGACAAAAGCTCCTATCTCCAGCCCTGCCGGCACAAACCTCCACAGCAGCAAGAGTGAAACTGGACTATCTTGCAAAAACACTTTGAGCAAACAGCCCTCAATGGAAAGCATCTGATAAGAGCGGCTGCGCTGCTGGTGGCTGGGAGAGGGCTGCAGTGCCCCATCAGCCTGCAGCTCCCGCGGGGCTCCGCGGGTGCACACCATGTCCACCACCATCTGCCAGGTGATGGGCTTCCTCGTGGCATCCCTGGGCGTCGGGGGCAGCATCATGGCCACAGCCATGGACACGTGGAGCACGCAGGACCTGTATGACAACCCCGTCACCGCCGTCTTCCAGTACCAGGGGCTGTGGAGGAGCTGTGTGCGGCAGAGCTCCGGCTTCACCGAGTGTCGGCCCTATTTCACCATCCTCGGGCTGCCAGGTAGGGGCAAAAACTCTCCAGGTGTCACCCAGGGGCTCTCATGGAGCTCTGCACAGTTTGCATCTGAAGGGAGGAGCAGGTATCTTAAAGCACTTTGCAAGGAATAGTATTTCCAGTGTTACGTTATGAGCACAAAAATAGGAGCGTATCTGTTGCCAAAATAACATTTGTGGTGGGATGGTTTGTTGGTTGTTGGGATCTCTGGGTGAGCATCAAGGGTTCAGCACCACTACTGGCACAAATCAGCACAGCTCCACTGGGGTGAGGAGAGTGAGGATGTTTAACCTTGGAATGGAAGCACAAGGAAAAGGGGTCTACGCAGTTGTGTAGTGTTATAGGATAATGGGAATAATTGAAATGTACTGTTTTTCCAAAGACAGGGCTGGAAGGGGAGAAATCTGCCAGTGAGAGGTGCGGGCAGGAAAGGGGAAAGGTGTGTCCAGTCACTCCCCATCCCCTGGGCAGGTGTAGTGCCTGCAGAAGCAGAGTGCAGAGCTGCATTGCTGTCCTGTTTGCTTGCTAATGTTCCCAAAAGAGCTGTCCTTCCCACCCCACTGCGTGTGAGGCTATTCCAGTGCTCCCAGCCCAGCAGTAAATTTGGCCCTGGGAGCGTTTCTCACTCCTGGTGCATGATCACAAAAAGGTTCAAGCACTGCTGTGCACAGCTGTTGATCCAAGTGTGATGTGGGTTCCAGCCCTGTATCCTCAGGGATGCCATCCTCAGGGATACCCTCAAGCTTTGCTGAGGACCCGTGACTCTCTGAGGGGTGTCGTGGAATAAATGTGTCTCTGTGTACCCAGCTTCAGGATTGCCAGGTAAATTCTTTCCCATTTGGAAGAGCTAACCTGATATTTAGAGTCACCTCTCCCATGGGGTTATTTAGTTTAAAGACTAAAAATTTGATTTATCAAATTATCTCTACAAAATGTTGACCACTGTATCTCTTCATAATGCTGTGGGCAGGTGATTGTGTTTTAAATGAGCCATAAGGAAATGGGAACCACCATTTTGATGTCAATTTATCCCAGTCAAGATTTTACTTTTTCAGTTATTTTTAAGTAATATGGCAATAAAGAAATGTGCAAAGCACTTGCAGATAATTTCTGTTGTTAGAGATATCTTGTCAGAGCTCTTTTTATGAATCTGTTTAATTGATTAATTCCTTCAAACATATAGAAAAAATGTCACTGCTGGAATTTGCTGAACTTAAAGTCCTGCTGGAATTCACCTAATTTCCCTAAAATTTCTATATCCCATCAATCATTACCGGTCATAATTCCACCTTTTTATTATATATTAGCAACAGAAATGTAGGTGATAACTTCAAAATTTAAATGACTTGAAGTTGTTTTGACTCACTCACGGCTTACCACTCACACAGGAGAGGAAGACGAGTCTCCAGTTTCCCTTAGCTCTGGAAAACAGGGATGCAGGCTGTGGTTTCACATCACTGGCATTTATTTTGGTGGAGAAGCTATTTCTGTTGGTGCTTTTGCTATTCCCTTGTTTTGGAACGCCAGCCTTTGTATGGAAGCCAAGTTTATCCTCCCTCATGTGAAAGGTGTGCGAAAGGCAGGTTTGTAACTCCAGGGCTGTTTGCTCCCCGCTGCTGCTGCTACCACTTTTCCTCAGTCTCCCTCTTTGTTTGTCTAAGCCCTTCCACTCCTTCCTGCAAGCCGAGGTCATTCACCTCTGGAAAAGCAGCTCTTTTCAGAGGGCTTTCAATGGATGCCAAAATTCCCTTGGAATGGGAATTTGCCTTTCCAAACAGCTCCCACTTCAAGTCCCGTGAGCCAAGTGGAGAGGTTTTCATCCACAGCAGGCTTGGGAGAACTTTCTTTTCCTTTCCATCTCTTAGTGGAGATGGTGCATAACTCAGTCTCATGGAGGCAGGAATGGCTGCTGATGGTTATCTGGGATTTTTTCTGTGATGCTCTGCCCCCCTTTTGAACAGCTCCTTTCAGTGGAGATTCACGACAGTGCTCCAGCAAAAGTGGAGTGTCCTGGGCTGCTTGGCTTGGCCCTGTCTGTTGTGTCCTTCCACGGGCATCAAGGCACTGGGAACACCTCTCCTGAGAACCAACAAAGGCTCCTTGGTGCGATCTTTGTTTGGGGATGCTGCTTGGCAGGTTGAAAACACTGCAGTGATGACACCCAGGAACCTGCAGGAAACACCCGGGAGTGAAGCACTGTCTTGGGCACAAGGAGCTTCCATCATGATCCACAGTCTTGGATTATCAGCCTCTCCTGCCTGCCCTGAAACAAAAGCATTTGCAGAGAAACTTCAAACGGAGATTGAAATTTCCTGCTCTTTCTGCTTCCCATCAGGTGCTGCGGAACAACCTCTGAGGGCTGATAAGGCGTATCCGCCATTCCCTGCTGGATCATAACTAATGAGCTCCTACCTGGGGGCTGATGAATGGCAGATTGAAAACCCCTGGCTCGTTAGCACTCCTTATCAGCTGATAAGGGCAAATTGAGTCATAAGAGCAGAGCTGGGGCGGTGGGACTGCCGGATGGGATGGGAGAAGCTGGTGTATTCCCGGCCTGTGGAATGGCAGCCCGCCCGCTTCCGTGAGCACCACGGTGCCAGTGCTGTTCTGCTCCGCTTCACGACACCCCAGAGGCCAGGAGAGCCACCCAGCAGCCCCCTGGAAAGGATTTATGAACCCTTCTCCCAGCCTGTGCAAGGGCTCTGTGCTCCCTGCGCCCTTGGGTGCCGCGGTCACCCAGCACAGGGGTGGCAGAGGAGTCCCTGGGGCTGTGGAATGTGTTTTCCACCCGTGTCACTCCATCACGAGCCCACTTTCTCTTCCCTGAAGAGGGGCAATCACGCTTGGGGAGCACCAGAGCCAGACCCAGGGCCATGGGAACGTGTGGCAGAGCAAGGCGAGGCTGCAAAGTGTCCCAGCCAAATCCCAACAGCCCTTGAAATACCTCCCAGCACCCCGTCCAGGGCTCTGCACGAGAGGGGAGAAGGGTCTGGAAAAAGATGGGATAGGTGCCACCTCATTAGAGAATCACCTTGGTATTCAAGTGCTCTTTCCACCACCACTTGTCCAGTTTTGAAGGTGCAAGTTTCCCCTTACTTTCCCTTCCACTTTTCTGCTCCATCCAAGAGGAGTCTGAAAGGTTTTTGCCTCCTTCAGGCCTCAGCTCACATGGGCATGACCCACCAGCATTCCCAGCTCATGGCACGCTGYTGAACAAGTTCAGGATGGGGGTATTTGGATGTTTTATTCATGAACATTGACAGATTTATCCAGGACTGATGTCCCAAATAACCCTGGGAAGGTGGTGGTGAGGGAGGTGGTTGCCAGCACTTTGATGCTCCCTCTTTCCCTCCGTGTAATATTTGTCAAGATGATTTTCCTCTTTTCCAAGTGCTGTATTGGGAAGCAGGAGCAGACAGAACTGCATTTTGAGCCATGCAGTAGCTGGAAATATCCTGGATAGGTTGGTGGAGCTCTCTGCTTCCACTGCTGACTGGGGAGGAAAGAGGAGCCCTTTCTCACCCACTGTGCTTGTGGAACAATCCATGCTTATCCCAGCTCCTCACTAACTCTTCTCCATGAATTTCACGACTGCTGCTGTTGAACATTTCTAAAAAAAAATGCTGCCTAAACCATCAAACTCTTCGGGAAGTTAAGTCAAACAGCTGCACTTCCAGAGGTGCCCCAGGTAATACAGAGTAAATCCAGTGCCCATTTCCCAAGGTTTTCTTCTCTAATATTTCTATTTTCAGACAAAGGCAATCTTTGAAAATCCCCCAGACTCTGACAAATCCCATTTCAGCCACTCAGAGAGGCCCCTGCTGTTTGTTTTGCAGCGATGTTCCAGGCTGTGAGGGCCCTCATGATCGTGGGGATTGTCCTGGGAATCCTCGGCCTCTTCATCTGCATTTTTGCTCTGAAATGCATCCGGATTGGGAGCATGGAGGACACTGCCAAAGCCAACATGACCCTGACCTCTGGCATCATGTTCATCGTTGCTGGTAAGTGGGAGATGTCCTGTCTTCCACATGGAAGGCTTTGCATTTCCCTGGAATTGAGAACTGGGCAAGTCTTGGTGCCTTTCTGAAGTTATTGGCATTCTCCTCCAGCCTGATTTCCTGGGGTCAAAAGGTTTTTAACTCTGATTAGGGAACAAAGAAAATCTCTGGAAATCAGAAGTTTGTATGGACAAAACATGGAAGGCTGAAAAATCATCCCACAGATGGAAAAGGAGGCATATCTCTGGATTTGTTTTATATATGTTGTTGCCATATATTATTATAGATTTTATTTATATAGAATATTTTTTTCCAGTTTCAGGCTTGATCCATAGCAGTTTTAGGAAGATTCCCAGGGTTGCTGTAGCCTGGTTTGTAGGTTTTAAATACCAGGCTACAAGGCTGCAGAAATACCCAGCTCCCTCAAAACTCCAAATGCTTAATACATCACTTACAGGTTTTCCTACATTATTTTTGAGATAAGAATCAAATTAAATCTACATCCTAGCAAAGAGAAGGAGAATGTCCTTATTTAAAATCCTTCAAATCCCGACGCTTAACTTTTGATGGGATATGAGACACTCGACACAACTTCAATAAGTACAAGCTGGACAGAGGAAACCACCTTCTGCCACACAAGTTTAATTTTGTATTTTACACCCACCATTTTAGAATCACTGAATCATGGAATGGGTTGGGATGGAAGGACCTTAAAAATCATCTAGTTCCACCCCCTGCCATGGGCAGGGTCACCTTCCACTGACCAGGACTCCAAGCCCCATCCAGCCTGGCCTTGGACACTGTGGGAGGAAGAACAAAACAAAACTGCCATGGGAGGGTTTTTTGCCAAAAGTTCGGACTTCAGTTCTTCTGAACGTCCCAGCTCCTATCTATCCTTGGTCTTCAGGGTCCCTTCCAACCCAAACCAGCCTGTGATTCCATGTTCACGTGTTCTGTGAATTCCTCTGGTGAGTAATACCAAAGGCTGACATTGCGGCCAGGATTGTCGGGGAAGGCCATCCCAGACATCTCCTGTTTGGATGAATGGAAGAAGTTCCCACCTTCCACATCTGGTGATAAACAGGCTGTGAACCAAAGACATCTTTCACGTGACAGAAAGTGTGTTTTCCCATTAAAAAAAATTCTGTTGGGGAATTTTTGGTCCATGTTTTTCACTGTAAAACAAATATTTGAAATGAACTACTGGGTGTTTTGTACAATGATCTGTTCGTTAAACTAATTTGTGTGACAAGACACACCAGGAGAAAGATTCCTGCTGGCCTGACTTGGGACAGTGTTGTGTGACACTGGATTCCTGATGGTTGATTTTAAATGCAAGGAAAACCTGCAAGAAAAGTGCAACCCATTGTGGGTCCCCCTTTGTGCTGAAGGCCACAGAGCAGTGTCTCACCCACCTTTCCAGAGGTGTCAGATCCTTCCCTGTGGCCCAGGTGGCTTCTTGCACCGTGTGGTTCTCAGTCTGTCCTTCTGTCCCATCTCAGGCCTGTGTGCCATCACCGGAGTGTCCGTGTTTGCCAACATGCTGGTCACAAACTTCTGGATGTCCACCACCAACATGTACCAGGGAATGGGAATGGGAATGCAGAACGTCCAGAACAGGTGGGTGCTCAGCTGGCTGGAGATCTCCCTCAGGGCTGCTGCTGAAGGATTGCCAAACTTGGGAGTGTGTTGGGATGGTGGCAGGACCTGGAAGATTATTCCTAGGAGGTAGAACCTCTTGTCTGGGCTGGAGACAAGCAGATGGGCTGGGATCTCTGTCCTTGCAGCTCAAGGTGAGATGGGGAGGCCATTTGGGTTCAGAGTGCAGGTGGGACTTCTGGGGACTTCTGGGGAGTTTGGGGTGCAGCTGTGGAGCCAGAGGGAGGATGGCAGTGCTCGGTGTGTCTCAGCAGCCACGCCTGTTTTGCAGGTACACCTTTGGCTCAGCCCTCTTCGTTGGATGGGTGGCAGGGGGCCTGGCCCTGGTGGGAGGCATCATGATGTGCCTTGCTTGCAAAGGGCTCGTCCCAGAAGAATCCCGGTAAGCTGGGCTGGGTGGAGGTGGGAAGGTACTGCAGGATGTCCCACAGCTGGCCCAGGATGTGTGGATGTGTAACACCCCTGCCATGGTAGTGATGATGGAAACAAAGTCCTTTAGGTTGGAAAAGAGCTTCAAGATCAGAGTCCAGCCATTAATTCTGCACTGCCAAGGCCACCACTACCTGAAGTCCATGATTAGTGAGTTGACCTCTGTGGGTCCAAAGTGAGAATTTGTCCTCCCTGACCCTGTGACTCACACACAAACAGAGAGGACATAAGAACCAACCTCAAAATGTGACATTTGTACTGTGCCGGCCCACAAATTGCAGGTTGCACAGCAGGCCATTAATAGGGGTAAATTGTATCAGCTGAGCCATGATTTACATGGAATTCCAGAGTGGTTTGGGTTGGGAGGGACCTAAAGCTCATCCCATTCCACCCTGCCATGTGCAGGGACACCTTCCGTAGACCAGGTAGCTCCAAGCCTTGCCCAGCCTGGCCTGGAACACTTCCAGGGATGGTGCAAGACCACCAGGAATCTGTACTTTGACACAGCCTGTTATTGCAGTGGGTCCATCACTCCACAAATTATTTTTTTCAAGAGAAAGAAAGTGTGGATTTATGGAAGACCCTGAAAAGGACTGGCAGCATTACTTGGCTGGTGGCCTGACCTCTCTGAGTGCCCCCAAGTGATGACACAGCACAAAATTCCCTAAAACATGAGCACAGGGTACAATGCTGGCAGTCACAACCCCCCCAGAGGCTGATGTCCCGTGTCTCCGTTCCAGCTACAAAGCCGTGTCCTACAACGCCTCTGGGAAGAACATCTCCTACAGGACGGGGCCCTACAAGGCTGGCTCGGGATATGAAGCTGACCCAAGGGCCAGGAAGGGCGCGGGATATGAAGAAGCTCCTCGAAGTGAGGATGGGAGACGCCCGTACCCTTCCAAGTACGACTACGTCTAGCAGACTTTCTGGCCTTCAGCTGTGCTCTCAGATATTTTTAACTCCACAAGCAAAAAGTGCAGCAAACCAAGCAGTCTGTAAACAGGATTGTGTTTTCTAGCAGGTTTTCTCTACTCTGAGGTTGCATCTTTGTTGTGAACATCAGTTTTACTCGACTGCCCGTTAGTATTAACAGCACCAGGAGGTCTGTGAGCACAGTCTGTGAGCACAGTAACACCTTGTGGTGCTCTCAGAGTAGAACATTTTGCTCCTATTTTCTGTACAAACTGATATCTGGGAGCAGCGCCTTGTGCCCTTTCTTAATTGCTCAAATAGTGAAAATCCCCCTTTGATAATCGCTGTGTATTTGAAATAAATTCAGTTGTGTCCCCTTGGCTGTGCCCAAAGCAAACAGAGCCTGTGGTCAGGGCATTTTCCTCCCTGGTGACTTCTCTACCCAGTCCCACCTTTGCTTTGCTGGCTGTACTCCAACGCTGATCTGCTCTGATATTTAATCTGATTTCTGTTCGCTGGAGCCTGTGATAGCAAAGTGTATTTATTTCTTTGGATCTCCCCAGGGAGTGTGCATAATCCATTGTTATTCCTGCTCTAATAGCTCCCAACCCCTGAGTGCCACCGGTGCTCCCACAGATGTCATCTTGAACGGAGCCAGGAGAATTTCTCATTTAGAATTAATTAGAGTCACCTTTGGAGCAGGAATCCCAGGGAGCATTAGATGTGTAACTCCACGCCGACATCAGCACTTCCCCGTGGTGATTCTCCCCCCAGTGAAGATTAATCCACTCCATAGTGGAATGTTGCCTCCTCCAGCCAATCCATCAGAGAGGGAGTTTATTTGAAGGGGGAAGAGGGAAGCATGGCAGAACTTTTGTGGGAAGAAAGAGCTGTGAGCTCTTAATTCCCACCTGGATCCAGAGCACATCCTAAAAAAGCTCTAGACACTGCCTATGAATAGAAAAAAGGGATAAGTTAGAGAGGAAAAAAGGGGTCCAGACCCTCCAAAATAAACATTTTGATGGCATCTGCGGTGGGCTTGAGCACCACTCCTCAGGATTACAAATTCTCCCAAGGAATTCAGCTCAGGCAAAATTGTTTTGGTGAAATGCTGGTGTTCCCTGAGTATCTTGGAGGGATCAGAATCTACAGCTAAGCACTTCTGCAGAGTTGGAGCTTTGGAAGGTCAAGCTGCCACCAGCTGAGCTGGCATCTCTGGTGGCTGCTAGGGTTAGAGGGGGCAGGCTGTGCTCCCAGGGAGCATTCTGCATCCCCCTCCTCCCCATGCCCATCACTGCTCCATAAACCTCTCTTCCCACAACCACCAGCACATGGAGACAAATCCCCAGCACAGTCAGGGGGTCCTGGGGAAGGTCACCAAGAGGAGAAGGGAACCCCTGGCAGGTGTTTGGAGCAAAAAACACCATGCAGAGGGGTGGGAAGAGCTCCCAGCCAACAGCAGCTTGGGCATCCCACCTGGGATAAACCCCTGTGGCATGTCAGTCCTGACCCTCCCTTTTGTTCAGGCAAAGTACTTGTTTTTAAAGGAGAAGAATTTATTTTGCAGAGGTAGATCCTGTCCTGTTTTTAAAGCATTGCTATTCTTTGCTATGGTTTGTATCTCTCAGTATAAACTTAAATTTTCTGCCTTTTTTTTTTTTGCCTGCTGGATTTGATGTTTTGCTTGTTTGTTTTGTTGGTTGTTGTTTTCTTTTTTTTTTTTTTTTTTTACGTGAATATTAAAAATATAAGAGAAAGTCTTAAAGACCAGAATCACAGTTTGCAGTTGTTCTCTTTTTGTCAGAATCATCAGCTCCAACCTTCCTGCTCAGCCAAAGCCCCTCAGCTGGTGTTTAACATGATCTTGGGAGGAACATGGATGCAGATGGATGGTTGAGGGAAAAGAGAAAAGATTCGGGTGTTTTATTTCCTTAGAAAGATATAACGAGTGACACAATGAGAGAAAAGATCAGAAAATCAGATTAATAATTACTGGGGGACCCCAACTCAGTGATGTGATGTAGCCAGAGATCCTTGGTGGCACCCTGAGCTTGCTGTGGAGTAGAGTGCAGCAAGTTTCAGGGCAGAGATTAAACACTTGTGAACACTTCATTGTTCTTAGCAGGGCAGAAAAATCGCGGGTATGTTCTCAGCCTCCACTGGAAAGGGGCTGAAAAGCCCAGGAATGTTTAATTTAGATAGGAAACACATAAGTGGTGCTGAGGGAAAGGCACACAGGGGAATGCAGAAAGCAAGAAAACACCCAGAAAAATTCAAAATGCAGGTTTACGACTGCATTAGAACTAAAAAAAAATCCCGAGGAAACTGCTCTGAAAGTTACATTTTATTTTCCTGCTACACAAACGCTGTGACAGAGTCCCCGAACCAGCTATCTCTCGGTCACACTTTGATGTGTGCAGGCGTGTAGATGACAAGATACGGGGCAGGGAGCTGAGACAGAGCTGTATCCGGGAATTCCTGCCCTGGCTGCGCTCCTAATCTTCCTCCATCAGTTTTCATTTCCTTGCCTCGGCCCAAAACTCGCAGGATGGAATATTTTAATGTAGTGAACTCCACTGAAAAAAATCCCATTCTGGAGTAGAGTCATTTATTTATCAGCCTGGCTGTGGTGTAACTACACTCGGTGTTACAGCTGCTCCTGTGTTTGTGGCCCTAAGGAACCTCATCTCTGCCTGGCACCACAGAGGGGGGTGAACATCAGTGTTGGGAATGACAGAACTGGGAGAATCCACATCCAAAACCATGGAACTGCAGCTCCTGCTGCAGAGAGAACTCGGGGTTTGGACCTGGAGCTGCTGGAGAGGATGGGCAGAGGATGGAGCAGCTCTGCTGAGAGGAAAGGATGAGAGAGTTGGAATTGTTCAGCCTGGAGAGGAGACTGGGGGTGACCTCACTGTGGCCTTCCAGGACCTGAAGGGGACAACAAGAATCATGGAGAGAGGTT
>PYHW01010264.1:1894929-1909862 GCA_013186435.1 Turdus rufiventris
GGGAAGGGAAGGGAAGGGAAGGGAAGGGAAGGGAAGGGAAGGGGGACTGTTGCCCAGGTGCTGCTTGGGGACCATCCTGGGGTCACTCATCCCAAACACAACCTCTGTGCCCCATGCCATGCATTGCAGGGAGACACTGCACCCCCAAGGATGTGAATTAGGGCTCTAAGACCCCAGCACAGGGCTGGAGCTGCTGGAAGGAGCAGTTCTGGACCAAATCCATCCTGCCTGGCTGTGGGCTGGGAGCAGCAGTTCTGTGTTTGCTGGGCTGAACTGAGCTTGCTGGTTTGACCAATTGAACACAGCGAGGAGGTTTGGGCCTCTGGAGCTGCTTGGCTGAGTAAAACCTGGAAAAAAACAGATCCCAAAGACTGCAGAGCATGTGGGTCAGTGAGTAAATCCAGTGTTTCCAGCTGCTGTCCTGGGGAGGGAGGGAAGAGAACCCTCTCCCACCTTTTATTTTGCCTTTATTGACCCTAAACTGCAAGGGAAGGATTTGGTGGCACTTGTAGAACCAAGGGAGAGGAGCCAGGGAACGCAGGAACAGTTGTTGGGGTTTTGTTTCCATAAATTTGATTGTCCTCTGAAAAATACATTTCCTGCTCAGAGGAGCTAATTAAATCTAGGCTTGTCTAATAAAGCCAAGCCTGCAAAGGCTGGGTGCATTATCTGACAGCCCTGAACAGGTTCATTCCCAAACCCTGCAACATCTGGAGAGTGTGAGAGCTTGCTGGATTTGCATGGAATTTGACCAAGGGACAAACTGGAGCTACAAATTGGACTAAGAGATAAGAACTCTCCTGGAATCTATATGCAATTAAAAGCCCAATCTTCCTCCCTATAGTGACAAGGTTATTGCTTTTATGGAGTTGAACAGAGATGAATGAGTCTATGGATTAATGGCACTAAGATTTATGACACTGTGCTTGCCCCAAATATTATGGGAGAATAGCTCTCTGAGATATTCCAGCTGAATAAATTTGATAGGATTTTTATTTTCCTTTATTATGTTTTTTTTTTCAGCTTTGGGAGAGCTGTGCTACATTCAGAGCTTGTTAGTGCTGTGGGTTGAATATTTACTGGTATTCCCTTGTATATTCATGATTTATAAAAGTATTACCAGTAAAAATACAAATAAAAAGTCATTGGGAAAAACAAAACCCACAAACGCACTGATTTGTGTGATTTCTCCTTCATTTAATCAGCCAGGTCTTTATCTTGCTGGCTCTGGGCTTGTCTTACTTTTCCCAGAGACTCCAGAGAGGAGAAAGCCAAAGGAGTCACTTGTGGCAGGAGAAATGAGGTGTGGGCAGCTGGTGGAGACCATGGGAAACCCTCTGTGCTGAGCTAAACAATTAAACAATTAGCAGGGGGCAAATAAAAACCTGGGGGAATTTAAGGAGAACAGTTTGCAAGGGAAGGGGTCACACACCGAGGGCAGGGCAGAAGGGTGAGGACTGAGGGAAAATCATGGCCAGGGAAAGCCAGGGCTGTGGGACAGGCCCTGCTCCTCCAAATCCCAGCAGGATGCAATGGCAGCATCACCCATCACTGAACCAGATCCTGAAATAGTTGTTTTAGCCAGGTTGGAGAGGGCTTGGAGCAGGCTGGTCTAGACGAAGATGTTCTGGGGGTGGGACTGGCTGGGCTTTAAGGGCCCTTCCACCCCAAACCATCCTGGGAATTTCTGCCTTCGAGACAAAGCCTCTGGGGGCTGAGCAGCAAGGACAGGGACGAGTTTCCCAGTCTGTGACTGAGCCTGACCCTGCAAGGGCACAGCACAGCACGGATTTGATCCCAGCTTCCCATGGAACACGCTGGCTCGAGATGCCCCGTGTGGATCCAAACCTTCCCCACATCTCAGCTCCCTCTCTGCCCAGGTGTGAGTGTCACCTTGTGTCACCTTGCTCTTGGCACAAGGCTCTCAGCCTTTTCTGGGCTTTCCCAAACTCAGGAGAAGTTTTTATCCACTCTCCCTCTAGGACTTGGTGTTTGAAGCTCACCAAAGGCACTTCAGGCAGGTAAAGTGATTTTTGCCTTGTTGGCAGCTGGATGAGCAGGCACCAGGGGCAGAGCAGCTCCTGCTTCCTGCCCTTGTCCTGCCTGTTTGCTCTTTGGGGCAGCAATTTGTTTTCCCACTAGTTTTGGATGGTGACAGCACCAGTGCCCAGCCTGGGCTTACTGTCACCCTCTCCATGGAACAAATTATCATTTCCACATGCATCTTTTTACAGGTAAAAATGTTTCTGCTTATTTGTGAACAGTTACGCAGAAAACTTTTTTTTGTTTTTCCCCAGAGGAATGAAGTTCATTCCCCTTGTTCTGCTCAGCCTCATTTAGGTGTGTCCTGCTTCCTAATGCGAAAAACCACTTGGAAATGTGGGAAATAGGGAGGAGTAAAAGTCTGAACCAGAAGTGGAATGGGTTGGAAAAGAGAAGAGGAATTGAGTGCCAGTTTTGCTGTTACAATTTATTCAAATTCTTAAAAATTCCAAAGTTTTCAGAGACCAAGCTCATAAATGCCCTGCTAGAAATGTCCAAAATGCAGAGAGAGTTAGGGAAATGATTTATAATTTGCACAGATGAGCTAGAGGGGGTCAAGCTGAGGTGGCCATACCCACAGTGCCAGGAGTCATCCTTGGGGTTGGGTTTCCCACTGACTCCAGAAGGGGAGCAGGGGGACACAGCAGCTGTGGCTGAGCTCTCTGTTCCTCCTGCAGCACAAAATGAGGCTTTTGCCAGCACCTTCTGGAGTTTGGCAGAGAGGAGAGTGAGGAGAGAGCAGAAAGAGGAAAATGAGGAGAAGGAAAGCTGCTGAAGGCTCAGGCAGCCCCACAGGAGCTGTGTGCAGTGTGGAGCTGCCCCCAGGCTGTGGGATGCACATCCCATGGGAAGGGGCAGTGCCTGTGCCTGAGGATGCCCAGGGAGAGCTGCTGAGGCTCCAGAGTCTGCCACCTCTGATATTCCCTGTGTGATGGAGAGGAGAAACCACACCGGGGAAATGTCATTTATCCTCCCCGGGGAGGTCCCAGACCTTGGGGGATGCCCAGCATCGGGGTGTGCCCGAAAGGAGAGCCCAGGAGCAGCCCTGGGGGCTGCGGAGCGGCTGCTGCTCGTTCCTGGTCCTGTGGCACCATCCAGTGGCAGAGCTCTGTCACCTCCCTGTCCCCACCGTGTGTCCCCTCCCAGCATCCCTGATCCTCAGGGAAGGGCTCCAGGTCACTGCTGCCACTCTGGGAGAGGCAGATCTGCAGGAGAGATCCTAAAAAGCAATAAAAAATCAGAGCCAGGAGGGTCAAACACCATTTCTCTACTTCTATGGCTTGAAAGTTGTACCCAATTCCTCTTTTTTTATTTGGACTTTGCCAGATGAAGACCTGGATTTCCACTTTTATTGCAATAAGGAAAAATAAATTTTCCCAATGTTTGTGCTAGGACTTCCTTGGGTAAAATCTTTGTAATTTTTTTTTCTGTGTAAGAAGCTATTTAATTCTGACACTGCCACCACTGTAATTACACCAGCTCTCCCCATAAATTGAGGCTGTTTAAAATCCTCCTTTAATAATTCCATTATTTCACCATTACATCACTCCAATTATCTCTACATTTGTTCCAGAGAGCTTTTCCCAAGCTGATTCTCCCAAGGGCCACATCTGCTGCTGCAGGTTTGAATTCCCTGTGCCCAAACTCTTCCCTGTGGCCCTACTGATGGGCAGGAGCTGGGAAGAAGGTACCACATGACTTTTCTTTTTATTATTTGAATGTAAATGATGTCCCAAAGCACCCCTGTGGATGTTCAGGGGCTGTCTGGAGTTCTTGGCTGGTTTTGGGCTCTGCTGAGCTCACACAGTGGGCAGAGTTTCCCCTGCTGGGTGATCTCTGTGTCCAGCACCCAGGGGTTTTTTTCAGGAGCAGTGTGGATATGGCTGTGACCCAGTCCCACATTCTCCATCACACCCACTGATCTGGCTGCTGGAATATCCAGCAATTCCCACTTGTGCCTTGTCTGTGCTCAGCATTGCTCTGCTTGAGCTTAAAACCAATCCCTGAGCTTTCAACCTCTCCTTGAGCTTAAATCCTCTTGCTCCTGGAGCAAATAACTCACTCCTCTTCCTCACCTGTTCTGGAACTCTTCTCCTCTGCTGCCACCTCACTTCCACCCTTAGCTGTTTCTTCTCTGCATTTTGCTCCAAGTTTTTATTTTACACCTTTATTACAGTAATTTCATGACCATAAGGCGCACTGGACTACAAGGCGCACCCCCCCGAGACTCGCAACTTTGTAGTTCAGATAAGGCGCACCGGACTATAAGGCACAATATTTTTTTGCAGCGAGGAGCTGCGCGGCACGCAACAAAGTAGCGAATTACTGGCAGGTTCTCAATTTGCAAAATTTTTCGCTGCTTTTTCACCACTTTTTCGTGGCGATTTTTCGGCGGCTTTTTGCCGCGATTTTTCTCCGCTTTCTGGCGGCTTTTCGTGGCGATTTTTCGACCCTTTTTCACTGCGATCTTTCGCCATTTTTTCAGCGGCTTTTCGCCGCAATTTTTCAATGCTTTTTCGTGGCAATTTTTCGCCGCTTTTTCGCCGTACTTTTTCGCCGCTTTTCCGCGGCGCTTTCTCACCGCTTCTTGGCACTTCCCCGCGGCTGCGCCGCTTCCCCCCGCTTCTCCCTGGCCGGCAGCAGTGCCGGTTCCCGACTCCCCCCGCACAGCCGCAGCTCCCGCGGGTCCTGGCTCAGTTTGCAGACCGCACTTCTGGGTTTGCAATTTTCCGAACTTTGTAGATCAGATAAGGCGCACCGGACTATAAGGCGCACTTCCGGGTTTGAGGGAAATTGTTAGTCAAAAGGGTGCACCTTATAATCGTGAAATTACTGTACTTTTGTTTCCACACCCCAAGACAATTTTTTTCACCCCCTTGCCCGAGGTTCTGGAAGGGCAATAAGTGAGAAATTCCATGTTTGTGCCCAGTCCCACACAGTGGGTAAAGCCCCCAGGTTGCTTTGGTTTGTTGTTTGAGTTATCCCGTGTGGGCAGGGAGTCCCGAGGGAATTCCTGTTCCAAACAAACCCTTCTGGGGTGTCACATCACCCACACTTGAGAACTTCCAAAGGTGTTTGGGCAGCACCTGGAATACTCAGGGCAAGGGGGCTTGGAGACCAAGAGGGTCTGATGGGACTCATTCCAGCATGGAATTCCACAAGTCCTTCTGCCAGAGCTGCATTTCACCCTGCTCAGGTTCTGGGAACAGACCGTGTTTTTTTTCTGAATACCGCAGGGATCAATATGCAGAGAGCAAGTGCAGAGATTGTAGCACCCCAAATGCCCTTTTGTGAGGCATTTCAGGGGGCATTTCTGGGGCACTGCCCACTGGGCCAGTGCATACATGTCTCCCAGCCCATGTGTCTGGAGGACACGATGTCCCCTCCCCTGGATGGGGGACAGCTGTGGGGGCAAGGCTCAGCTGGACCCCTTGCACTCCCTGCTCTTCCCATCCCTGCTGGACCAGCTCAGCTGGAGGAGAGCAGGAATTTGTCATCCTTGGGCTGCTGCTGATGCCTCACCAGAGCCTGGGGTCCCCTGCAGGTCCGAGTGGAGATTCTAGCCCAACCTGAGGCAGATGGGCCTGGCTTTGTCAGGACAAGGCACAAACTCTCACCCATCTCTCCACCCATGCCACCACCCATCTCTCAGAGCATCCTTCAAGCTCCAAACCCCAGGAAAGGTCCCTGACACCCCATATTTCCCAGTTGTGCACATCCCAGCATACAGCCCATGTTTGTTGAAGAATTGGGGAATTTTCAGGCTATGGGGAATGTGCAGCATTTTCTCCAAGGAGGTATTTACAGCTCGAGGGGGTTTTGTGACCAGGAATATCCTGGGGATGGAAAATTTGAGAAGTGAAGGGGGGTGTGGGTCTGACTTTGGACACCTCTGCTGCCTCCCACACCCCCCAGCAATCCCAATAAACATGCCAGGGAAAGGGGAACATGCCATGCAGTGAAAAAAAAACCAGGAATGCTCCCAAAAACACCTCCAGGAGACATTCACGGGAGAAGGGACCGAGTCACTGCTTTTTCTCTGTGCTTTTGGCACCCAAGGTAGAAGTGGTGCCCTGCTCTGAGGATGGAGCACCCAGGGCTGCCCATGTCCCTGTCCCTGCCCGTGTCCGTGTCCCTGCCCGTGTCCCTGTCCGTGTCCCTGTCCCTGCTAGGTGGTGGTGTTGCATTGCAGCCAGCTCGGGACTGCTCCCAGCGAGAGCTCTTGGATATGCTTGGCACGAATAGAGTGACAGTCCCCTCGAAATCCCCGTGCCAGGGGCTGCTGTGCCCTGCCACCCCCGCCTTCCCTCCCCTGGGAAATGCAGCACAGGAGAGGCTGCTGGGGAGGCAGATTTGCTGGAGAGATCCTAAAAAGCAGCCTCAGAGGTGGGAGCAGGGAAGTTTATTCCCTGTGTGACCCTGTGGTTCTGCCATCACCATCCCATCTGCCTCTCAGAGGGGGATTTTTCCAGTTTGGGTGGGTTTTTTACTGCTGTTTGGGTTGCTCTAATAAAATTAAAAAATAAAACCATTTTTGAGCGTTATTGTGTCCCTGGAGCAGCTCAGGGCTGGTGGCACTGGAAGGACAGATACTCTGGCCCACAGGCTGTCCAACTTTTCCTCCAGCACATCCTCCAGGATAGGGTGGCACTGCAGGGCTCTCTGCAGAGCTTCCAGCCCCCCTGAGGTGGGTGCAGTGAGGACTGAGCAGGGGCTGGGGAGACCCTTCTTCCCCTTGATGGGTCCCAGCAGTCCCAGAGCAAGGAACTCCTTGCTCCCACATCCCCATGCCCATCCCTGTCCCATCCCATCCCAGCCCATGGCTCGTGTGAGGGAGGCACACCCAGCTCCCTGCAGGGTCTCCATGGCTGCTAGAGAGAGACACAGAGAAGAGATTGTGCTCTGAGGGAAGGAAGTTATGGAAAATGTATGTACATCCAAACTGATTCACTCAAAGGGCCATGGTTGCCTTCAGCTTTGTTTGCTGAGAGCAGCTGGATCTGTAAAGAAACAGACTGGGCATCACAGATCATTTTTTGGTAATTTTTGCAATTTTTCCTCTCTCTGCAGAATATTATTATGAAAAGAGCAGAAAAGAGGGAATTGAGCATGGAGATTCCCCAAGAGCTGTGTCCCTTCAGCTGACCGCACCTGAGAGGGACCAGCTATCCCCTGCACAATCACCTGGCCATCAGATGGGGACTGTCACACCCCTTGTGTCACTCAGGTCTGATGACAAGGAAAAGATGCTCTCACCTGGAATTTAAAGCCTTGCTCTGATGGATGACACCCCGGTGGGTGACTCTGCTAACGATTTTCATGTGATACTTTGTGTTTAATGAGTGCCAAATAGAGTAAAACATCACAGGATGGGCTTGAAATGGGGCTTGAAATCAGGCTTAGTGTAAGCTCAGCAAATATTTTATGGCTGCTTAGAGTTAAACATCTGCTTAAACGCTCTTAATGAGCCAAGGACACTTTTTTTTTATCATTAGTATTATTTCATTTGTCTTCTTTTCCCAGGTGTTCATGGCCTTGGGCTGCTGCCCAGGATGGGAGCTGAGGGAAAAAAGAAGAAGGGAACGTGGTAAAATAGGTTTGCAGCCACTCCCTCACCAGCCAGGGAAGCCCTCTGGATTTTCGTTCATCATTAGGATGTCTTCCAAAAGGCAGAAGATGTGTCACCAGGTACAAAGTGACAATTTTGGGTCTTCTCACTGGCCGTGGATAGGACACAACTCCAGTAATTTCTGTGTTATTCCCCTTGATAATTTAATCATGGAATCCCAGACTGGTTTGGAGAGGACCTTAAAGCCCATCCTGCTCCACCCCCTGCCTTGGGCAGGGACACCTCCCAGCATCCCAGGTGTTCCAAGCCCTGTCCAACCTTGAGGGTTTCTTGTGGCCATGGGCAGCCTCATCCATGCTCAGAGAGCAGATTTAGATGGGATTTTGGGAAGGAATTCCCTGTGAGGGTGGTGAGGCCCTGGCACAGGGTGCCCAGAGAAGTTGTGGCTGCCCCATCCCTGGAAGTGTCCAAGGTCAGGTTGGATGGGGTTTGGGGCAGGCTGGGCTAGTGGGAGGTGTCCTGAGCTGAGAGCAGACATCCACAGAGCAGATGCTCCCAGAGCTGCCTGGATGAGTCCATCTCTATCCACAGGCATGTCCTGGAGGGCACAGGAGGGGTGAGGACACGGGCACTGCCCACCTGCGCCCCCTCAGCTGCCACCACCCTGGCTCCTCACTGTCACTGTCCCCCAGGGGCCTCAGACCAGACCTCACTCCCAGAGAGTGGAGTCACAGGGAAAAAAAGGCAAATCCTCACTTGTTGCCAGAGACAGAGAGAAACTGGAGAGCAGAGATGAGGACAGGAGCAGAATGTGGGTGATCAAAAGGAGTGAGGAGGAATCAGGGCTGTCCATGTGGGAAACAGGAGGGCTTTAATGCTCCTCCCCTGCATCCCCTCAGTGCTGGGAGGGAAATCCATGGGCAGGAGAACCCTGCTCTAACAGAGAGTGGAGCACAGCTAAACCAGTGGATGGCACCAGAGTGTGACACTCAGGCTGGGGCTGAGCCATGAGAGTGTCACATGAGGGAAGGGAGAGGAAAAGTGTTCCCTCGTGTCATGCTCCTGCTCCAACAACCACCCTCAGCTTGGCACCACCTGGCCTTACGCTGGAGTGACTTTGGAGGAACACAGGGCAAGAAGGAGCTCCTGGCCCGAACACAGGAGCACATAAACCCTGTGTGCAGAGGGCTCCCTTCTCCCACTGGATCCCAAATTCTGAGCTGCAGCCGGCTCAGCAGCTGCTGTGTTTGCAGGAGATAGCATTGTGCACATGGCAAACACTGGATGACGGAGGCTGATCCCCACCTCTCTGCTCCCAGGTT
Source organism: Turdus rufiventris (assembly GCA_013186435.1). Taxonomy (NCBI): domain Eukaryota; kingdom Metazoa; phylum Chordata; class Aves; order Passeriformes; family Turdidae; genus Turdus; species Turdus rufiventris. Next base: position 1,903,864 of record PYHW01010264.1, read on the forward strand.
AAAACCAGTGTTCAGAGAGACTCGGCAGGGATCTGCAAGCTGGGCTTCTCTCTAGGGAATTGGGTGGGTTGGCATTATCCTGGGAAAGAGAGTATCTGGAAGGGGATTGCTCACTGCTGGGATTAAATGGGATTTTTGCACAGCTGGACATGGGTGACCACCTCAGGTCCGTTGAATTCCATTTATTTAAGATGGATTTGGGAACCTGTAGGGCCATCCCTATCCCTCCTTGGTGTCTCAGCATCCCCTTTCCAGGCACACTTGCTACAGCTGGGATTGACCTGGGAGGATGGGGCAGAGCAGCCACTTCCTGGCAAAAGCCAAAGTGTGGGAGCACAAACTTGGAAACTGTGACTCATTTTCCAGAGAGAAGTGAGCTCAGAGGAGTGATGGTTTATGAACTTTTTTATTTTCACTAGCACTAAAGTCCCTCTCAAAAACGTAGGGTGTAAAGTCCATGTGAGGAAAACACCAGGAGAAGACACTGGTTTGGGCTTCTCCACTTTTGCCCCAGAGGCTCCAGTCCAAAGTCTGTTGTGCTTCCAACTTTTCTGATGTGGGAAGCTGCCAGTAGTTCCAAGAGGAGCAGAGACAACTTTCCTCCTGTAAGGCCATTCCTTTCTTTAGGAATATTTCCCTTGGAGAAGCTCATGAAAATGCTCAAAGTCTCGGATTTTGGAAGGTTTGGTTCATGAGCACGTACCAGGACAAAGAACAGAGGCAAAGGTGTCCTTGGAGGCTGCATCTGATGGATGCCCACCATTGTTCTCAGCATCCCAAGGGAATAGGAGCGGTGGTTATGGAAAATTCTTTACTTCTCCTACAAAGGAGGATACCAACAGAGTGGGGGTTGTGCTTGGCTGGAAGGATCACCCCTCTGCTCCTTGCTCCACGTCACTCAACATCCTCAGGGCCTGGGAGATCCCTGTGCTTGGCGTTCTGGATCAGGTCCTCGTAGGTGGTGGGGCAGTAGGTTTTGTAGAGTTTCTCAGCCAGGGTGTTGCTGCCGGCCACCACCACCTTGCGGTTGCGGTTCATGAAGTTCCACAGGTGCAGCGCGTAGGAGTGGTTGAAACTGGGGCTTTTATCCCACACCTGGTAGTACCGACTCCAGGCTGGGTACGGGATGGGGTAGAAACGCTGGGGGTTGAGGAAGGAGATGTTCTGGCAGCTGTGGTCCTCAGTGCCTTGGAAATCCGTGAGGTTGCAGAGCGTTTTCAGCATCCTTGTCATCAGGAAGGGGCCCTGGTTGCCCCAGATGTTGCCGTTGTACTTGAGAACGAAGTTCTCCATGCAGTCCCAGATGAACTTGTGGCGGGCAGGGAAGCCGAAGATGCCGTTGCTGGAGAAGCGCGATTTCTGCGCAGCCAGGAAGCTGTCCTGGGGGATGGGCCGGATGGAGATGACGTCCGTGTCCATGTAGATGCCCCCGTACTTCCAGATGAGCGCCAGCCTGCTGGCGTCCGAGCTGACGTGCACCCAGTTCTTCTCCTGCTCCGGGACAACCTGCGGGGAGGGAAAGGTGAGATGGGACGCTGGTGGCAGGGAACAGATCCAGTCCACCTGCAAATGGCAGCACAAACCTGCAGCTGCACGGCTGCAAACGGCACTGACAGCTCCTGCTGCCTCCAGCCATCGGATTTTACTGGGATGAGATCAGGAGCTGGAGCAGAGCAGCGCTTTGTTCGCATTAGGGATGCAGAAACATTTCCCAGGTGGTTTGATGGCACCTACAGTGTTAAGCCAATGCCACCATGAGTCACTCACTGCTATTTCAGTGGGACACAACCCACTTAACACACTCCCGGATCCCTCCCAGCTTTTTGAACCGGGCTGCAGGTTTTTCATCGGTATTTGTTGGCATTTGGAGTCATTTTTTCTCAGGAGAAGAAAGAGTTTGTAGGAAATCTGCCTGCCCTGCCCAAGCAGTTTGACCAAAGCTACTTGTGGGCAGTTTGCCAGGAGCTTTTTCCAGGGTGGAGCTGACCAGCTCCCACCTTGGCTTTGCATGTTGCTGTTCCAGAACCTGAAATCTCTCCCCTATCTCTTATCTCCTGCAGGCTCCGTCAGAGCGAGGCAGCTCTATCAAGTGCTCAGGCAGCACATTTTGTTCAACCAGCTTCTGTTGGGGAAGATTATTAAGGCTGTTTTCTCAAAACACGTCTGCAATCTATTTTTACCGATGTTTCCTTTGCCAAAAAATCCAATTCTGCAGATAAGGCCGATCATGTATGCCATAAACAGAGAGATGAATACACAGCGAAACGCGGCCAAAACGAATCTGTTCCCAACCAAAACAATAAAAGTCACTAACTTCACACAGTCCTGAATTCCTTTTAAAGGTGGAATTCCTTTTCTCACCCCTAGTTATGACTCCTTTCCCTGTTTTGACACTCACCTGGTTGTACCACTGGAGCAGAGGGGTCTCCTGGAAGACTGTTTCCATCTGGAGAGGGAAAATGAAGACATTCTTCATGGAAGACAAGAGGGAGAAGGCTGCGTAGCTGGTGTTCATGTCCAAGGCTGTCTCGTTGGTGAGTCCCCTCATGAAGAGGATGATGGGCCTGTCCTGGTAAATGCGGGCAGCGGATTCCACGGAGCACGACACCAGTGGAGGCGGCTCCAGGCGCTCCGTGGTCTCCAGGAAAATGATGCTTTTGCCAAGGTTCAGCACCTGCTCAGGTGTCAGGTAGTGCTGGGCCATGGGCAAGTAGGAGAAGACACAGCTGGACAAGAGGGAGATCTCGTACAAAATGCCCGAGACGAAGCAGAAGCAGAGGCATATCTGGATTTTCCTCAACATTCTTTCTTTCCTGGAGCGTTTGGGGGCATGCCTCCGACATGGGTGCTGAGGAGAGACAAGGAACAGCAAAAGGAGGAGCCAGTTATTGCTCAGCAGGACTGGGAAATGGAGGGACGTGGCTTTGGACAGCAGATGGTGAAAGCAGTTTGGTGGCAAGCCTGGTGACAATCCCTCTGCAGGTACAGAGGGCTCTTTCCCCTGGGATGAAGACCTGGGGTCCCCCTCCTTGGTCCCAGCCAGGCAGGGGGAACCAGGAGAGGTCTTGGAGAAGGGATGGGGAGCTGTGTCCCATGGCACAGGCATGGGCTTGGCAGAGAGGGAAGGACCCAGGGAGGGCAGGTGAGAGGGGTCACCATGCCACAACACCGAGCCCCAAGAGCATCCCTGGGGCAGACTGGTGTGGGGAACTGCTCCCAAGCACTGCAGTGCCATCCAACACACACTGATTCCATGTGCCAGGGAATGAGGTGCCCGAGGGGGCTGTGAGGGGGAAGGTTATGAGGACAGTTCAGAGCTAAAACACCAGCATGCCAAAGGCTTTTTCCCAATCCATCCCTTCTGCTAACACTTCAGCCCTGAGGGATGTGAGGGATTTGTGCGCAGCAGGGATGGAGTCTTGTGATGGACCAGAGAGAAGCAGATGAGGATAGAAAATGTATGGTTTCACACCAGGAAGGAATTGTGACCTACCCGGATTATAGTCCTGACAAGTCTACATTTCCAGCACCTTCTCTTGCCCTGGCGCTGACTCCTGGACTCCTGCAATGCCCAGCTCCTTGGTGAGGACACCCAAACCGTCTGGAGCATGCAAAGGGATTTCTGGAGGTGTGAGAATGGTGCACGGGGGAAAACCAGCTCTGCTGCTGGCTCAGTCTCAGTGCCAGGAAAGGTGTGGGATCCACCTGAAAGCACAAAGAAGGGTTGGGTGAGACAGCTCCCCCTCCCATCAGGACATGAGGCCATACAGCCATGAGGAGCTCCTGCTGGTGAGAGGCAGGATGGAATGGGATCTGCACTGCACTGTCCATGACACAAGGGAATTCCCTCCTAAAATAACACCTGGTTGCACCTGAGTGGCTCTGCAGGAACCACCAGGGTCCACCTGGAATGACAATCCAATGCCCAAGAGGCCCTGAAAGTGCCTGGGCTTGATTGATTGAAAGGAATGGCAGGAAACACAGCTCTGTGTGCTTGGATAATTAATGAGCCTCATTCCGTATCACCCTTCCAGAATACAGATAAGTCTGGAGCGGAGCAAACCCCGTGGAAATTCCCTGCCAGAGCTGAGCTTGCACATGGAGCTGTGGCAGCTCCCCATCCATTTCTCAGAGCTGGATCTTATCAAATTAAATATTAAAGCAGTGCCTGTTCCCATCAGTGCTGCTTCCCGTGCTGCATGACAGATTTTGTTGTTTTCCCTTCCAACTGCCCAGGGTTTCTCATCACATCCTGGGTTCCCAGGACACCACAGGAGTTTGGGAAGAAATTCTTGGGTGTGAGGGTGGTTAGGCCTGGCACAGGGTGCCCAGAGCAGCTGTAGCTGCCCCATCTCTGGAAATGCTCAAGGCCAGGTTGGAGCACCCTGGGCTAGTGGTAGGTGTCCTGCCCGTAGCAGGGGTGGCACTGGATGAGCTTTAAGTTCCCATCCAACCCAAACCTTTCTGGGATTCCATATTCCATGTAAATTTTCCCAATCCCATTCTCAGTTTCTGTCATTGTCCCTGTACTCTAAACTCTGCTGTGAGTGGCAGCACCTGGGGCCTCCCTGCAGATACGGAATTGGAACGGAAGACAGGGAATGGAGAGCAAATATCCGCGGTTTGGAAGAGCTGTGCTGCAGATAAGGCAGCCTGTGCTGCCTCATGGGGCTCAGGTGGAACACACATGTCCAGCCCAGCCCCACAGGGCTCAGGGACACCAGCACTGACATTAAAATAAACTATAGTGCTCAATCTCCCAATTTCCTCCTGCCTTTCCCACCTGCCTCTCAATCTCAGGCAGATGCAGTTAATTTACTCTGGTAATTTGAAAAGAAAACAGAAAGAAAAAGTTGCTCCTTGGCAGCTCTGTCATAATCTTGGCTTGGCCAGATTTTCAGGAATCTAGTTGTGGTTTTTTTTCCCAGCCCAGAGTGGTTGGGGCTGGAAGGGACCTTAGAGTTATTTTTGTTCCATCCCCCTTCCACTGGAGTTCACAACCCTTTAGACCCCAGGGCCAGGAAAGCTCAGGGGGATCCTTCCAGTCTGACCTGGGTCATCCCAATGCCGGGGGCACCCAAGGGTGCTCCTGTACCCCTAAGACAGGAACACTTTCCACTAGCCCAGGGTGCTCCAAGCCCCATCCAAGCTGGCTGGGAACTCTTCCAGAGATCCAGGGGCAGCCACAGCTTCTCTGGGCACCCTGTGCCAGGGCCCCATCATCCTCACAGGAAGGAATTCCTTCCCAAATCCCATGTAACCTGTGGCAGTTAAAGCCATTCCTGTCCTGCCACTCCATGTCCCTGTAAATCATTCCTGCTGCTGCTCCGTGCTGACCAGGGACTGGAGTCCTTCTGATGCTTTTTAAATCTCGATGCCACTCTCCTGGAGCAGAAACCCCTGGCTTTGCTTTGATTAGAGCTGGGACCATGAGGACATTGCCATTACTGGATTCATATTTCTCCTTTGATGGCCGACAGATCCGATGTCTCAGGTCTTTATGAGCAGCCTAGCAAAGCCGTGCTGGCAATAGTCCTTCAAATTTAAAACAGTCCGGGAGGCATTTTATTTGCAAATTGTGGGCAGAGAATGAGGAGCCACTCCAACAGCTCCCTGCTCTGTGCACGACATTGTGAAGAGAAGCACGCATCTTCATCGGCTCATTCTGGGAAATTGTTTTGCTTGGTTGGTTTTCCAAAACCCCTGTGTGGCGAGTTATGAATTCTCATCACATTTGACCTGGAGGCTGCTGTTATCAAAATGTTCCCTTCCCTGCTCGAGTTAAAAGGACTGCGGAGCTGAATGTTAAAAATAAATCCCGGCCATTGAATAGATTACCCTGCTGAGTGTGATGATTCCGGGATGGGCTGCTGCCTTGATGGCCCATCTTGTAAAGAGATTTCTTTTCTTGGGGCAATCTCCGTGTTTCAAGTGCAGGATGAGAACGGCTGGGAGACTACAAGGGAGATTACTACAGATGCCTGTGATAACTCCTCAAG